>MU174354.1:40020553-40215777 GCA_016696395.1 Antechinus stuartii
TTATCAACTGAGGCATGGTTCTCATTTTTCATAAATTTGCCTCAGTTCCTTCTATGTTTGAGAAATGAGGCTTTATCAGAGAAACTATCTTTAAAATTCTTTTTACAATTACTGTTGCTACCTATATTTTCCCACATTTATTCTCTCTCTCCTTTTACTCTGTCCTTCCTCAAAAGTGTTTTGGTACTGACCACTTCCTCCCCCAATATGCCCTTTCTTTTATCACATTCCCCTCCTATTTTCCTGCAAGGTAAGATAGATTTCTACACCCCTATTGAGTATGTATTTCCTCTTTGAGCCAATTCCATGAATAAAATTCACTCTCTCACCCCTTTCTCTCCCTTTCCCCTTCCACTATAAAAGTTTTTTTCTTGCTTCTTTTTCTATGGCAGATTATCTGCACCTCCATTTCTCCCTTTCTTTTTCTCCCAGTACATTCCTCTCTCACCCCTTAATTTCAACATTTCCAAAAAAGATATTATCCTTTCAAATTCAACTCAAACCTATATCCTCTATCTATAAATACTCCTTCTAACTGCCAGGATAATGAGAACATTCTAATGACTTACAAGTGTCACCCTCCTGTGTAGGAATGTAATTATTAAGTCCCTTATGATAGCATTTTCCTGATTATGCTTCCTTGGATGCATTTTCCAGGTCAACTGTTTTTTCAATGAGATATTTTACATTGTCTTCTATTTTTTCATTCTTTTGTTTCTGTTTTGTTGTTTCTTGATTTCTTGTTCTTGAAGTTGGTAGCTTCTATTTGCTCAAATCTAATTTTTAAGGAATTATTTTCTTCAGTAAGCTTTTATACCTCTTTTTTCCATTTGGCTGATTTTATTTTTAAGGAATTTTTTTCATCAGTGAATTTTTATGCTTCTCTTTTCGGTCAAATCTTCTTTTTAAAGACATTCTTCTCTTCAATGACTTTTTGTCACTCTTTTACCATTTGGCCTAGTCTGTTTTTAAGGTGCTATTTTCTTCAGTATCTTTTGTATAAGTTGTTGACTCATTTTTCATGATTTTCTTGTTTCATTATCTTCCCAATTTTTCTTACTATTTTCCCTCTACTTACTTGATTTTCAAAATCCTTTTTGAATGCTTCCATGGTCTAAGACAAATTAATGTTTTTCTCAGAATTTTGGATATAGGACCTTTGACAAAAATCAAAACCACTGCTAATTGCCCAGAATGTAGTGGATAATCTTGGTCTTTCCAAGTTAAGGCTGCAGGAGTTTCTGCAGTGCATAGAGCACAGAATTTAGAATCAGGAAAATCTGAGTTCAAATGAGACCTCAGATATTTGTTTTATGAGCCTGGGCAAGTCATTTAACCTCTCTACCTCAGTTTCTCTATAGACAAAATGGGAGTAATAGCATCTATTTCACATAGTTGTTGGGAGGGTCAAATGAAATAACATTTATAAAGTGTTCTGCAAACCTTCAAGTGCTGAATAAATGCTATTTTTAAATGTATTTGAAGGCCTCATATAGAATCAGGATTAAATTTGCTCTGTTTATCCTCAGAAGGCAGAAATGTGAACAATGGATGCAAGATATAAAAAAGTAAATTTAAGCTTTGTGTCAGGAAAAAATTCCAACAATTAGAATTGTTCAAAAGTGGAATAGATGACCTAGAGAACTGCTAAGCACTGAGATACAAAGGAAGAGGCTTTCCTCTCATTGTATAGTGGACTAAGTTTACACTAACGTTCTTTCCAAATCTAATTTTGAGAGGTAATAAGGAGTCATAGAAGCTTGTTTTCAAAAATGTTGTCAATAGTATTTTATTTTTCCAAATACATGTAATGATTGTAGACTAAGTAGACACTCAAGTCGTTTTCAAATCTAATTCTGAGAGATAATAAGAAGCCATAAGAACTTCTTTTGTAAAAAATTTTCTCTCTAATATTTTATTTTTCCAAATACATGTAAAGATACTCTTCAACATTCATTTTGTAAGACTTTGTGTTCCAAATTTTTCTCCCTCCTCCCATTACTTCTCTCCTCCTCAAGACAATAAGCAATCTGATTATTGCTTAAACATGTGCAATCATAGGAGTTTCCTAAAGAGGTGAATAACATTGTAAGAGCTACTCTGTAGGAATATCACCTTGGTGATGGATAGAGAGAATAAAGACCAAAAATGACAGACCTGTTGAAGGGCTACTTTCATTTTTCATGTGAGAAATGATGAGATCTAAATGAGGGTAGTAGCCATGGAAATGGAAAGATAGAGTTGGGTACAAGAGATGTTATGGAGATAGAATCAAGAAAACTTCACAACTGATGGGACATGAGAGAGAGTAGAGAGGGAGGATGAAATGAGTGAGAGTGAGGAGTGTTTATGAACCTGGATGACTAGGAGGAAAGACAGAAATAAGAAAGCTATCAAGGAAGATAGGTTGGAGGATAAGAAGAATTTCTCTTTGGGGCATCCTGAGTTTAAAATAACTGATCAACTTCCACTTGGAAATGCCAAATAAGCAACTGGCAATGTGGATCTAGAACTCAAGTATTTGGAGCTTAATTTATAAATCTGGATAGAGATGATGATTAAATTTGCAGGAGTTAATGAGATTATGGAAAGAAAAGTATAGAAAAAGAAGAGAATAATAGGGCTATATCCATGGATGATGATTCTGCAAAGGAAACCTAGAAGGAGTGAACAGATGTTTAGGAAGAGACTGAGAGATAGAAGACCAAAAGAGAGGAAAGAGTATCCAGTAAGACAGTGGTCAAATGCTGCAAAGAATTCAAGAAAGATGAGGAATGAGAAGAAAAGTCAATGTATTTGACTATTAAGAGGTTATCAGTAGGGGCAGCTAGTTGGTATAGTGGATAGAGCACCAGCCCTGAAGTTAGTTCAAATCTGGCCTCAGACACTTAACTCTTCCTAGTTGTGTGACCCTGGGCAAGTCACTTAACCCCAATTGCTCAGCAAAAAAAAAAAAGAGGTTATCAATAACTTTAGCAAAAAGTTTCAGTTGAGTGATGAAGTCAGAAGTCAGATTGCAAAGGATTGAGCAGTGGATGAGAATACAGACAATTTTTTTCCCCTACAAGTTTGTCTGTAAAAGAGAATAGAAATATAGAAAAATAATAGTTGGAGGGAGTGGTAAGGTCAAATGAGAATTGAGGTTTGTTTTGTTTGTCTTAGGAATAGGGAAGACCTGGGCATGTTTATAGGCAACAGGGAAGGAGTCAATAATGGGGTGTGAAGAGGAGACTCAAGACTAGAGAGAAAGGATGATTGTCAGGGCAAACTGCCATAGATCAGATGGTAAGGGATCAAGGTTGCAAATAGAAAAGTTGTTCCTGGCAAAAAGTTGTTCCTGGCAAGAAGTCTTCACTAGACTAGAGTAAAGGAAACAAGAACCAGGGATAATGTCAAGAGGGTTTTTCCAGACATAAAATCAGGTAAAATCAGAAGAGGAAACACAAAGAGAATGACTTAGATTTTCTCAGTAAAATATGAAGTAAGGTCCTCTGATGGCAGGGTGAAGAGAGAGATTGGTGTAGAAGGCATAAGAGGAGAAAGATAATAATAATTGCTATCATTTATAGAGCACTTAAAATTAGCAAATTACTATATAAGATGTATGTATGCATATAATATGTATATATAAATATATATGTGTGTATAATATATAGTACTATATATGTATATGTACACATATATGTTTTATATATATATAATTTCAGAAGAGATTTCAAACAAATTCTGCAGTGAGTGTACTAGAGAATCAATCAGGAAAAAGAAAAAGAATTGTCTGCTATAAGTGACTGTCCAGTTGGGATTAGATAGCGCGAATCTATAATGGGCAAATAAATATAGCTTGTCAGCATGTTTAAGGCAGCTAGGTGACACATTGGATAGAGTGTCAGCCCTGAAATCAGGGGGACTCAGCTTCTTGAGTTCAAATCTAGCCTCAGATAATTATTAGCTATATGTCCCTGACCAAGTCACTTAGCCCTTTTTGCCTCAGTTTCCTCATCTATAAAATAAAATGGAGGAGAAAATGGCAAATCATTCAAATATCTTTACCAAGAAACCCTCAAATGAGGTCATGAAGAGTTGTACAGGACTGAAACAAATGAACAATAGCAAAGTCAGCATGTCTATATGATGTCATACATCATTCAGTAGTTTATTAGCAAGAATGGAGGAAGTCAGTGGTGGAAGTAGTCCAAGACTAGGGTTTGTTAAGGCACTAAGGACAAAAAGCAAGGAATTCAAGATTAGAGTACAGTATACAGATGAAAAGGTTAATTATGAGGTCAAAATTGCTAGTGGGTTAGAGAATGAATATGTGAAGTCAGTCAAGAAAGACTTCCTAGAAAAGGGGATTTTTTGAGCTATAATTTAAACAACTAGGTTTCCAGAAAGGGGAAGAAAGATGGTATTATTCAGATGCTTAAGTAAAAGCTTAAAAATAGAAGAGGAAAGACTATTTAAAAGTTATTCCCCCATGCCTGGAAGAGTTTCCTTCCTCATTTTTACTGGCTTCCCTGGCTTCTTTCAAGGCCCAGCTAAAATTGTACCTTCTATAAGAAACTTTTCCCAGCCTCTCTTAATTCATGTGCCTTCCCTCTATAGATTATTTCCAATTTATTCTGTATATAAGTTGTTTGTACATAGTTGTTTGTATGTTGTCTTCCTTATTAGATTGTGAGCTTCTCAAAAGCTGAAGTTATGTTTTGGTTTTTTTGGTACCTCTAGTGCTTAGCACAGAGCCTAGCACATAGTAGGTGATTAATAAATGCTTACTGACAGAAAAGAAATAGCTCTGTAGGAATGAAAAATACATATTAGGTAGTAGCAGAAGCTAAGATCAGACATGGCAGAGTGCTGGAAGCTATGAAAACAATAATCATTAGATTGCCGGACTGATCAAGGGAGATAGCATATTAGAATGGTAAGAGTACTGAATTTGTTGGTCCATTCCTTGTTCTGCTATCTATGTATTCATAGATAATTTATTTAAGCTTTCCATGTGTCAGTATCTTTAACTAAAAGAAGAGATAATGGACATTTTTACTACCAACCTCAAAGAATGGTTCTTAAGAAAGTACTATGTTAATGCAAGCTATTGAAAGGGTTATGGAGAGTCCCTGGGGAATGGGGAGGTATGCTAGGCTCTTGCATATAGTTCCTCTGCATTTTCACACTATATCACAATGTGATTTATCTGAGCTATGCCATGTCAAGGTCTCTGGAGATTTTGCTTCTTTGTCTCATTATTTCTTGAGGATAATCTCCAACATGTTTTACACTGACACTTTTTTTCTGGCATTGCTAGAATTCTAGCTGGCAAATATTTATTATGCAGAAAATATTTCATGAGATATTGGAGATCTTCCCCCTGCCTTTCTGCTATCTATAAATCCATCATCCTGAAAATTAAGCATGGTGTCATCAGCTGAATTAACTCCTGTTAAAATGATATTCCCATCAGACTTAACATGCAAATGCTATTAATGAGGCCCTCCTAAAGAGATATATTTCCTCAGTGCCTTTAAACTAATCACATCAAATCATCCCCATCAAATACATTATTGAACTGACAATCAAGGTTTGGATTGCATCAACAGATTCATTTCCAAGGTAAATGTCTGCTCAGGGAACCACGTTATGGTCAAGGAACTGCAAGGAAGAACTCTGAACCCAACTAATCACAGAAGGATGAGCTTAAAATCGCAGTTTTGCTATGTTAGTCAAATGAGAACTTCCATCCTAAGTTGGTAGTAGATTCGATGTTTGACCTTCCTTTGCATTCTAGTGTTATATAGATAAAAACTCCAATAAAATACAAATTAAAACAATTCATAGTTCTATCACGTTGTTATTTTGTGTGAATTACTCCAAAGGAATACTTTACAATCTGTCAGGCGCTCAGTAAAGTTACAGGATAGCCCTGCTTCCTATCACATCTGTGGGAATGAGCAAATCAAGTTCCCCATTCAATAACTCCACTGGCTCCCTTTCACTTCCAGAATAAAACATAAAGTCATCTGTTTGTCATTCAAAGCCCTTCATAAGCTTCCTCTCCCTCAACCTTTCCAATCTTATTATGTCTTCTTCTCCCTAATCCTTATTCCTATTTATACTGTGATCCAGTGGCACTGATACGCTATTCCTCAAACAGGAAATTCTATTTTCTTTCTCCGTATGCTCTACCTCCTTATTTCGGCCTCCTGCTTCCATGGATATTCCTTCAAGTCCTAGCTAAAATCCCACTTTCTACAAAGTTTTTTTTTTTCGAATACCCTTAATGCTAGTGCCTTCCCTCTGTTGATTTTCTACAATTTATTCTTTGCCAAGCTTGTTTGCACACAGCTGCTTGCATGTTATCTCCTCTATTAGATTGTGAATTCCTTTTGAATAGGAACTGTCTTATCTTTCTTTGTATCCCAGCCTCTTAGTGCTTGGCATTGTTAATAAATGTCTATTAACTGCTAGCTATTCAGGTTGGAGGAATTACAGCCCTAGAGATTCATAGCATCCTAGGGTTCAGTGTGACCTCAAAGGCAACTTAATCCAAAGTGATCCTACAGCCTTTGCTTGAAGGCTTCCAGCCAGAGAGATCCCATGACTTCTCTAGGCATCCACTAAACTTCAGGATAGTTCTAATAATCAAGAAGTTTTCTCTAAATCTGCCTTTTTGTAACATCTCTGCTTCTACCTTCTAGAATCCGACAAATCCCTCTTCCATGAGAATACTTGAGAAGAGCTATCATATTCTCCTTAAATCTTCTCTCCCTTAGGCTTCACATATCCAGTTCCTTCACCCCATTGCCTATAGCATGATTGATATTGCATCTCTTTACTATCCAAGTCATCCATATCCAGATACTCTCTAGCTTATCAACATCTTCCTAAAATGTGACACCCAAAGTTGGACATAATTAGATGATATAGGAACTCAACAATGCTATACCTAGATTCAAGAATCAACATCTATTTAAAACTAAAGTTCATTATTCCCCCACTGTTTCCCTCTTATTAACCTAAACCAGATAACACATTAATTCAAAGCAGAAACTATTTCACTATACAGAATATCTAGGTAAGTAACAAGGAAAGCCTCTTCCTCAGTACAAAGGGGTACATTTTCTTTTTTTCTCTTTTTTTAAATGAGTACATTCTCTAAGAGAGTCTCACACTACTAATGATGGAAGGAAATATCCATGGCCAGGCAATAGACAGAGCCTGAGTGAATCACACAGACCCAAGGAAATGTTTAATCCAAACCCTTATGCAACAGATAAATTCCTTCTACAACATGTTCATAAGCTTTAACAAAGAATCAGAATACTTACCACCTTAAAAAGATGATCTATTCAATTTGTGAAAAGAATTCTAGATTTAGAGATGGAAGAGACCTCAGAAATCACTTCATCTGATATTTATAAATGAGGAAACAGTCCCAGAAAGTTCAAGTGACTTGCTTGAGGACATTCAGGTAATAAGTGGGAGACCTAAGATTTGAACTGGGGGAAGTGGGGTGAGGATAGGGTAAAGGAAAAGCAATTCTTTAACTTTCTTCTGAAAGGAAGAGAATGTATGTGTGTGCTAGGCAAATAACCTATGCAAATAACTCCCAGCTCCTAATCTTATCTTTCCCTATCTCCTGTCTCAAATTTCTAACTACTTTTTGAATATCTCCTCTTAGATATCTGTCGGCTTGAAACTGAACTCATCATAACTCCCTCCAAAATCATCCCCTCCTTAAAGTTATCATTGATTCAATTCACTTCAATTCATATATAAGATACCATATATATAAGACATCAGGAACTAGGGTACAAGATAAAAACAAAATAATCCCTGCCCTCAAGATGATTACATTACATGATTACACACAGAGATATATAAATATAAAATAGAAGAAAAGTGATTTTGGGGGTAGGAAGGGCACTACTAACTGCAAGGTCACCATTTTTTCCCAATATTAAAACACAAAATATTAGTCACCTTTACTTTGACTTGGTGTGTATGTGTAAATCTCTCTCTCTCTCTCTCGCTCTCTCTCTCTCTCTCTCTCTCTCTCTCTCTCTCTCTCTCTCTGTCTCTCTCTCTGTCTTTCTCTCTCTTCCCTCTTCCGGTCTTTCTTTTTCTCATTTCTAGGAGAAGAGAAACACATTCTGGGATGGTGGTATAGGCATTAAGTCCTTTCTCTGGAGAGTTAACATTCCCAAGTATCAATTTATCAAATTAGGATCTTTCCATTTTACCATAATGAATCTCTCATGCTAGAATGTTGTAACTAATTTCTCTATTTAATTAAATCACAACAAAATTGTTTTAAGGTATTAAGGTTTAAAACTACACTAACTTTTTTGGGACAGGTTGTTTTTCAAAGGAATTTAAAGATTATTTAAACCAACCTTCTTATTCAACAGTGAGAATACAGATGATGGGAGAAGGAAAGTGATTTGCTAAGGTCCAAGATAATCAACAATAGAGTTCTCTTTTTACTTACTATGCACTCAATATATCCTTCTCCTCCTTCCCTTCCTTCCTCTTAGGATTTCTGGCTCATTGTTTTAAAAAAATCTTAACTTTCTAAAGCAAATACTGTGAACTCCCAGATATCATATCTCTTTTTCTCAAAAGTGAGACTTTGACCCACTAGAAAAACTGGAAGAGCCAGCCCTATGTCTTGTGTTGAATTGTTTATCTGTGGCCTAGAGAGAAAACAGCCTTGGATGGTCCAGGTAAAAAACATATTTGGGTTCCCTTTTGGGGTCCCCTGTCTTGTAACTTCAAACAAAGTTACAAGTTACAAGTTACAATGAATCTGTCAGGGACTTCATTGCTTTACGTCAGACAACGATTTCTGCCATATATATCTCAAAGATGGTGGGGGATTGTTTTCAGGGCAGTCCACACATAAAAGGCTCCTCAACTCATTAATAGGTAAGGCATTTTACCTCTCTGACTTAATTTTCTCATCTGTAAAATAATAGAGTTGAACTAAATGATCTTTAAGATGCAAGCAATTTTAAATCCTGCGGTCCTATTGTAACCAGCAGGTGTCTTTGAGAGGCAAGTTTTCATGTGTAAGGGAGTTCCTCTCCTAGTAGGCATGTGGGCAGGGCAGATTCTGCTCAGATCACATATTTCTCCTCCCATTAGATGGCAAAGAAGGTGTAACTTTTCCTTAGTCTATGCAACTATATTCTATCCCCACTCCTTTAAGAATCTAGGACTTCCCCATTCATCTCCTTTTAAACTTAGAACTGATTTAACAGTGATTTTTTTTTTTTGTCCTCAATCAGTGGTCCTAATTCATGTGAATCATCTATTTCTGCTACAAGAGCTTATAAAACATTCTAATAAAAATTAAACTCATTAAGGTTCCTTCACAAGTACAGTTCAGAGTCCCCAGTTAGGGAGAAAAAAACTAATGTTTTAGACACAAACAAACTTCTGATTCCATTTAATTCTGTGTTTACCAAACTAATTGTTATAATCTTTTCCTCCTCAGCAGTACCCCTTTCTACATTTCATATACAGACATGTATCATGAAGAAGTTACAAGTGATCATAATTTTATTTCAAAGGTAAGAAGCTTTCAAACACAACAAATCAGGAAGAACAGACTTCTTCAAAATTGCTATAAACAGATTTAAAGATCACAGACATTTTATAATAAATGCCTGTTATTTACAGCTAGAAGTAGAAGCAGAGGAAAAAGAGAGAAATGAAGCACTTTGCCTTTTTTTCCATAGAGACAAATAGTAATCCTCTTGGGAGATTTTGAAGAAGTGGAGGTGGCTTGCTCTCCTAGAA
Source organism: Antechinus stuartii (assembly GCA_016696395.1). Classification (NCBI taxonomy): domain Eukaryota; kingdom Metazoa; phylum Chordata; class Mammalia; order Dasyuromorphia; family Dasyuridae; genus Antechinus; species Antechinus stuartii. The sequence continues at coordinate 40,030,355 of MU174354.1, forward strand.
GAAGAGATGGAGGTGGCCATCTCTTTTGAGATGGCTAGTTGTCTCAAAACCCTCTTCTTGATATCCATTCAAAACATGGGCTTTCCACTCATTTGGCTCTCTTGAGCTCTACTCCATTAGAGTTTCTGTCTTTTTCCAAAATCTAAAAGGCAAAAGCCCCTAAATCTCATCACTCATGTCATTGTTGCCTTTGAGCTAAGGCCCTTCCTCCAGAACCTAGTGTTCATTTTAATAATCAGAACCTGAGAGCTTCTGCCTATGGAATTTTGATTTCCTATCATACATTTCTCTATCTCTCTGAAGCACTTAAGTTAACTTTATTTTATGGTTTTTCCCTTCCCTCGAGTACTGGAGCACTTCTTCTGATTTAATAATTCACAGAATTCTAAAATTTAGGTCATCTAATTCACCTTCCTGTTCACTGCATGGCTAAACCCACTAAACCATGCTTGAACATTTATGTTACCCTATAAATAAATAAATAAAATCAAACAAGTCTAAATTTTGTGATTTTTTTTTCCTTTTTCTTTCCTCTTCTTTTTTCTTCCAAATGCATGCTTTTTTTTCACTTTTCAATAGTATTTTATTTTTCCAAATACATGTAAAAATAGCTTTTAACATTCTTTTTTTTGGTAAGACTTTGTGTTTCAAATTTTTCTCCCTTTCTCCCTTAGGTACCCAGCAATTTGATATAGGTTAAACATGAGCAATAATTTTAAACATATTTCCACATTTGTCAGGTTGTACAAGAAAAATCAGACTAAGAAAGAAAAAGCAAACAACAAACAGTGAAAATATTATCATGCAATTATTTTAAATGCCCAAGTTTACTTTCATGTAGCTTCTACACACTGATTCCACCTCTTCCTTCTGGAACCACCCTGAAGAAAAAAACTCATTTTTTCTACTTGACAACCTATCATCTATTTGAGGACAGTTATTGTATGGCTCCCCAACCCCACCATTGTCATCTCTTCTTTGTGCTAACTATTCTCATTTATACCAACCATTCATAGGATGTGATTTCAAGTCATTCCACTGTCTTCATTGATCATTGGGTCCTACCTTTTCCACAACTTTTACCCAGGAAAGGGGAATCCCATGTTTTGCTGGGGCTGCACAAGGGTTTACCTTTTAATACACTGATATAAAAATTTCCGCTGGCAAAAAGGCCTATGACTATTTCCCACAAATAGCTAGTTCTAATATTTTGTATGGATGATTATCACCTAATATTATAATTATCTCTTATTGAAATAGGAAAATTAAGTGTCAGAATCCCCTTTCAGTGTCATAACCCACAAAAAAGGGATGAGCTATAGGATAATCAAATTTGGGTTTGGAGGAGTGCAGCAGTGAGATGTAAACAAGAGGGTAAAACCCGATAAAACATTGGAAGGCAGGGCAGTACAGCCAGGAGCAGTAGGAGGCAGTCATGGACTGCAGATGGTTTTTCTGATTGTTGAATTTTCAAGTGTGAGCATCGTTCCCTCAGAAATTAGTAAATGGACTACAAATCAAAGCTTGTACTTATTGTTTTGTTAATTGACTAGACATAAGAAAGTGATGGGTCAGTTATATGTCGAGTGGAAAGAATGTTGGTCCTTGAGTCAAGAAGACCTGAATTCCAATATGGCCTCAGACACTTCTTAGCTGTATGACTGGGCAAGTTGCTTAACCCTGCTTACCTCAGTTTCTTTAATCTATAAAATGAGCTTGAAAAGGAAGTAGCAAACCAAGAAAATCTCAAATGGGGTCATGGAGAGTTAGACATGATAAAACAATTCAACAACAAAACAAGAAATTGATGGAGAAAATGTTGCTGTTGAATATATAGTTGAATGATATCAAACTCATTTAGAAAAGGGGGTCATACTAAGTAATACATGAGGAACTCTGTGGACTGTATGATAACTTAGTTTTAAAATGAAATAGTATCTATCTGTTTTTTTTTTTTTAATTAACTATTTTCCAGTTACATTTTAATCCATTTGGGGCCATATTCAGGAGTATTACAGGCTGCTCACAGGCCTAGCATGGAGCATACCTTTAATATAACTTAATTCTCTTATTTAACAGAAAAGAATACCGAAGCTCAGAGAAATTAAATGACTTGTTCCAAGTAATAGGTAGTAAGAGGAAGAGTCAGAATTTGAGCCCATATCTTTTAAATTCAAATCTATTCTGCTATCTCTATTCCGAAAAATGGCTTAATTTTCTCTATTTTGCTCCCCTCCTCTTTACTTTGGGGGTATTGCATAAACCCCATATTCTTAGAACTGGCAGTTATGACTTCCGTCCATAATATTTCAAGGATCACTGTGTTTGGGGGCAAATAATTCTGAGAAAAACTGTGTTGTGACTTTTCTAGGTCTCTCTTTAAGACCCAAGAAACCTCCCAGGACCCATGATCTCATTTCATCATTGACAGAACAACAAAACACTGGTTGTTTGATGGAAACCTAGAGTCAAAGTTAAGGATGGATCCCTTTCTCAGTTTTTGTTCTTCTCTCTGGCTGATTTCTTTATTGCTAGATGAAATCCATTGAGAGACAATAGTGTAAAAGGCACAGCCTTGGACTCTCTTCCTTCTCAGGCCAACAAGTACTCCTGTGAATATAGGGCTTAGCAAATACTCCTGTGAATATAGGGCTTAGCAATTTGCCTCATTATTCTTTGGTTTTAGGGGAAGGAAGTTGGAGGTTAGGACTTTGGGAGTTTTGAAAGATCAGAAGAATGAGACCTCAAGTACCAGAGGTCTGGATGACTAGGAGGTAAACCTAAATCATCCCAGTCCTAGAAGCAATGTTCAGCCTGGTAGTACCTGAGATAAAAATTCTTCCTTTTCAAATTAAAATTTGTAAGACCAAACTATGTAGAAATTGGGTTGATTCTGAGCCCTTTTCCCCTAGAGATCGAGGTGGCACAGAATAGAGTATGACACCAAGTAGTTGGAAAAATGCTTGTATTTTGAAGATTTTCCTTAATGTGGAGATTCTAGAAAGAATAGCAAATAGAAGAAGATACTACAGGAACAGAATGTACAGTCCAGTAATAGGGTAAATTCCCAGAGTGAGAGACTTCTGTGGCCCTTGTAGAGAAAGTCCAAAGGGTCAGGAGTGGAATCTAGAGAAGAATGAAGATTTGTCTGGCTTGAGAATTTTCCTTAAAATGGAGATTCAACTTACATTCTATTAAAGCTTTTTATTTTCAAAACAAAACAAAACAAAACAGAACATTGTCATGTGATTAGAATTTAAAATATATAACAATAAATTTCTAGTTCAAGAAAGGATATATAATAGTAGATGAAATTATATTCATGAGTGTCCTTTTCTTTGCTTCTTTGTAGGTTGCTATTTTGTTCTGTGCAGTGCCCTTTTTAAACTTTATTTTCTTCCCCTTTCATTCCCAAGCAGGCTATAGTTAAGCACATATATATTTATTTACATATATACATACATTTATAGATACAGACACATATATACATACACGTCATACTCATCCACAGAGCCACTCACATAAACATTTATATACACGTATACACAGAGCAACATGCATACATATACACATATTTTCATACACACATATATACATATACATCTACCCATATATAAACACACAACTAAAATAATATTAACAATTAATTAAAATTAATAACTATCATTATAATTATTACTAAACAATTTAATTAATTATTATTAATTATAATTATAAATATAATTAATAATCCATTAATGCAGATTTCTCTCTTGATTGAATCTTAAGTTTGACTTCGTCTAAAACCAATTACTAGCCTTACCTTTTTTTCCCTAATAAATTCTACTCTTGATCTCAATTGTAGTAGTGTTTGTGTATGTCTCGTCTTTCCTATCCCTGCTAATTCTTCTCCTTTAATTCTGCTCCTTAACTTGCCTTGCTATTACTTAATCTCCTTCCACCTATGGATCTCTCACTTTTCTTTTTCTTCCACCCTTTGCTTTGCCCTCCGCCCATCCCTCCTCATTTTTAAAAATTGATTTTAAGGTATGCTCTATCCTTCATGTTATATAAGTAATAAAACCTATTTGATCCATTCTTGATATGACTTGATTTTCAGAAAAATGGACTTTTTTTCCTCATCTAATGCCTCTGTGTCTATTCTTCTTCTGACCTTCATGTGTATGACATAATTTACTATTTTTACCTTTTTCTTGATGCTTTTGGATTTTGGTCAGATTATATTCTATTCTGCCTCAACCTTCCTTTTGAATTGCCCAATTGTTGGTGTCAATTTTGAGTTTATGCAACACATTTTTATATAAAAACATAAACAATTTGTTCATCTTAAGTTCCTTAAAATGGATTTTTGATATTGGCTCTCATATGTTAAATTTTCTATTGAGTTCAGGTTTGGTTGAAAGAAAGTTCTGAAAATTTTGCAAGTTAGTTGGATGTCCTTTTTTTATTCAATATTATAGATAATTTTGCTGGATATGATATTTTTGGCCATAAGCCTAGTTTTCTTGATTGTTGGTGTATATATGATTCTAGGATCTGTGGCCTTTTATAGTAACTGCTGATAAGTCTTGTATACTAATTGTAACTCCAGGATATTTGAATTGTTTTTTTTTTTTCCTTGATTCTTGAAAAATTTTCTCTTTGCTCTGAGATTTTTTGAAATTTGGCAATAATATCCTATGTATTTTTCACAAAGGATCTCTTTGAGATAATGATTGGTGGTTTTTTCCTCTTTCTACTTTCCCCTAATATTCTATCACTCCAGGACAATTTTTTCAAGATATTCTTTGCATTATCATGTGAAGGTTCTTTTTTTTGCTCACAGCTTTCAGGTAGTCCAATTATTCTTATATTTTCTCTTCTTGATCTGTTCTCTAAATCTGTTGATTTTTTATAAGATGTTTCACATTCTGTTCTTTTTTTTTATTCTTTATATTTTGTTTTGTTATTTCTTAATCTCTTATACCTTTGTTGGCTTTCACATGCCCAATTCTAATTTTCAAAGAATTATTTTCATCTTTAAGACTCTTTATCTCCTTTTCTAGATTTTTTATATACTTGTTTTTCTTTGATGGTTTTTATTTCTATTTTTTTAGTTTTTCCTCAGTATCTCTTGTTTTATTTTAAATTCTTTTTTGAGTTTTTTTAAATAAGTTTTCTCTAGACAGGGAACCATTTAATGTTACTCTATTGGGTAGAAAAAGCTGTCCTCTTCCAAAGATGAATCCCAGCCATCCCTATTCCTATAGTAATCTTTTCTAGTTGATTTCTTTCTTCTTTGTGGTTCATTTTTTAAAATGAGAAGTATTTGTGTAAACACCTCTAATTGTGGGGTGGGGGAAATGGTACCTCTAAATTCACTTCAACTCTCCCCTCTGACCTGGACCTCCAAACTAAAAGCTCCCCACTCCTGCAAGTACCCACAGCCAGCAGTATCCCCATCTTTCCAGAATCCTCTCCTCAAGTTTCATTTCATTTTATTTATTTGTTTATTTTTGCTGAGGTAATTGGGGTTAACCGACTTGCCCAGTGTCACACAAGTAGGAATGTTGTGTCTGAGATCAGATTTGAACTCAGGTTCTCCTGACTTCAGGGCTGGTGCTCTATCCACTGCATCACCTAGCTACCCTTCAAGTTTCATTTTAAAGAAAGTGAATGTTTCTTGTGAGAAAGAAGTAAGAAGAGAGTTCATTTCCAAAGGCATGGTGATGGAGATGGAGTGTTATGTGATGGAGTGTATAGAGTTGCTCAATCTGACTGGATTGCAGAATACAGGAGGGGAAGTGATGTTCATTGAGGCTGTAAAGAAAATTTGGAAACAGATTATAAAGATGAAAAATTAAATAGAGCAAAGTTATTTATCCTAAAAACAATAGGAAAACCAAAGTCAACCCCACTTCAGATTATTGGAAGAAAAGATTCTGGAAAGACATGAGAGGGGACAAGTGTCTCTATTATGTTCCTATTCTCAGCTCTCAAAGCCAAGAGACTTTGGAAAGCTTCTCCTTAGACTATATGGAGACAGCTTAGTATCCTGAACCCAAGACCTTAGGAAAAGTAATACGTTTCCACTGTAAACCCATTTCAGCTCCCTCAGCCATTATTAAGGGAGAAAGCAGAAAAATTCTATTTGTAGCACCACTTACACCATGGGTTCTGTTTCCAGATAAGTCATCACAGCCATTTTCCAGGGGAGTAATTCTTGTGTGGGGAGAGGACCATATATCCTCAATAACCAGCACCAGATGCCACTGAGACAGGTAAAAAAAAAATCTAGCTGAAGGCATCTTGGGATAGAAACAGGAGGTAGCATGTACTAGTCAAGCCAAATCACAACCATGATCTTTTCTCAGGCTCTAATTAAGACAATTCAGAAATATATTCCTCAAGAATAGCAATGTGTCCAGCACAGTGACTGTAAGGATCATCCTGGGAAGCAACTGCAGTGGAGGTACAGCTTGGCAACTGTTTCTGCAGAGGCTGTAGCCAAAACTACTGAAAACCCAGAAAAGAACATTGTTCTCATCAAATTTTTTGTCCCTCTCAGGTGATTCAAAATCTGACTGATAAGATTTTATCAGTGGAAGTGATTTTAAGTTTTGCTGCTACATCCTAAGAAGCATGAGATCTCTCTATCTGATTTGCTGTTCAAACCTTCCATATATATTGTGTCCCCCATGAGAATGGGAGCTCCTTGAGAATGGAGACTACTTTAGTTTTCTATTTGCATCTCCAGTGAGTACTAAAGAGTTTTGTACATAGAAAGCACTTAATAAGTGCTTTTTTAATCTATTCATTCATTTATATGATGGCTTTTACTAGGTTCCTGTGACAGAGGAAAATAAAGTCAAAGCTGCCTTCAAGTGTCCATCTGGATTTTACTACTTTGCATGTGTGCCTCAAATCATCTGGGAGTCTACCATTTTTCAAAAACTGAGGAACAAATTATTTGGAAACGTGAACTCAAGGCAATGTTGGTCTATATTATATCATATTGTGGATCATTCTGTCTCCTTGTGATATTTTTGGGGCTTTTCTTGGCAAAAATACTGGAATGGTTGCCTTTTTTCTCCAGTTCACTTTACAGAGGAGCAAACTAAGACAAACACAGTTAAGTGGCTTACCCAGGGTCACACAGCTAGTAAACAACTGAGACTAGATTTGAACTCAGGAAGATGAATCTTCCTGACTCCAAGCCCCATACTCTATTCACTGAACCACTTAGCTACCCTACTATTGACATTATAATCTTGGGGAAAACTCTAGATGAACATGAGGAAATATTGGTGAAAACATTGTATCAGCTAGTAGAAAATGGCTTAAGGATTTTCAAAGTATAAGACTCAATCAATTATGTGGATCACTTTGTATCATAGTGAGGTATGAACAATGGTCCAAAGTATCCCTGACTTGGCTATATCCAAAGACCCTTGAGATCTAAGGCCATTTCTCCAGTTTGGTGATTATATTTCACCATTTACGAACTAAGATGCCATTTCCAAACGACTGGATGCCCTTATTTGAACATATATAGTTGAAGAGGAACAAAGCAGAAGGATGAGAAACACACAGTTGTAAGAAAACCAAAAAGCCCTTAGGTGATTGTTGGATAGTAAAAGAAAAACAAACTTCTGAGGACTTGTTTAGCTTCCTCACATGTATCATGTGTTATTATGTATCATGATATGTATCATGATTATCTTCAGCTTTTGTCCCAGGGACCAATGCCATCTTGAAGGAGTACAGGAAGTCTTACATCAAGAGAGGGATGAAAACATATAACCTTTGAAAACACTGAGCCACAGAAACTTGATCAACAATAAGGCCCATTGCCTTATCCATAAATTGAGTTTCTGGATGCCACAGAAAAATTAAAAGTCTATATGTATGTAGCCAAGTTGCAAGTGTTGATTGACTTATATTGTGACCCCACTAAGTGCAATATTGTTTTCCATAGATGAGAAGGGCCAGTGGACTATGAATTCAGCCTCTTCATCCTGACCAGAAAAAATTCCCAAATGTAGCCTACTTGGTATATGATGATCTTAATCCCAACTTCTACTTTCACACATGGGTTTTGGCTTGACTTCCCAAGTAAAGTTCTCTATTCCCTCAGGATCTAGGAGTATCTCTGCAATATTGGAAGGTCTCTACTTCTATTACTACTGGCTCAATCTTCTATTATGTTTTATTAACCCTCCTGTGAACCAGGACTTCTTAAACTTTTCCACCCAAGAAATTTTTATGTGACCCCAGGTATATAGGTATATAAAATAGGCACACAAATCAAACATTGATTGATAATAAATAATAATTTTTGACACCTCATTCAGTTATGAGACCCTATATATGGGTTCAAAACCAACAATTTAAGAAGCTTTTTTTTATAAACAGTAAGTTATTAGAACCTAGGTCTAGGAAATCAAATACTGAAATTAGCTTTAATGAAGTTATATTTAATGAAATAAAAAAAAAAAACTGGAGCTTTTTCAGTTAGCAAATCACAAGGTCAGATCTGCATGTAAAGAAAATTACTTGGCAGTAATGTGAGATAGACTGGAATAGTAAGAGACAAATTAGGAAACATCATTTTGGAAGCCATTACAATAATTTAGGTTAAATGGTAATGAGGTTCTGAACCAAAGTAGAGCTGTGTGATTTTAGAGAAGGGGTCAAATGTAAGAGATGCCATGGAGTTAGAAGTAGCTCTGAAAACTGGTGGGGAAAAGAAGACTGAAGAGTTGGGGGAAATGATAAAATTATAAAACAAAGGAGGTAGAATAAAAGTGATCCCTTTGACAGAAATAGGAACATATAGAAGAAGGAAGGTTTTAGGAGAAAGATTTTGAGTTTTGTTTTGGATATGTTGAGTTTAAGATTTCTATGAGCCATCATGTTTGAAATGCCAGTAGACTATTGATAATCCATGATTGAAGCTTGCTAGAGAGACTGGAGCTGGTTACATAGATGTGGAAGTCCTTGGCATTAAGAAGTTAAGTCTATAGGAGCTTATAAAATCATCAAAGAGCGAGAGCCTAGATCAGATCCTTGTAAAACTTCTACAATTAGGGGAACATGATGAGAGATAATAAACTAGCAAAGAAGATTTAAAAGAAGTGATTTGATTATAGGAGAGTATCCAGAAAGGGAGAGTGACCAGTGATAAAGATCATAAGCTTTGTGAATTATAAATACCATCAAATCAAATGAAAAGATCACTGCTCACTTCAGAGAAAGCAGTTTCAGGCAAGTAATGGGAAAACTTCCATGAAATAAATTGAAGTTCCTGGAAAGAAGAAATCAACATAATGATTACAATGAAAATGGAAAGAGTAACTAGAAAACAATAAAAACTGAATATTGCAAAATTATGACACAGACAATAATGCTCTTTTTTTACTCCAAAGATGAAATTTGAGAAGGCACCTTTCTCCACATCTTTTCAGAAGTGGGAAACTACAAGAATGGGTCACTGTATGTAATGGCAGATGTGTTGTTTACTTTTGCTGAAATGTTTTTTTCTCTTTTTAAAAATTATTTGTTGTAAGGATTGACTGGGGGAAGTATATATTGAGGAAATATAGATGATATAAAAACAAAATAGGACAGATAGATGGCATAGGGGATAGAGTGTTGGGCTTCAATGCAGGAAGATTCTTCTTTGTGAGTTCAAATCTGGCCTCAAATATGTACTAGTTGTATGTACCCTGAGCAAGTCACTTAACCTTATATGTTTCACTTCCTCATGTGTAAAATAAGTGGAGAAGCAAATAGAAAACCACTCTAATAGCTTTGCTTAAAAAACAAACAAAAAACCCAAATAGAATTATAGAGAATTGGGCATGATTGAAATGACTGAACAACCATAAGAAAACCAAAATATATAAATAACATTTATTTTTTAAAAATTATATACTATGGTGAAATAATTCTTTTTTTAAAAAAAAATTTACTCCTTTGCTCTGTTAATTTGATGAATCTGTGAATTTATTCTTATGGATATTTCCTCCAATGCTCAGATTACAATCCATTCACACTTTATGATCCTATGTGATACTTGTCCCGCCTGTCCTATCTCAATATGAATCCTTCACGTGACCATGCTAGAGTCTTTCTTCTATATCTCTAAACATTACAAGAATGCTAGTCAAACTTATTTAATTCTGCTCTTTAGGTCACTTCCCTTGCATAACCCTATTGGTAATATGTTGCAAGCTATTCAAATACCAGTTAATTGCAATAGAGTGGATCAAGCTTAATTCTATAAAAAGTCTAGATAATTAATAGTGAATCTTTTCCTAAGAGAAAATTTTGATAGACAGATGATCATGATGAAATCTTGGAGGGAAGAGGATTGAAGAAAGTTGCTAGGGAGATATAAAAGTCAACCTGTTTCAAAAACTGCTCCAATTGTCTACAATAAGTAGAATATGCAAATGCAAAGACAAAGATCTATCTGGATTAGAGATAAACATATGTTATCCTTAAATCTGGTTTTCAATAATACAGTCTTCTGCTAGGATGATTATGGTACCAGTCAGAGTTTTGTTATTTGCAATCTGTGTAACTTTTAAGCAAATAATTTAACCCCTTTGATTCTGAGTTTCCTGGTCTATGAAATACAAGATACTAGATAGTGTCTAAGGTAAATTCTGTCTTTGAAATTTTATAATTTCCTGATTCTCATCTGAAATTTGTCATAGATAGAAGATCACTGTTCTAAATTAGAACTTCTTGGTAACAAGGAGTTTTTCTAAAACTATTTGTTCTTTTTTTCTCATTAATTGTTGCTAGATTTAAGAAAAGTTCCATTTTTAGTCTAAGAGAAAAAGTAAAGCTAAATCAATGTATCTAAAACATTGGTAACTGTTATATGTAGAATAGGACTGAATCTTTTAGTGTCCATCTTCTTTTTGTACAGTAGTATTACCCAGGATATTAACTGGCAGCTAATTGAAATTAAGAAACCATTTGCTTTGCATTTTCCCATTGTCATTCCTACAGTGGGTCTACTCAAATGATGCCAATTTATGCTTCTTGCTCTGTTCCATACTTCTGAGGACCTAAGGTGAATTGCTTTTAGCTAAGCTACAATCATAATAATAGTTGCAGTAACAACAAAATTTTGCCCAAAGCAAGAAGAGAATCTCAACAAAAGTGGTCCCAGGATTTCTTTATTTCTCATGTTACTATAGGATTTAAGCAGTTAAGTAAAATGATGTAAAAGTCACCTTCTTTAACATCGAGGTCTAACACTAGGTAGTGTGTTTTTAATAAAATATCTTTGCTTTTGAGCAAATGTAATAGATGTTGGAAAAATAACACCATTTGAAATTCATTTAGTGCAGAGTTTTTCTTTAGTACCATTCACTCTTACAACTCAGACTCATGGGACCTCAGAATTGGAAGAGATTCCAGTTGCCATATAGACCATCATGAATAGCAGTCTATTCTATAATGTACCCCAAAAGTGGTCCTTAGCCTTTATTTGAAGTCAAGTCCTTTAATGGAAGGGACCATGAAAAGAGTATTACATGGCTTCTAAGTTTCTTTAATAAGAAAGGTTGTTATCTAATTGTATCTCACCCATTTCTATCACTTTTCAAAAATAGGAATTTTTTTTGAAACTCAATCTCATTTCAGAATCTGACAATCAAGTTAGAACTCTTACTTTAACTATCTAGTTAATAATAGCTAAACTTTAAGGTTTTTAAAATGATATTATATCTATGTAAATAGAAATAAAATATTTGTGTGTATATATATCCACACATATCCTCATTTTACAGATTAGGAAACCGAGGCTGCCAGATGTTAAATGACTTAGAGCTAGTAGATTTTGGGGGCAGGATTCACACTCTGGTCTTCTTATCCCCAAGATCAGTGTTCTAACTCACCACTTGAGTTAGTCTGAGTGCAAAGTCCAGATGCCACTAGTTTGTTCTCTCTTGTTTTGAAGTTGATTAGATAGGATATTATTTGCTTTCCCTTGCCAAGGAAGCAAATCTTTTTTCAGAATGTATCTTGGCTCTAAAAGTACTGAGTTTCAAAATCTATTGATAGGTCCTTGTGAGGATAGAGGGGAGGGGGGAAGTAGAAGGTTGTGACAGATTTTTGTTTAAGGAAAAATTGAAAGTCTCACCTGACTTCTAATGGTTTGTAACCCTAGAAATGTCCAATAAAACATGTTTGTAAAAATGATCATGTCTCATATGAATATCAATATAATCAATATGTATTTATTACTATATGAATATAGTTATAAATATCATTTAAGGAAATAAAGGCATCCCTTTATAATTTGAGACATTTAATTGCTCAAGAGTAAGCAAAACCTAGGTGACAGAGTGAATAGAGGCAGGAAGTCCTGAGTTGAAATGTGATTCTAGACACTAACTAGCTGTATGACCCTGGACCCTGTCTGCTTCAGTTTTCTTAACAGTAAGATGGTGACCACCCAGTACCCTACCTCTCAGGGATGCTGTGAGAACCAAATGAGATAATATTTGTAAAACACTTGGCCCAGCACTTGACACATAGTAGGTACTTAATAAATGCTTCCCCCCACCTTTTATTCCCATACCAGTAAAGTACCAAGAGATTAAGTTATGGAGGTTAAAAAAAATAACAAAATTCATCTGGAAGAACAAAAAGTCAAGAATCTCAAGGGAAAATTGAGGATAAAGTGGAAAGGAAGGGGTTTTATTAGTACCATATGCCAAACTACATTGCAAACCATGATTATAAAAATATATATTTGATTCTGGTTTAAAAATAATGAGGTCAGTTAGTGAAATAGGTTATATATTGTTTGTCCTTCTTGAAGAGGACATAACATTAGGAAGGTGATGTCATGACTTGCAAGTGAATTGAATTTAAGTGAGAAAAAATTTTGCCAAGTCACCAACATCACTTTCTCCTCTGGAGCCATCTGGGTCCAGTGACAAGGTACAAATTACCATGAATGGAGATGGCCCCTGAAATAGATTAGATACATAATATACAGAAGCAAATGATCATGGCAGCATAGTATTTTAATAAACTCAAAGACATCAAGGATTAACCATTTAACAAGAACTTCTGGGAAAACTGGAAAAGTCTGGCAGAAATTAGATTTAGAGTGACATCTAATACCATATAAAGATAATTTCTAAGTGAATAAATGACTCAGATACAAAATGTCATGAAGCACAAATCAGGGGAGAAGAAGAAAATACCTATTACAGTAGGGGAAGAATTCTTGACTAAATAAGGGATATAAAGGATCACAAAAAACAAAATGAACAATTTTGAATTTGTTAAATTGAAACACATGTGCACATAACTATGGTTAAAATTAGAAGGGAAACAGTTATTTGAGGAAAAAATCTTCACAGCAAGTTTCTCAAACAAAGGACTAATGTCCAAGATATAAAACAAATTTATAAAAATAAAAATGCTTTACTAACAGATAAGGTCAAAGGATATGATCAGATAATTTTCAAAGGAAAAAATGTAAGCAATGAAAAAACCATATGAAAATTATTAATAAGAAAGGAAATGCAAATTTGAAAAACTATAAGATTCCACCTTACACCCATCAGATTGGCAAAAAATGACATCAAAATGCAATTTACACCCAAACCCACCCCTCCTCAAACTACTGTACTTCTGAAATCAAGGGTCAAGAATAACATTAACCTTCCAGTCCTTCTGATTCAAAATTTCAGAAGCAAACGTTGTCCCTAAGCACCTATTCAATTAGTTATCACATGTTCTCATTTATATTATATATTTCACAACATATCTCATGTCTGTCTGTTCTCTATTTACACAACTATCACCTAAGATTAGGACCCTATCACTTCCTTCCTAGACCTTTGCAATAGCCTCTTAAATGCTCTTAGTGGCCCAAGATTTTACCCTCTCCATTGCATCCTTCATATCATTACCAATATGATTTTCCTAAAACATGGGGTGGACCATGTTGCTCTCTTCCTCAAAAAATTCCAGTGATTCTCTATTATCTCTAATGTTAAATAAGAACTCTCTTGTTTGGTATTTAAGAGCTTTTGCAATCTGACTCCAATTTACTTCTTCAGCCTTATCACACATCATTTTCCTTCATATATTCTGTGATCCAACCAAAGTGGGCTTCTTGTTATTCCTCACACACAAACTCCATGTTTCATATTTATATCTTTGCATTGGCTGAATCTACTTCAGGAATGCATTCTTTCTTCGCTTCTCTAGTTTCTTTGGAAACCCAGCACACACTTCACCTGCTATATAAAGTCTTTCTTTATCTCCCCAGTTGCTAATGTCTTCATCCCTCTCTAAATTATCCTGTATTTATTTTGAATATATTTATATGTGTATATGTTATTTTCCACTATGTGGTAGAAGCTTCTTAAAAACACAGACTTTTTCTTTCTTTTTTTTTCTCATCTCCTCGCATAATGTATTACATGCTTCATAAATACTTATTGATTGATTAATTGGTGCTCCTGTTTGTAGGCAACACAAGGTTGACTGCATCAAGTTTAATATACTATAGGGCCTCCTCAGTAAGATCCATGACTACTGAAAAGATCAGCTCAATAACTCCTATAGGAAAAATCTTGTAGATGAAGAATGTCTATGATCAAGACTTTGATATGCAGTTGGATAAAGTGGTCCATTGAGTTAATCCATCATTACATAGATCTCAGACAGGCATTGCAGATAGAAAATGACCTGAGTCCAGAATTAGAGAAGAAGAAAATGGACTGCATGCCCTTGGGAAATTGTTCAATGCTTTTAGTGATTTGCAAGTTTGCTCCTTGACACAAAATCCTCTATTTTTAATACCAAAATGATATAATTCTGAATCACAGAACACCACAAGTTTTGATAAATAAAAGAATTGGAAGCTCAAATGGCACTGAGATTTGTATAGGTCTAAGAAAGCTGCAACACATTACCACTGATGGATCATGTGAAATAAGTGGAGGAGAAGATATCATTTAAGAATTGTAACACCAGAAAAAGAGGTTGTTAAGTCATTTGGTGAAACTGAAGGATAAGTACCCCAAGAGCTCACTGTTACTTATAAAAATGCTAAACTACCTAGAGGAAGAGCTCTTCTGCATTGCATAAAATTCCTGGAAGGACAAAGTGAAGAATTACATGGGATGAGAAAGTTTCAGTGGTTGGTCACATCTATGATCACCTAGGTATGTATGTGTATGTGTGTATGTATGTATGTACATGGGAACAACCAGGTTGCAGTGAATCATGCATCAGCCTGGAGTCAGGAAGACCTGAATTAAAATCCATCTTCATGCACTTTATAGCTGTATAATCATATTTGTTTTAGTTTCTTATGTAAGACAAGCTGGAGAAGGAAATGGAAAACCATTCAAGGATGTTGGCCAAGAAAACCCCAAATGAGGTCACAAAGATTCAGACATTTCTGAAACAATTGGACAATGTGCATTCATATAGATTATATGACTAGTATAAGGAGATTTATTATTTTAAGACCTAACTGCACATGTGCATGAACATATACACATGCATGCACACACATCTGTATAGCCAGGTCTTGAAGTGAACAATGCATACTGCTAAAGTAGTCACATTATTCAAATATGTACTACATAGTTCTTTTGAACTGAAACCAATAGAAATTTTTTTCATTATTTTATTTTATTTCATTAAAATTCAAATAAATGTGACCTTCAGAGGATTCATTATTTGTATGTACTATATATGTGTGTATACACATCCACCCACATATATATATGTATATATATATATATATAAAGATGTATACGCTCATGTGAGAATATATATACATATCTATATGTGGCACATAGGCATACATATACATTTGGAGATGAGATACAATTTGGAGATGAGAGCACTTCTCTGGAAGTGGATAACATTTTTCATGTTGGATCCTTCAGAATTGTCTTGGATCATCATATTCATCAGAGTTGCTAAGTCTTTTACAGTTGATCATCATTACAATATTGCTGCTACTATATTCTCCTAGCTCTGCTCTCCTCACTTTGCATCAATTCCCATAAGTCTACTCAGGTTTTTCTGAAACTTTCACCCTTATCATTTCTTATAGCACAGTGGTATTCCATCACAATCAAATACCACATGGCTATTGCCCAATTGATAGGCAGCCTCTCAATTTCCAATAATTTCCATCACAAAAAGAGCTATTATCAACATTTTTAAAGATATGGATCCCTTTTGCTTTTTTATGATCTTTTTGGGATATAGAACTAATAATGGTATTGTTGGGTCAAAAAGTATGTGTCATTTTACAGCCCTTTAGATATAATTCCAAATCACTCTCCAGAATGGTTCACAACTCCACCAACTAATACATTAGTGTCCCAATTTTCTGACATTCCCTCCAATAATTATCATTTTCCTTTTCTGTTACATGAGCCAATTTGATAGGCATGAGGTGGTATCTCAGAGTTATTTTAATTTGCATTTATCTAATCAATAGTGATTTAGAACATTTTATATGACTAGAGAGAACTTTAATTTCTTCATCTTGAAACTGCCTGTTCATATCCTTTGATCATTTATCAACTAGTGAATGACATATAGTCTTATAAATTTGACTTAGTTCTCTATATAATTGAGAAATTAGGTCTTTATCATAAACACTATCTGTATAAATTATTTCCCAACTTTCTGCTTTCCTTCTAATTTTGATTACTTCGGTTTTGTTTGGCAAAACCTTTTTAATTTAATCAAAATTATGCATTTTGCATTTTATAAGGTTCTCCATTTAGTGTTTAGTCAAATTCTTTCCTTCTCCATAGATCTGACAGGTAAACTATTCCTCGCTCTTCTAATTTGCCAATGGCATCACTCTTTATGCTTAAATCGAGTATTCATTTTGACCTTGTCTTGGTATGGGGTATGAGATATTGGTCTCTGTCTAGTTCCTGCCATCCTATTATCCAGTTTTCTTAGCAGTTTTTGATACATAATAAATTCTTATCTCAGAAGCTAGTCTTTGGGTTTATCAAAGAGTAGATAACTATAGTCATTTACTATGTCTTGTATATCTAACCTCTTTTACTGATCTACCATTCTGTTTCTTAACCAGTACCAAATGGTTTTGATGGCTGCTACTTTATAATATTGTTTTAGATCTGGCATAGTTAGGACACCTTCTTCTGCAATTTTGTCATTAATTCTCTTGATATTCTTGATGTTTTATTCTTCCAGTTTAATTGTTATTATTTTTCCTAGCTCTGAAACTAATTTTTGGTATGGGGGGGTGTAGTATTGAATAAATAAATTAATTTATGTAAAATTGTTATTTTTATGATATTAGCTTAGCCTACCCACAAAGAATTTATGTTTTTCCAATTGCTTAGATCTGACTTTATTTGTGTGAAGTGTTTTGTAATTGTGTTCATATAGTTCCTGGGTTTGTCTTAGCAAGTAGACTCCCAAACATTTTATAATATCAATAGTTGTTTTAAATGGAATTTCTCTTTCTGTCTCTTACTGCAGGACTTTATTGGTAATATATAAAAAATGCTCATGATTTATGTGGACTTATTTTGTATCCTGAAACTTTGCTAAAGATGTCAATTATTTCAACTAGTATTTTAATTGATTATCTAGGGTCCTCTGAATATTCTATCATGTCATTTCCAAAGAATAATAGTTTTGTTTTCTCATTGCCTTATTCCTTTTTACTTATTTTTCTTGTCTTATTATCATAGCTAGTTTTTCCTAATACAATGTTAGGCAATAATGCTGATATTGGACATTCTTGCTTCACTCCTGATGTTATTGGGATATTATAGATAATGCTTGCTCTTAATTTTAGAGAATTATTATTTACTATTTTAAGAAAGGCTCCATTTATTCCTATATTCTCTAGTGTTGTTTTTTTTTTTTTTTTTAATAGTATTGGCTATGAGAGGTTGGGTAGAGGGGGAGGAATTGCCCCAAGTTTCAGACTTTTTTACACTGCTGTTTTCTGAGCTAGTTCTAAGAGTTTAGAAGTTGGTATGATTCAGGATGACTGGGATAAACTGAGTGAAGACCCTTTATAAGAATATAGTCTTGACCTATGTCCTAACTGTGACTTGAAACTTTGAAATAAGTTGATCTACTGTTAAAAGATGCAGGTATTCCATTATCTTAGATAAACAAACATTTCTCTCCTGCTTCCCTCTTCCCTTCATTAGCATTTAAGTACCTAATGTGGTAAAGTGTGTTCTGGGGTGCATATTTAGTCTCTGTGTAAATTAGAACTCACTGGCCACTGGGAGAAAAGGTCAGAAGTGGGGATGGGGGCTTCTGCATTAAGGTCTATATAATCCTGTATTTGCAACTTGTGCATTGCATTCCTCTACTAATACTTTGTCAGTTGGGAGTTGCTGACTCCCTTTTTTTTGCTTTCTACCTTGAGGGTCTCTGATTTTAATTTGGGTAAGAGCCACTGTCCCACACAGTTTGGAAGGCTTGTCCAGAGATATTTCCTATTAGTAAGGGTTTCTCCCATACTAATCCTTGGGCGGGTGCTCTCCATAGAATTCTCTGGTGGTCCTTAGACTTGGCTCAGGAATTCCCACTCTGAATGGGTAAATTCTCAAAGAGAAATAATCAGAGAAAGCAAATATGGATGTGGGCTAGTAAAGATAGAGGATTAATTCAACTCTAGAGTTAAACCAGATGAGTAACGTTTATGCACAACCCAGGTAGGGCAAGAAACTGGTGAGGGGAGAGAGACTCTAAATGGTTAGAGTCCGTAAGAGTGCTTTCCCTTTGACAAGAACTGGTGAGCCACCTGGGTGACTGGGATTGGGATTGAAAGACTTTAAGCAATTAGAATCCATAAAAGGTTCCAATTTCCCTTTGGTAAAATCACATGAATCTTCCATTAAAGAGAAAAAGATACTGTCAACCATGGGGAAAGAATAATCTAAGATAACTGGCTCTAAAACCTATGTGTCCCAGGGAAGAAATCCTTTAGGAAGAATTGAAATGAAGTACCAAAATTCACAGGGATTAAATACTGTTGTTTTGTTTAGACAGGTGCCCTGCTCAGAGGAACTGTTGATTCCTTGACAGATGGGTATTCTGGGTTCCATATTTCTAGACCGCTGGGTGTAAAGTCAAAGGAGCCTTCTAAACCTAGCTTGAAATTCTGATTCTAAAACTGCATGAGATAATTACTAAAATTGTGAACTTGTTTATTCTGGTATAAGATTTTAGAAATATATGTGCCTTAATGTTAAAGTATTGCTACTAAAAGATTTAATCTATCTTTGATTTGATTTTAAGTTAAAAAATTTGGGTATTAAAGAAGTTCTCTGGTAACTTACCTAAAGAGGTCACATGTTTTTATCTCCTAATTAGACCATGTTGCTTTCTAAATTGTATGCTGGGGGGAGAGCAACTAGTTGATGTAGTGGTTGGAGCACCAGCCCTGAAGTGAGGAGGACTTAAGTTTCCTCATTGGGCAAGTCACTTAACTGCAATTGCCTAGGCAAAAAAAAAAAATTTTTAAAAATGTTTATTGGGTAATTTGTAAAAACTGTATGAGTTGTGCTTTAATATTTTGTCACTCCTACTAGATATGTGGCATATATTTTATGAAATTTGGTACAAAGATATTTAGATATTAGCTATATTCTGAATCTTAAGATTTGTCCTGCTTTCTCCCTTTAATAATGAAGTAAAAGAAGAAAATTTGTTGTACAGGGATATGTGTAATTGTGACATAAATTGTATCTGAAAGGTGTTCAATGTGTGTAAGATAAATAAGAGGGTATTAAGGAAGTGTCCCTCCAGAGGGAGGAAATATGGCTCCAGAATATTCAAGTTAGGTTTTACTGAAATGACACCAGTATGGAAAATGAGGTATTTACTGATTATAGTAGATAGTTAGAAGCTTTCCCTTGAGTTCTGCTGCCTTAAGAGGGGTTAGAGGAATAACATTGGAACAAATTATATGTAAGTATGGATAAGTAAAGACTAATAATACTGATAATGGGACATACTTTACTTGTAAGATTTTATAAGAAATAATTGGGAAGGATTGCAAATTGAGTGGTAATTTCATATAGCTGGGCATCTGCCATCATCAAAAAAAGTGGAAAGAATGAATCAGATTTTTAAGAAATGGATTACTAAACTGATGGTGGAGACTACATTGCCTTGGACCAAATGTTTGCCTATTCCTCTGTTAAAGAATTAGAATTGTCCTTAGAAGTGATCTGGAATTTTCCCATATAAGATACTTTTTGGTTTATTTGGGAGGAGAAAGGGAAAGGCCCTCTTTCAAAATAAAGGATAAGTTTTTAAGGAATTATATACTGGAAATGTCCTCATCCTTTCAGCCCTTAAGAAGCAGTGATTGCTCCACACAACACCTCTAGAGTTTGCAGTTCCAGGAAAGTGAGTGCTCACTAAGTCCTGGAAGATGCAAAGTGGGAAGGGCCTTATCAGACATAACAGATGACAGACACTGCAGTCTGGAGGCTGAGAGCACCAAGCTTAAAAGATCCATGAAGGAACCTCAAAAATGGATGGTTAAGGACAATTTATAACCTCTAAAATTGAATTTGTACCAAAGCAATTAGGAATGTTTTTGGGGGAGGGGAGATTAATTGTGCGTAGAGGAATTTTTAATATTGGTGTTGTACCTGTTATTTGTATTTCCAGAAAAGAAGGTTAATACCTGGGCAAGAATTGGGAGGGAAACCTTGGTCTCCACTTAAAGTGGGATCCTGCTCACTCAGTTTTCCAATGGTATTCTTTTGAATAAGAACCTACCTGATTATTCCTGAGTCTGGCTATAAGGTGGAATTATTATTGCATACAATTACCTAAAAGTCAAACTGAGCTAAGAATGCTTTATTCTATCATGTATGTGTTCTAAGGCTGATGCCTAAAGGGCCAGTTTTTTATTATAATCATGTCCCTGCTTTTTCCTCTTACAACAAATTTCTATAATCAAGACAAGAGGTCAGTTGAAGCTAGGAGCATAATTCAAGTATATAAAATGTTGTATATCTGAAAATTATATTATATATAGTCATTATATCCTAAATAAGTAGATAAGTGAGTATTTGGTCTAGTAATCTATCTGTCTCTAGATACATGTCTGTCTGGTTTGTTTTTTAGCATTTCTGTTGTTGTTGACTTTCCTGACAGGCATCTTTATTTGTGAAATTACCTACTCTACTGGGGACACACATGGTTGAGGTGATGGGACTCCCCAGATGGGATTTGGGGATACAGAACCCCAATTTATATGTTGAATAGGTTCACTATACTACAGGCCATGGTTGGAATAATTTCTACAACAAAAGCACTGGATTTATTAGCAGACCAGGCCACTCAGACTAGAGAAGCAGTGCTCCAGCACAGATTGGTATTAGACTACTTGTTGGCTGAAGGAGGTAGAATTTGTGGGAAATTAAATTTTTGCTGTGTGAAAATTGATGATAATGTATAGGTAATGAAAGAAATTATCAAAGACGTCAGAAAATTGGCCCATGTCCCATCCAGACCTGATTCTATCCATTTAATACCTTTTGATGGTCTTGATCTGGAGGCAGCTGGTGGAAACGGATTCTTTGGTTCCAGATGACAGTTTTAAGTGGAGTCATACTACTTTCTGTCTGCCTGCCCTATGTCACACGCTTATCACAAGGGTAGTACATACATCACTACCCAGGATAGTAAAGACTGAACAACCTGGAGGGAAAGGTCCAGTTGGACTTAGAGTATTAAAAGGATGAGGATGGATCCCAGGAGAGAAAGCAGAGAAACCAGGTCCAGAGGGATTGGGGACTGAGGATGAGAGGGTTGAGGAAATTTATCATGAGAGGTCTTCGAAGATTAATAAATAAAGGGAAAGGACTAAATGGGATAAACTGAGTGAAGACCTCTCATAAAAATGTGTCCTTGACCTATGCCCTGATTGTGACTTGAGATTTTGCAATAATAAATTAAACTATAGCTAAAAGCTACAGGTGTTTGATTATTTCAGATAAACAAAAATTTTCCTCCTATCTTGTTGGAATCTTTACAAACTGCTAACTCATTAGAGTTGATAGATTATTAATATGATCTTACAAGAAGATGTTTTGGGCCAGAACCTGAAACAAGGTACTAAGTAGAACTAATTGATACAATGCTTCTATTTGCACCTTTACTCATTGGAGTTCACATGTTTGGGAAGTTTCAGGGTTTAGTATGAGATATCTGAATTCATACCTCCCTTGAAGCTCTTAGGGCCAGAGAGCACCATGGGAGAAAACCCATAATCCCATTCTCTCAGAAAAGTCATATATAAGCCAGTGAAGAATGATTCATGAAAATATTTTCCACTTGGCTGGCTGGTAGTGGAAGAAGAGTTTTCAAAGGAAGAAGCTATGAGTCGAGAGTTCAGTGAAGATTGAGAAGGCTCTCTCAGAGGCAAGACAGATTCAACTTGGTGCTGGCTCTGGAGGCTGAAGAAAGCAGAGGCAGAGGCTGAAGGACAAAACCTTTGGATTTGGAGACATTTGGAGGGAGATCTTGGAACCAAGCAGAGAGAGAGGCCTCAACTAACCAGGCTACTTTGGAAGGAGAAAATAAACATTTGTATTTTCATCACCTGGCTGCATTTGGGGTAATTATTGATCTGAACTGATACTAAGGCTTCCTCAAAGAAAAACCTTCCCCAAGAAACCTACCCTCTCCCCCAGAGAGAACTATTCTACTTATTTTAAAAGAAGATCACCACACTATCTCTCCCCGCCCTTTTCATTAGCATTTAAATACCCTAATAGATAAAGTGTGTTCTGGGGTCCATATTTAGTCTCTGGGTAAATTAGAACTCACCAGCCAATGGGGAAAAAAAAGGTCAAAAGTGGGGGGCTTTCACCTTATGGTCTATATAATCTAATGTTTTGTAGTTTGCATTTTGCACTCCTCTACTGATACCTTGCCTGTTGGAATTTCCCTTTCTGATGAGATCATAATAAATCCTTTTTTTTTTTTTTTCTTTTTATCTTGAGAGTCTGATTTTAATTTGGATAAGGATCGCTCTCCCACACACAGCAGTCACTGTCCTTCTGTTTTGTAATCTGGTCCTTACCGAAGTAAGCCAGAAATGATACTGCTCCTCAGGGGCTCCTCTCTGCCTTTGAACTCTGCCCCAGAAGTGAGCATAGGCCATGGGTTACCAAAGGGTAACCTGTCCCATGCTTTGCGATCTCTTTGTGACCACTTGCCAGGTTCCCTTCCCACCTCTGGCTTAAGAGCTCCTAAAGCTGCTGCTTCTGTTGCTGCCTCCAAGACTCACAGCTGAAGTTGCCGCTACATCCCCCAAAACTTCCTCCTCCTCAGTTATATTAGGCTAAAGAAACGTCTCGCTCTGGTCTTTTGCTGGGTTTGCCGCTCCAGAATTCAGTCGGAGGTGTTGTTTGGAGAAGTCTGAGAGAATTTAGTTGCTTCCTCTGTTCTTGGCTCCATCCCATGCTAATTAATTCTTGATGGAACCATTGCTATTCCTGAGATTAGATGGCTTCTGGAACCAGCCCCAGGATAGCTTGAAATTTAGGCTCCTGGGGAAAGGTACCCACATGTGCAGAAATGTTTGTGGCAGCCCTTTTTGTAGAGGCAGAAACTGGAAACTGAATGGTCGCCCATCAATTGGAGAATGGCTGAATAAATTATGGTGTATGAATGTTATGGAATATTATTTTTCTGTAAAAAATGACTACAGGACGATTTCAGAGATTCCTGGAGAGACTTATATGAACTGATGCTGAGTGAAATGAACAGAACCAGGAGATCATTATACATGACAACAACAATACTATATGATGATCAATTCTGATGGACATGGCTCTTTTCAACAGTGAGATGATTCAGACCACTTCCAATGGAGTTGTGATGGAAAAAGCCATCTACATCCAGAGAGGACTGTGGGAACTGAGTGTAAGTCACAACATAGCATTTTCATTCTTTTTGTTGTGGTTTGAGTAAATTTTATTTTCTTTCTCATTTTTTTTCCTTATTGATTTTTTTGTGCAGCAAGATAATTGTATAAATATGTATGCCTATATTGGATTTAACATATATTTTTACCATGTTTACCACATATTGGATTACATGCCATCTAGAGAAAGGGGTGGGAGGAAAGGGGGAAAAATTGGAACACAAGATTTTTCAAAGGTCAATGTTGAAAAATTATCCATGCATATGTTTTGAAAATAAAAAACTTCAATTAAAAAAAATTAGTCTCCTGGTCTTTTCTATTGAGCTTATTTCCCATTTCCTATGCCCATTGGCAGAATTTTAACTTCTTTTGTATACACACACACTCCCATATTCCACTCATCCATCCCCCAACCTCAATTGTTAAAGAAAACTTTGCCTAGTGTTTAGTGATTACTCAATTTTGTAGATATTCTTCAGCACTCTTTGGGGGCTGAAAGAAGACACTAGACTTAATGACTCAAGCTTTAATGTTCCCTTTAGAGTAATGGTTCATCTAGCTAAGTCATGCTTTAGTGATAATTAGAAAAGAGGTGACCGACATGGAAGCTGTACTCCATGGCTTCATTCATTGGGACATTTTTTTTAATGGCTAACTTATACGATAAGTCTGGGACTTTCAGTTTGCTTGTTTACTTCTATAGGTATGATTAATTGCAAGTGGGCATGAGAGAGAAGCAATATTAAAGTTTCTTTGATTCAGATGAACTCATATGCAAATGAATTGCATAAAATCAACATAATTACTGTCTTAATTCTACTTCTTAAATGCCATAATCAAAATCTGTGCTAAGCCCTAAAGAGCAATTCAAATGGACAGAATTATTGTCCTCTCCATGCCAACATTGACAGAATCAATGTGATTTTTTTTCAAATTTCTTATAGAATTGTACCAATATTTGGAAAAGCCACATAACTCAGTGAAGTAATATTTTACAATGACCAATACATGATGCTAGGAAATCATACATGAATAAAAGATCCATTCCAAGTCCAAGATAGATTGATGAATTTTAATATAACAGGGAATGAAAAAGTTCATTGACATAATTTCAGATTTCACACTTGTAACTAACCTTTAAGGGCCTATCACTTGTCAAATTTGGACGTATTATGAAAGAAAAATATGCTCTAGTATCTGAAAAAGCTATTAAAATTCTCCTTTTTTTCTAGCTAAACATTATAGACTTCAACCAAAACAACATATCATTACAAATTGACTGAAGATGCAGATATGAAAATCTAGCTATCTCATTTTAAGTTGAACATTAAAGAGATTTCCAAAAATGTAGAACAATGCTACTCTTCTCCATGTATTTTCTTATTTTGAAAAAATGTAGCAATGCTAACAGATTTATTATTATTGTTGCTTTAAATAAATTAATAAATATTTTTTATTTAATTAGTTTTAATGTCTAATGTGGCAAATATAACCCATTTAAGTAAGATCTCTTTGAATCCTTGATGATTTTGAAATGTATATAGGGATTCTGAAATCAAAAAATGTGAAAACTCACATAGTAGAATACCATTCTGCCAGAGTTGAAGGTCAATATACCAGAAAAATAACAATATGCTCACAAGTACATCTATGTGATATCTAAGATTTTAGAAGCTAAGTGCTGACCTGGCTTAACAAACCTAGAAACACTCTCTAAGGACAATGAAATCCTGGGTGAAAATTGAAATATTTTTTCTCTCTCTTCCCAATTAAAGTTTTAAACTTTCATAGATAATAACAATAACAAACATTTGCATAATGCTTTAAAGTTAGCAAATAGGAGAGACTTACATGATAATACCCATGTATTAATATATATTATATATTATAAAGTACAAATTATATTAAATATTATCCAATATCAATATGACATATTCTATGTATGTAAAAATATTATATGATATCTAGAGCTTTCTCTCTCTTATCCCCAAAGCTAGTAAGTATCTGAAGCAAGATTTGAATCCAGGTCTATTCAAATTCCGTGTCTTACATTCTAGCTACTGAACCACCTAGCTACATACATGAAAAAAAAATTAGTTCTTAGGCTGAAAAAGATGATGTCAAAGAATACAGAATTTAGTTTTCTAAGCTATGGCTTAAGATGCCAGAATAATAAATGAACTCTTATTCAGTGATGGAGTACCTCAAACAAGAACTGGGAGAAAAATGTATTTAGATAGAAATCACATGAGCTATAAGCTGAGAATGGAGGGGAAAAGGACAGAATGTCCAGATATAACAGCTTTAAAACATGGCTGTTCATTGCTATTTAGAGCAACCATTTGCTTAGAGAGTAATTCAGTGAATAGTAATAACAGCAGCAAAGAGCTACAGAGTTGCAGCTATTATAGAGAAGGGCATCTATGTGGCTTAGTAAATAGAACACCAGGTCTGAAATTTAGGAAGACCTGAGTTCAAATCCACCCTCAAACACATGCTAGGTATGTGATCCTGGGTAAGTCATTTAACCCTGTTTGCCTCAATTTCCTCATTTGTAAAATAAGCTGGAGAAGAAAATGGCAAACTCTTCCAGTATCTTTCCCAGGAAAACATTAAATGGAGTCATGAATAGTTGGACACAACCAAAAATGACTTAACAAAAAAAAAAAAAAAAAAATCTCAGGGAATACTGGAGAGTGATATTTAATAAATAAAATGAAATTGAGATTCCAATTCATTTTTTTTGGTACAGATTGTGTCAGGCAGGACCTGTCTGGATTGTTGGGGTACAGCTCTGAATATCACAAGTTGTCTGGAACAAGTTGAGGTTCAAACAAAGCCTTTAAAAAACAAAAGAATTAAAAGCAAAAACGTCACATAAAGAAGGAATCTGAACATAAAAGTCTGGGTCAACATACAAAAATAAAAATAACAAAGTTTAGTAAAGAATATTAAGGTCAAAGATAAGGTAAAGTCTACTACATACCCTAAATTTTTTTGAAAGTTTTTAAAAATAATATAAGTATGATCTCATGACCTGTGTTCCTTTCCAAGTCCTGATATGGAGGGTTTTGATTACCTATTCTGCTGATCTCCTTCCTTTATTATTCTCCAACCTTGAGTGTTTTCTGAAGGCTAAACCTAAGCCTTCCTTTATGCAAGTTGAAATGTTCCATAACAAAAGCCTACTGATGTAACCATTTATTGGCCGGTGATTCTTTTATGAAATCTCCTTTAAGAGCCTGGAGTGCTATCCACAGATTGGGATGAAGGAGCAGATAAGAATGAATGTAAATATGTGTCATGGCCTTGCAAAAACAGAATCAGAAAGGCTACAGATCAGGGTGAGATGAAAAAAAAAAAAAAAGCAAAGGAGCACAGAAAAGATTGTGTGTTATTTTAAAAATTATGTTCAGAGTGAGAAAAAGAACATAAGAAAAAGAAACCTCCTACTTTGGAGTGGATGAGAATTGTGAACAAAATATTACTGCCTTTGTCGCTTTTCTATAACAGTATTATTTTCAAATTGAAAAGGAGCCTTGCCTTTTATTTCACTGTCATTTCAATACTATTTCTCATCACCTCCCACTCAATTTTCTCCTCCTTTCTCCCAGTTTCTGTCTCCTTGTCAGGACCAACTGCCTCTACATTGATCCTGTCTTCTATCTTCTTAGCAGATTCCAATCTCAATCATCCATTACCCCTCTCAGATCTTCAACCTCTCTCTATTTACTGATTCTTTCCCTACTTCATTTTCTTTCATAAGATGACAGATAGCTTTGATTTCTTCATCTGAAAATTGCCTGTTCATATCCTTTGACCATTTGTTAATTGGGGAATGACTTATATTCTTATAAATTTTACTCAGTTCTCTCTATATTTAAGAAATTAGATCTTTACCAGAAATGCTTGCCATAAATTTTTTTAGCTTTCTGCTTTCCTTCTAATGTTGGTTGTATCGGTGTTTTTTA
Source organism: Antechinus stuartii (assembly GCA_016696395.1). Classification (NCBI taxonomy): domain Eukaryota; kingdom Metazoa; phylum Chordata; class Mammalia; order Dasyuromorphia; family Dasyuridae; genus Antechinus; species Antechinus stuartii. The sequence continues at coordinate 40,058,282 of MU174354.1, forward strand.
TGCAAGAATATCTTAATTTAATATTACCCAAATTATCCATTTTATATTTTGTAATGTTCTCCATCTTTTGTTTGGTCATAAATTCTTCCCTTCGCCATAATTCTGATCATGCTACCCTAATTTGCCCATGGGATCATTCTTTATGGCTAAATAATATGATTATTTTTACCTTAATTTGGAACAGAAGATAAGATGTTTGTTTATATCTAATTTCTGCCATGCTATTTTCCTATTTTCCAGCAGTTTTTGTCAAATAGCAAATTCTTGTCCTAAAATCTGGAGTCTTTGGATTTATCAAACACTTGATTACTATACTCATTTACCACAGTGTATCTAATCTAGGTCACTAATCCACCATTCTATGTTTTAGCTAGTACCAGATTGTTTTAATGACTACCAGTTTATAATGCAGTTGAGATGTGGTACAAATTGTCCACCTTCCTTCACATTTTTTTAAAAAATAATTCCCTTGATATTCTTAAACTTTAGTTCTTCCAGATGAATTTTGTTATTATTTATTCTAGCCTAATAAAATAGTTCTTTGTTTTATTGGTATGGCACAAATAAGTTAACTTACATAGAATTGTCATTTTATTACATTAGCTCAGCTTACTCATAAACAGTTAATATTTTTCTAGTTATTTAGATCTGTTTTTATTTGGATGAACAATATTTTGTAATTATTTCCAAATAGTTTCTGGGTTTGTCTTGGCAGGTAAACTCCCAAGTATTTTGTTTTGTTTATCATTATTTTAAATGAAATTTTTCTTTGTATCTCTTGCTATTGGACTTGTTGATAATAATAGAATGATGATGATTTATATGGATTCATTTTGTATCCTGTAACTTTATTAAATTTATTAATTATTTCAAGTGGTTTTTAGTTGATTCTCTAGAACCGTTTAAGTATACCATTATGTCATCTGCAAAGAGTAATAGTTTTGTTTCCTCATTGCCTATTCTAATTCCTTCAATTTCTTTTTCTTCTCATTTCTTATAGCTAATAATTTTAGCACAATATCGGATAATAGTTGTCATAATTGACATTTTTGCTTCACCCCTGATCTTACTGGAAAGGCTTCTAGCTTTTCCCCTATAAAGATAATGTTTGCTTATGGTTTTAGATAGATACTACATATTTTTTAAAAGATTCCATTTATTCCTATGTTCTCTAATGTTTTTCATAGGAATGAGTGTTGTACTTTGTCAAAATCCTTTTCTATGTCTATTGAGATAATCATATCAATTCTGTTCATTTTGTTATTGATATGTTAAATCAATATTTGATCAAAAAATTGATAAGTTAAAAGCTGTCATCAGCTTTCATAGTATTAAACCAGCCCTGCATTCCCGATATAAATCTCACATGGTCAAAATGTATATCCTTGTGATATGTTGCTGTAATCTCCTTGCTTGTATTTTATTTAACTTTGCATTAATATTCACTAGGGAAATTGGTCTATAGTTTTCTCTGTTTTTGGCTCTTTCTATTTTAGATATTAGCAGTATATTTGTGTGGTAAAAAAATTGGTAGAACTCTATCTTTGACTATCTTTTTCCAATAGTTTATATAGTATTAAAATTGATTTTTTAAAAATGTTTGGTTGAAGTCATTTGTGAATCCATTTGGCCCTGGGGATTTTTTTCTTAGAGAGTTCATTAATGGCTTGATTTCTTTTTCTACAATGGAGTTTTTTTAATATTCTATTTTCCCTTCTATTAGTCTGGGTATTTTCTTTTTTGAATATTAACTCATTCCTTTTGCGTAGATATCAGATTTATTGTCATATAACTGAGCAAAATAGTCCCTAATGATTGCTTTAATTTCCTCTTCATTTTCTTCTTTCTTTGTAAAAAATCAAATTAAGTAACGATTTATGATTTTTTTCCCATAAAGCCAGCTCCTAATTTTATTTGTTAGTTTAATGTTTTTCTTACTTTCAATTTTATTAATCTTTTCTTTGAGTTTTAGGATTTCTAATTGGGTGTTTAATTGGGTGTTTTAATTTGTTCTTTTTCTATATTTTTTTTTAGTTGCATGTCCAAGTCATTGTTTTGCCCCTTCTCTATCTTATTGATGTAACCATTTAAACATATACACCTTTCCCTAACTTCTGCTTTGGCTACATCCTACAAAATTTAGTATGTTATCTAATTGTCATTCTCTTTAATGAAATTATCAATTGATTACTAGTTTGTTCTTTGATCCATTCATTCTTTAGGATTAGATTACTTAGTCTTCAGTGAATTTTCCATGGTCCTTTTTTGAATATGTTTTATTGCATTATGATTTGAAACAGATGCGTTTAATATTTTTTTGCTTTTGTAAATTTTGCTGTAAGCTTTTTATGCCCTAAACAGTCACTTTATGTAAGGGGCCATCCACTGAGAAAAAGGTTTATTTTTTTCTATTTTCATTCAGTTTTCTCCAGAAATCTATCCTAACTTTTCTAAAATTCTATTCATCTTCTTAATTTTTTTCTTGTTTATTTTTGAGCTCTTTTGGGAGTTCTTTTTTAGTGCTGATTTTACTTTGAAGTTTCACATCACAGTTTTGACTTTATTGTCCTCTTCTGAGTTTGTGTTTTGATCTTCCTTGTCATCATATAAACTTGCTATGATTAGGATCTTTTTTGTTGTGTTTTGTTTTTTGCTTATTTTTTTCAGCCTATTTGGATTTTTAACTCTATACTAAAGTTGGGCTTTCCTCCCATAATGGAAGGGTAACTGTGCTAAGTTTCTTTAGTGACAGAATGGGACAGCTAGCTCGCCTGGACACTACCTGTGCTCGACTGCACTGCCCTTTGCCTCCATGTGATAGACCTCTCATGTTACCTTTCTATGTTGTTTTGGGCTAGAAAATGGTTTTGCTCCATCTTTTTGTTGATTCTACCGTTCCAGAATTCATTTTGAGGAATTTCTTTAGAGTTGTTTGGAGGATACTTCAGGAGAGTTCCTGTCTTATTCTATCAGTTGGCTCTGCTCCTGGAATGCACTTTTTAAGGGGCAGGAATTATTTCCATTTTTACTTTGCATCTCCAATGCCTGGGTTTGGCAGGTATTAGGCTTTTAAAAATAATTGCTGAATTGAATTGTTATTTATAAGTAAGGAAATAGTGAGATAACCCCATGCTTGTGTTCCATATTGAGCTTACCAGCCAATGTCTAGCATCTTCTGCCTATGACTTTGAAGATAAAAAACTAACCAGACTCACCTAAGTGAAAACATGCTCTCTTCCTCATAATGTTCATGACCTTTATTTTCCACAGGAAGATTCCCTGGTGTAAAGGTGATGCTTGTGAGACAGAAATCTACACAGCAATGGAGAGAAATGTCAGAGTTTGACAGAACTAGATGTGACAAGTCCAAGAGTGATGTATATAAAAGACTGTCCTGACCCCCTTTTTCCTCCTGTTGTGGCTTGAACTATCTCATCAGAGGCTTTAACTCTCTAACTCCTCTGGCACATGAGATCATACTGTATTTATCCATTCCCACTTCACTGACCCAGTTTTCTACACTTTTTCTTAGTGTTAAGAGCCATTTAAATTCTTTGCCCTAAATTCTTCTTCCCTTATTGCCCTTTTTATCCTTAATACTACCCTTGGTGTTTTGCCTTATAGCTTTTTCTTCAGCTTTTTTGAATTGACATAGGGTAGTCCCTATTTTAGTACACCTAGAGAACTAACATATAGTTGTTGTTTAGTCATTTTTTTTTCAATCATGTCCACATTTTTGTGACCGTCTTTGGGGTTTTCTTGGCAAAGATACTGGAGTGATTTTGCCATTTCCTTCCCCAGCTAGTTTTACAAATAAGGAAACTGAAAAACAGGGTAAGTTACTTATGTAAGGCCAGATTTGAATTCAGGTCTTCCTAACTCTAGGCCCATTGTGCCAGATAGCTGCCCAAGCACATAGTAGGTATTTAATAAATATTTATTGAGTTATGTCAGCAAGTAGTTTTCCCAGATGGAAGGAGAGGACAGTAAGAAACAGAATCTGTGGCCAATGGAAGAAAAGTCCAGGAATAAGGAACTCTAAAGAGGAAGGGCAGAATAGGGATGCAGGCTGGTGCCAGTGCTAATCAGTTGAAGGGAATAGTGCTGCAACTCTGAGCTGCCTATAATCATGAACAGTCAGAATATTGTCTGGCTTACTAACCTGATTAAAAAACAATCAGCTAAGCCAAAATTCTATGGTTCTACTGCTACTGGGACATGGTGAATTCATCCCTTCTAGCACCCTTCTCCCCTGCCTCATGAATTAGCAATGCTTATCTATAAATTTTATGTATATGCTGTCTATACTTTTATAATATCTTTTACAATATTTCAGATAAATATTGTTGTTCAGTCATGTCCAACTTTCCATGACCCCATTTGGGGATTTTGTAGGAAAAGATACTGGAGTGCTTTTTTGTCATTTCCCTCTCCCCTTCACTTTACAGTTGAGAAACTGAGACAAACAGTGACATATCCAGGATATACCTAGTAAGTGTCCGAGCCCAGATTTGAACTTATAAAGATGTGTCTTGCTGGTTCTAAGCCCGGTGCTCTAGCCATGAAGTCACCTTGCCATTCTGCAGATAAAGCTCAAGTGATTTTTGTTTCATTCTGAACAAATCAGCCAACAGGCACCAAGAATTTATTTCAATAGATCCATATTTTTAAGGAATTGTTAAATTACATAGTCTCAAAATTAAGAATTAACAATGGATAAAGGAATAAATATTTTTCCCCTGAGGAAAATAGAGTCACACAGCTAGGAAATATTGTGTCTGAGATCAGATTTGAACTCCTGAATTCAGGGCTGGTGCTCTATCCACTGCACCATCTAGCTGCCCCAGGAATTAATAAATTTAAGAATATTGATTCTGTACTAAGATTTAAATCAATTAATTCAGAATTTGTTAAGCATTTACTATGTCTCAAGCTGTGTGCTAAGGAACGAGAGATACAAAAAGTTAAACAGTGATTGTTCCCATGGAATGTAAACTCTTTCTTTTTTTATGATGTGTTTTGTTTTTACATTACACATTTATACATTACTCTTATTAGGTGAAAGGTCTCTTGTAACAAAGTCAGAGTTACGTAAATTGAATGACACAATGACATTATCTGAAAGTGCATGCAGTTATTCATAGTTGAACCATTACTTGTACCTCTCTCTTTCTCTTTTCAAATCAACAGAAATGCATTTTCTCTCCATCCTATTTCCCTGTCCCATTGAAAAGGAAAAAAAGAAAGAGAAAAACAAATTTCTCAACAACTATTTAAGAACATACCAAGTTCCAGACAATCTACTAAGTGCTAGAGATAAACTAAAGGTTAAATAATAGATTTGTCAAAGAGCAGCCAGTCTAATGGGGAAACTGCTTATAAATGACTAAATAAACACAAGATACATACACAGTAAATGGAAGGTAATCTGAAAGGGGAGAAGTTAGGAGATAGAGATTGAGAAAGGCTTCTTGCCTTTTTGGGTTATAAGCTGAGTCTTGAAATAAGTCAGAAAAATTAAGAGGTAGAGGTAAAGGGACAGAGTTTTTCAAGCATGGGGGATAGCCAATTTGGAGGTATGTGGGCAGGAAATGAAATGTTTATTATAGGAACTGCAAGTAGAACAATATAGGGGAGTAAAAATAGGAAGATTGGAAAGGTAATAAGGATCTAGGTTATAAAGAGCTTTAAATGGCAAACAAAGAACTATATGTTTAATCCTGGCGGTAATTGGGAGCCATTGGGACTCAATGAAAAGAGTTGTGAAGAGAGTGAGAGGTGAGGAAGTGGAGAAACCAAGGCTTTTTCAAGGAGCTAAACCAAGAAAGGGAGACTTGGGAGGATCAAGTAAGGAGTTTTTAAGAAGGGGGGATGTGGGAATGCTTGCTAAAAGTAGGGAAGGAGATAATAATTAGGAAGACGTTGAATATAGGAAAATGGACCACACTATTGACAACAAATAGCCCTAGGCTTAACTGTGAGCTTAATATGAATCTCTGTCTCTCTGTCTCTCTCCATGTCTGTCTCTCTCTCTGTCTCTGTCTCCCTCTCTATATATTCATCTCTTTCTGTTTCTAGCTCATGGTCTCTTTCTCTGTCTCTCCCTCTCTGTCTCTGTCTCTCTCTGTGTCTTTCTCTCTGTCTCTGTCTCTCTGATTTTCTCTCCCTCTGTTTCTCTGTCTCTGTATGTATGTGTCTCTTTCTCTATGTGTGTTTTTCTATCTGTTCTTGCTATATCTCTCTGTCTCTCTCTCTTCTCACATACACATATACAAACATATAAAGAGTTTTCATTTCTTGATAATAAAAAATCTCATTGTTTTATTTATTTTTAATCTGCTTCTTGTTCCATAACTATCATCACAGACTAGGGAAAGTACTTCACAATTTATAGAGATTCCCTCATGAGTTAAGTAGTGCTGTTATGCCTCAGTTTCCCTGCATTAGTTTCCCTGAATTGCTCTCCCTCAATTTCCTTGAATTGTTCTGCCTCAGTCTCCCTGGTGGCAACACCCCTTCCTGGCCATTAGGACTGAGAAAATTAGGACTGGGAGCCCTTACCACTAGCATTTCAAGAAGTCACGGAACTGCAGATGGCTTATGTCAGATACCTAGATGGGACCCTCTGAACCAAAGTTAGTGGCTCCCAGCCTCTTCCCAACTTATCAGAATTTATGATCCTTCCTTACCCCCAACCTGTGTCAGAACTGAATTTATGGTCCTTTCCTGGAAGTTCCTGCTCACCAGTGCTTTACCCCCCTTCTGCCTTTGTTTCCCTGATTGCTGGAGCCCTAGTCTCTGGAATCCCTTGCTCCCTGCTGGATACTTTAAGACAAGAGTCTGATCCAGCCATGGATCCTGTTTTGCCCCCCTCCCCTCCTCCCCCCCCCCGTCCAACCTCTCCTTCTAATAAAATATTAAAAACCTCTCATCTCTATCTTGCCTCAGTTTCTCCAGCATTACAGTGCAAATATTATTTCCCCCTTTTATATAGATATGAAAACTGAGGCCGAAAGATGAGAAGTCTCTAGTCTCAATTTATTCCTCTATGTGGTGGCAAAGCTGGAGCTAAAGCCACAATTCTTTTCCTTTCCCCAGAAATAGGTTCCTTATGCTTCCAGATGAGGGGCAACGGTTCTTCCACCAGGGAGGTGATGGGAAAACAAGGTGAATAGGAGACTGGAGAATGCCAGAAAAATTCCGACTACTTCAGAATGTTCTCTACAAACATTCCTCCTGCCTGCAGGCCCTCCTCCCTCTCCCTCAGCTCACTTTTGTGACTGTGCTCCTGATGTTCAGAACCTCCCCACCAGCTGGCTGCTCCTCCTGGAGTCTCCCTGGGCCGAGCTGGCCCCTTCTCACACTTTTCTGAATTCCTTTGTATTCCCCTCCTCCCCACTCATCCACCATTCACTGTCTTCCCTCCTTAGGACACAAGCAAGCTATTCCGAGCACCCAGAAGGTCTTTCCCCCAAGAACGTGGCAGTCTCTGCTTCTTCCCTTCCCTTTTTTCCCTCTTTTGTCTTCACAAGGTACTCCTCAGTAGGGCCCACTACAGGCTTTTAATCTGATAAAAGGCTGTTTCAGCTTATTCTTCTTGTGTCCTTCTCACTTTAACAAATAAAATGGGAATTTACTCCGGAGGGGTTATGACCCAAACATAGGGGACCTGCTCTGACCTGAAAAAAAAAATGGTGTAAGATTACTTCAGCACAACTGCGGCTGGAACAGTGACAAATAGCATTTCACAGAAAATGGCCTATGGTAATCCATAGCCTGGAACCTATCAGGTCCTAGAGGCAGGATACACCTAGGAATACCCAGAAGGCTCCTCAAGGCATCCTGGCATTCTTTGGCTTCCTATCTCCCTTTTAATGCTTAAAAATGAACATCAATAACTATCTTATAAAATGTAATGTTATTAATTTTTGCGACAATTTTAGTTCCAAACTATTTACCTCCCTTCACATTTCCTACTACAGAACACCACCATTTGACACAAAGGTACACAGAGCAAGATTTCTCTATTTAAAACCACACAATGCATATTTCCATTTATCAATTCTCTTTCTGGAGGTGTATATTATCTTCCTTCATAGGTCCTTTGTAGTTGATTTGAGTATTTATAAAATTCAGAGTATCTTAGCTGCTCCAAGGCATTCTTAAAATAATATTGCTGTTATTATATACAATGTTATCTTGGGTTTCCTCATTTCATTCTACATTATTTGATACAAGTCTTTCCATGTTTTTCTAAAATCAATCTGTTCATCATTTCTTGCAACATTGTAGTATTTCATCTGTATCATATACCACAACTAATTGCTATTCCCCACAATTTTTAGACTTAAAAAATTTCATTTGGAAGAATAAAAAATTAAGAATATCAAGGAAAATAATGAAAAAATGCAAAGGAAGGTAGCATAACCATAGCAGATCTAAAATTATATTATAAAGTGGCAATCACTAAATTCTTTTTTAGTATTTTGATTGGTATAGCACTAGCATTATCATTTTTATTGTATTAGCTTGGCCTACCCATGAGCAATTGATATTTTTCCAATTTGGATCTGACTTCATTTGTGTAAAAAGTATAATTATGATCATATAGTTCTAGAGCTGTCTTGGCAGGAAGAATGTCAAGTAATTATTTTAAATAGAATTTTTCTTTCTATCTATTGCTGTTGGACTTGTTAGTAATACATGGAAACATTGATGATTTATATAGGTTTATTTTATATTCTGCAACTTTGCTAAAGTTGCTAATTATTTCAAGTAATTTTTAAGTTCTTTCTCTGAATATATTATATCATCTGCAAAGAGTGATAGTTTTATTTCCTCATTGCCTACTTTAATTACTTCAATATCTTTTTCTTCTCATTGCTAAAACTAACATTTCTAATACAATTCCACTTTAATTAATATATTTAGTGCATATCAATCAAAATTCCAGAAAAAATCAAATTAAAACAACTTAAATTACCACCTTACATCTATCAGATGTGCTAATGTAACAGAAAAGGAAAATGATAATTGTTGGAAGGGATATGAGAAATTGGGACACTAATGCATTGTTGCTGGAATTGACCCAACTATTCCAGAGAAATTTGGAACAATGGCCAAAGGGCTACAAAATGGTTCATACCCTTTACTCTCTAGGGGTCCTCAAACTATGGCACTTGGGCCAGAAGCTGAGGACATTTATCTTCCTCACCCAGGGCTATGAAGTTTCTTTATTTAAAGGCCCACAAAGCAAAGTTTTTGTTTTTACTATAGTCCGGCCCTCCAACAGTCTGAGGGACAGTGAACTGGCCCCCTATTTAAAAAGTTTGAGGACCCCTCTAACTACTCTTAGGTCTATATCCCAAAGAGATCATAAAAAAGGGGAAAGGATGCATATGTATAAAATATTTGTAGCAATTCTTTTTTGGTGACAAAGAATTGGAAATTGAGCACATGCTCATCAAATAGGGAATAGCTGAGCAAGTTATAGTATATTAATATCATGGAATATTATTGTGCTATAAGAATTGATGAACAGACAGATTTCAGAAAAACTTGGATTTATATGAACTGAGGTAGAGTGAAGTGATCAGAACCAGGAGAGAAAGTTGTTCATATCACACTATTGTGCATGCAGATTTGATCTTTTCATCAATATAATGATCCAAGACAATTCCTAAAGATTTGTGATGGAAAATGCCATCTACATTCAGAGAAAGAACTATAGAGTCTGAATGTGGATCAAAGAGTACTATTTTTACTGTTGTTTTTTTTCATTCTTGTGATATTTCCTTTTAGTTCTGATTCTTCTTTTACAATACGACTGTATGGAAATGTGTTTAACATGATTGTGCATCTTTAGCCTATATCAGATTACTTGCTATCTTGGGAAGGGGTGAAGGAAGTAAGGCAGAGGAAAATTTTTGTAACTCAAAATCTTACAAAAATGAATGTTGAAAACTATCTTTATGTGTAATTGGGGGAGTGAGAATCAAATACTATTAAGAGGAGAGAAAAAAAGAAATAATGAGAAGGCAGATTTCAGAAAAACCTGGAAAGACTTACATGAACTGATGCTGAATAAAGTGAGGAGAACATTGTGCATGAGAACAACATTGTGTGATGATCAACTGTGAAAGCTTTAGTTCTTTTCAGCAATGCAATGACCCAAGACAATTCCAAAAGATTCATGATAGAAGCTGCTAGGTGGTATGCTAGATAGAGCACTGGACCTGGAGTCAGAAGGACCTGAGTTCAAAGGTGGCTTCAGATGCTTAATACTTAGTGGCTGTGTCACCCTGGGCAAGTTAGTTTACTCTGCTTCACAAAAAAATCAAAAATCAAAAATCATGATGAAAAACAAACTATTGAATCTGAATGCAGATCAAAGTGTACTATTTTCACTTTGTTTTTGTTTGTTTTTTTCTTTCTCGTGATTTTTCCTTTTTGTTCTGAGTCTTCTTTCACAATATGACTAATGTGGAGATATAACTAATATGATTGTATATCCATAACTTACAGAAAATTGTTTGTTGTCCTGAGGAGGGGATAAGGAAGTGAGGCTAGGAGAAAGTTTTGGAACTCAGAATCTTACAAAATTGAGTGTTGAAAACTATATTTATATTTAATTGGAAAAAATACTATTAAATCAAGTGGGGGAGGGAAATAACATATAGGCTCTTTTCCTTTCCCCCTGATGATATTGGGAAACAATGATGTCATTGCTGGATCAAAGGATATACACAGTTTTAAAACCCTTTTAAAATGCAATTCTAGATTGTTCTAAAATATTTGATCAATTTACAGTTCTACCAACAATATGCATTTCCCAGTTTTTCCACATTGCTCTAACATTTGTCATTTTCCCCTTCTATCATTTTAGCCAATCTGACAAGTGTGAGATTTTGCTTTAATTTTAATTTCTCCAATCAATATTAATTTAGAACATTTTTTCATATCACTATATATAGTTTTAATTTCTTCATCAAAAAACTGTCTGTTCAGATGATTTCAGAAAGGCCTGGAGAGACTTACATGAACTGATGCTGAGTGAAATGAGCAGGACCAGAAGATCATTATATACTTCAATAACAATACTATATGATGATCAATTCTGATGGACCTGGCCATTTTCAGCAATAAGATGAACCAAATCAGTTCCAATAGAGCAATAATGAACTGAACCAGCTACCCCCAGTGAAAGAACTCTGGGAGATGACTAAGAACCACTATATAGAATTCCCAATCCCTCTATTTTTGTCTGCCTGAATTTTGGATTTCCTTCACAGGCTAATAGTATACTATTTCAGAGTCCGATTGGTCATGTATACTTATTTTGTATTTAATTTATACTTTAACATAATTAACATGTATTGGTCATCCTGCCATCTAGGGGAGGGGATGGGGGAAGGAGAGGAAAAATTGGAACAAGAGGTTTGGCAATATTCAATGCTATAAAATTACTCATGCATATAACTTGTAAATAAAAAGCTATTTTTTTTAAAAGTCTGTTGTGTCCTTTGACCGATTGGCAAATGATTTATAGTCTTATAAATTTGACAATTTATTTGACATATGAGATCTTAATCTGAGAAACTATGAAAACTTCCCCCTTTTCTTCTAATCTTGACTACATTGGTTTTATTTGTACAAAATCTTTGCAATTTAATGTAATCAAAATTACCCATTTTAATCTCATAATGCTCTCTATATCTAGTTTATTCATAAATGATTTCCCTATCCACAAGTCATATATTCCATATTTTTCTAATTAGGATATATTTCTTTATATTTTGGTTATGTACCTATTTTGATGTCATCTTGGGAAAAAGTGTCAGATATTGGTCTATATCCAGTTTCTACTAGATTGTTTTCCAACAATTTTTTCCAAATAGTAAATTCTTATCCCAAAAGCTTGACTCTTTATATTTGTTAAACACAAAATTACTATTATCATTTACCACTGTGTATTGTGTTTCAGTGATCCACATTTCTGTTTCTTAATCAGTACCAGATAGTTTTGATATTTATTACCTTAGAGTATAGTTTACAAACTCATACTGGATTTTTGCATTTTTATAATTAATTCTTTTGATATTTTTGATCTTTTGTTTTTCCATATGAATTTTGTTATTTTTCTTTTTTCTCAATAGCATTTTATTTTTCCAAATACATGTAAAGATAACTTTCAACATTCATTTTGGTAAGGTTTTATGTTCCAAATTTTTTCTCCTCTACTTCCCCTCTCACTTCCCCAAGACAGCAACCAATTTGACATAAATTATACAAAAGTATAATATTTTTAAACATATTTCCATATTTGTCTTCATGTGCAAGAAAAGTCAGCCCAAAAGGGGAAAAAAGATAAAAAATAAACAAATAAAGGGTGAAAATACTATGCCTTGATCCTTATTCAGTCTCCATAGCAAGCAGTCTTTTTCTGGATGCAGATGGTAATTTTTAACCCATGGATACTGAAATTGTCTTGGATCACTACATTGCTAAGAAAAACTAAATCTATCATGATTGATCATCATATAATCTTGCTGTTACTGTGTACAATGTTCTAGTTCTGCTCACTTCACTCAGCATCAGTTCATGTAAATCTTTCCAGGCTTTTCTGAAATCTGCCTGCTCATCATTTTTAAGAGAAAAATAATATTCCATCACATTCATATACCATAATTTATTCAGCCATTTCTCAATTGATGAGCATCTACTCAATTGATTCCTTGCCACTACAAAAATAGATACTATAAACATTTTTGCATATGTGGGTCCTTTTCCCTCTTTTATGGGATACAGACCCAGTAGAGACACTGTTGGATTAAAAGCTATGCACAATTTTATAGCCTTTTAGATATAGCTCCAAATTGTTCTCCACAATTATTGAACCAGTTCACACTACCACCAATAATGGACCAGTGTTCTAGGTTATTATTTTTCTGGGTGTATAAAATAATTTTTTGGTTAATGAGATGGTATTGAATAAGTAAATTAGTTTGGGTAAAATTGTTTTTTTTTTTTTATATTGGCCCTGCCCATCATAAAAAAAAATTCTCTAATTATTTAAATATAACTTTATTTGTATTAAAATTGTTTTGTAATTATGTTCATGGGTTTCTCTTGGCAGGAGACTTCCATGTATTTTTTGCTGTCTCTATTTTAAATAAGGTTATCTCTTACTATCTCTTCTTGCAAGGGTTTGGGGTTTTTTTGGTGATTAAAATAAATACTGATGATTTATGGAGGTTTATTTTACATTCTTCTTCTTTGCTAAAATTATACATTGTTTTAACTAACTTTTTAATTAAATTTCTAGGATTTTCCAAGTATTATCATATTATCTGCAAAAATATATAGTTTTATTAATTCTTCGCCCATTCTGATTCTTTCAATTTCTTTTTCTTCTCTTGTTCTTGTTAGCATTTCTAATACAATGTTGAATAATACTGGTGATAATGGACATCCTTGTTTTATTCCTGATCTTATTGGGAAGCTTCTTGCTTATGCCTATTAAAAATAATATTTGATGATGTTTGAGGTAGATGCTTAATATTTTAAGAAAGAATTCAATTGTTTTTAATAGGAATGAGTGTTGTACTTTGCATCTATTGGTCTGGTCATAAGACTTTTGTTACATTAGTTATTGATACAATCAATTATATTAATAATTTATCTTATGTTAAATTAACTCTGAATTCCTAGTATAAATCCCACTTGGTCGCAATAAATAATTTTAGTGATATATTGTTGTAGTCTTCTAGCTAGTATTTTATTTAGGATTTTAAAATCCACATTCATTAGTGAAATTGATCTATAATTTTCTTTCTCTGTTTTTGCTTTTTTTCTGGTTTAGGTATTAGCACTATATTTGTTTCAAAAAAGGGATTTGTTAAAATTCCTTCTTGATCTATTATCCCAAATTATTTGTTGGAATTAGTTGATCTTTAAATGTTTGGTAAAATTCACTTGTAAATCCATCTGTTCCTAATGCATTTCTCTTAAGAAGCTCAGTTATGGCTTGTTCAATCTTTTTTTTTTCTAAATTAGATTCTTGCTTGCTTATTATTGGACTGAATCCTTAAAGGAAAGTATGAAATGAGCAGAATTTTCCATTTAGAAATTCTATTTCCTTTTCTATTAAACTACATTTATGTTTTTGTAAGTATTCTTCCATTTCACTTAAATTCTTAAATTTATTAGTATGTAATTGGGAAAAACAACTAATAATTACTTTGATTTCATCTTCATTACTTCATTATTTGTTTTTGATACTAGTGATTTGATTTTCTTCTCTCTTTTTAAAAATCATATTAACCAGTGGTTTAGTTTTTTTCCCATAAAGCCAACTCCTACCTTTGCTTGATAATTCAATGCTTTTTTGCATTCAATTTCATTAATCTCACCTTTAATTTTTAAGATCCTATCAACAACAGTTTGAGGTAGTGCAGTTCAATAGGGTAGCTGGTTTCCACAGTAGATATAGTGTTAGGGTTAAAGTGAAGAAAACCTGAGTTCAAATCCAGCTCAGATACTTGCTACCTGTGTGACCTTGGATAAATCATTATCTCTGTTTGCTTCAACATCCTCATCTGTCAAATGAGCTGGAAAAGGAAATGGTAAATCACTCCAGTATATCTTTGCCAAGAAAACCCAAATGGGGTCACAAGGAGTTGAAAAATGACTGAACAACAAGTACAATAGAAAGAAGGCAGGCTCTGAAGTCAGATAATCTAGGTTTAAATCTGTCTCTGATACTTCTTATCTGTGATACCTTGAGCAAGGCTGTATACCATCCCTCAGTATCAGTTTTCCCATGTGTAGTTCTGTGAAACTATGATTCATTGGGAGTAGAATTTTGAAGGGATTTATTTTAGGTACCTAACAACTCAAAATAAGAAGTAAGCACTACAGCCTACACAAGCTATGCTAAAGGTCTTCTCTGTCTTTCTGTATTTCTTCACTCTCAATATTTTGAATTCTGCTCATTTCATACTTTCCCCTAAGCATTCTGCCCAATCACAAGCAAGTAGCTCCTAACTGATATTTGAATCTAAAGCATATCTATTATAAAATAATAAGTTAAAATAAAAAATATCATTGATATAACACTCTAAGGTTCGCAAAGCACTTTACATGGATCTCATTTGATCCTCACAACACCCTGTGAAGTTGGTGCTATGTTTATCCATTTCATGGATAAACTGAGGCTAAAAGAGATTAAATGACTTGCTTGGAATCAAACAGTATCAGAGACAAGACTTGAACTCAATTGTAGCACTCTATCCATTGCTTCATCTAGCTAAACCTTGGTGGAATCTAAATAAGGATGTACTAATAAATGTTAGAAAGCCCCAATAATGAATATACATTCCATACATTAGGCAATTCAGTATGCATCATTAACATTTTTTCCAATAGCTCCTTAAATCTGGGAGTTCACAAAACAATAAATCAAATCCTGATTTGTAGTATTTGCTGATTTCTGAGCTATAAATGCTGAAAATTTAACAATAGGCTTTCCTGAGATAGTTAGATCAGGCTCCAGTATAGCCCTGTTTCTAAAGTATGGAAATTATAGGGCTCATTTCTAAGTCTAGTTATCAAAGAACAAAAGTTATAATACCTATGAAGAAAGTCTCTGTTGATAGAAGATAAGTAAGAGAATGAATGGACCACTCAATGGAGAAGAACAAAGGGAAATTTCTGGACAATTATTCCTAGTCTCATAAATAGGATAGGACCTATGATTTTGACTATGAGTGCTAAAATTTAGAGGCTTCTGACTGTACTTCCACTTCTTCAGCATATAAATAATATAATTTAGTACCTAGTTAGCAAGAATATTTATCCATTAATATGCTTCCTCCACCAACTTACAGATACAACTCAGGTGAAGTCAGTCCTTTCCATATCTATTCCTGTTTCACTTCTTCCCAAGTCTAATAACAGTATCCCAATCATAGGGATCTCTCTTCCACCATGAGCTAGTGTACCAGGATCCTCCTCTTTTTACATCTAAAACTGAATGGCTTGGGGGCATCAAAATTGCTACATATTCCTATTTTTAAATGTAATAGAAGTTAGTAAGAGTATGTAGCTTTAAAAAAATTGACAAAATTTGATGAAAAGCAGAATAATCATATCTCATTTTTCCTTCATTCTCACAGAACCACTGTTCCCATCCAGAAGGCAAATTTGATTTGGCCATTCTAAGAGATGGCAGGAAAAAACACCTACTTCTAATATCTCTTTCTGAGGAAAATTGTGAAGTAAAGTTAGTCTTGTTTTGGATGTTCTCCCCATCTATGTCTAATATAGTCAATATTCACCTTTCATGAGGGTAACATTCCTAGAAAGTGATATGAGTAAAAAATTCAAATGTTGATATGTTGAACCTATTATGTTTCCATGACCACTAAAAACTATAATCTTTCCCTAGAGATTGCTGGAAATACATTTTCTTGCATACAATTCTATATAACAAAACATTAATTCTGATAATATTCACTTTCTCTAATATGGTAACCATAAAATAACCCATAAATAGTTTTTGCCTTTGAGTCTTTTTAGACATGTCCAACTCTTCAGGATCCAATTTAGAGTTTTCTTGACAAAGACCCTGGAATGGTTCACCATTTCCTTTTCCAGCCCATTTTACAGATGAGGAAACTGAGGAAACTAAGGATAAGTGACCTGTCCAACATCATATAGCTAGTAAGTCTCTTGAGGCTGGATTTTAACTCAGGAAGAAGAACCTCCCCGTCTTCAGCCCCAGCATTCTACCCACTATGATATCTAGCAACCTCTAAAATGCAGTACACAAAATAAAATTGGTCACATGCAAAACATTTTTCCTGTATATTAATTCCATACAATTCTGTGACTTTTTGTGTCAACATCCCAATAAAGAAAACTCAGCAATTTTAAATAATATCCACTTTTCATTACCCATGAAATCTATAGTACCATAAATATTGTATCACAAATAAAATTCTTAAAAACTAAAACATTTTTAACCTTAATCTTACCTTCCACCATGTTAGATGGTGGTATGAAGGCATGGTATTATATACTAGATTGCTGTAAATTTCTCTACATTGGCTACCCTCTGAAAACCAAGGGAGAGATTGCTGGGACTTTAGTCACTGCTATCAGAAGACATGGAGATTGGTGAGATCTCAAAATCACTTCCAACATTCTGTCTTTTGTAGCCAGTGGATGACAGAGATCATGAAGGACAAATCAATTTGAAATAATCTCTCATCAACATCTGCTTTAGGTACTGTTTGAGGTCCTTAAGGGTTTAGGCATATGGGAACATAGCAGAGGTGATTTGACATTTAACTTTGCAGCTGTGATCAATGATGGATTGGCAGCTTCTACATCCCTAGCCAGCTGGTCGATTGTGCCAAGCCACCTTCAAAGTTAGAAACTGTGAGTGACACAGTTATTTTTTCTCTATTGCACATGGTAGTGAATGTGTGAGTTGTCAATGTGAAAGTGAAAATGAGGTTACTAATAAAATCGTGTGAATGCTTGAAGTGGCCAAAGTTAAACATGCAGAAGCTGAGAATTCATTGTGAAGGGAAAATTGTGAAGTAAAATGAGGCTTGATTTGATATTCTTCCCACCTATCCTTCCAATAGGCTTTTTTTTTCTGAAGCAATTGGGGTTAAGTGACTTGCTTAGGGTCACACAGCTAGGAAGGGTTAAGGGTCTGAGACCAGATCCAGGTCCTCCTGACTTCAGGACTGTTGTTCTATCCACTGCACCACCTAGCTGCCCCCTACTAGTTCTTTCAATATTCCCTACCAGCCTCCTGCAAGGTATCCCTTGCCCTCATGCTGCCCATAGGTGCTCATCATTCCCACTCTGGCAATCCCCATAAGTTGCCCTTTCCTGCCCAGGACTCCCTACTTTAGTCCTTTCCTGATTGCCAGTAACCTTGCAACTTTCACTTCGATGTTACAGAATTAAATAAGCTTCAAGAGATTTGGCCTTATCCCAGTCTAGGAATTTTTTTGGTATAGCATCCTTGAAAGATCAAAACTCTGTTGAAATCTGTCCATTGACACAGTACACTTTACTCATCACCATATAAGGCAATTTGGTAGTGGATAGTCAGGCAATAAATTTTTATTAACCACCAGTATGTGTTGGGAATAGCTAGGAGTGCAGTGGAGACTGCTGAGGCTGAAGTCAAGACTCTTCTTCCTGAGTTCAAATCTGGCTTCAAATACATATTTGTTATATGACTCTAGGCAAGTCACTTAACCCTGTTTGCCTCAGTTTCCTTATCTGTTCTCCAAGTCTGTTGTAAAGATCAAATGGAATAATATTTGTACTTAATAAACTTTAAAGTACTAGCTAATATTAGCATTCCAGTTTTGGACAATTCTTATCAGAATTTTCATCTTAATGTCGAGCCAAATCTTTTATTTAATTTCTACCCATTGCTTGTTGGAAGAGCAAGTCTTTGCTCTTCCCCATGTAACAATAATAGCTGGTATTTATTAAGGTTAATAGGTTAATAAAACACTATATATATATATGTATATATATATACACACACACACATATATACACATATATATACATATATTATATATACAAACATATATCTATTTCTCATTTGTGTCTCTCTATCCCTTTTGAAGAAGTTAGTATAGATATTATCATCCTAGCTTTATGGTCCAGTCATACTGGCTTGCTTACTGCTCTTCACCCATGACTCTTTATGAGTTCTCAACTGAGATAAAAAGATTTTAACACAAGTGCCTGACATATGGTGGGTACTATAGAAATGCTTCTTCCTAAACTTCTTTCTTTCCCCCTTTGGATTGCTCTCCCTCCTCATCTCTGCTTTTTGGAATCTCTGATTTCCTTCAAGTATTAACTGTTTTACACAAGGTCTTTCCTAATCCCCCAGCCACTATCCTCTATCAAATAAATTTGCTTTGTATTTATTTTATATATAATTATATATGGACATGTTGTGTTCCCTGACAGAATATATGCTCTTTGAAAGCTGGGACTATTTCAAATCTTTTCTTGTGTCTTCAGCATCTAGCATAGTACCTTGCACATAAAAGGTGTTTAATAAATGTTTGTGGATTAATTTACATTTTACAGTTATGGAACCTCAGGTTCACAAGGTTAACTGATTCTTCTGTCCACTGTCATCTTAAGCACTAGTAAGTGATAAAAGTGAAATAGGAATTCATGTTTTTCTTACTCCAGATCTTACATTCTGTCTTCTCTGGCATTTATCATTTTAATAGCCACCTCTACCTTTAACCCTATTGCTAGTTGTCTTTTCTCCATGCTAGTTATCCTCAGTTCCTTGGGCCAGTCCTCACAGGACACTGTTTGTAGCTGCCTTCTTAATTCTAATCTCTTTTCTCAGCAGGAGCTCTTGAGCACATGAAAACAATCACTTAAAATGTCAAAGATTGGAAAGCTAAAGCAAATGAAAGAAATAATGAAGAATCTTTTACATAATCAGTGGTAGAGTAAAACCTATATAAACTAGCATCTACTTTGGTAGAGGGTATGAAAAGGAAAAAAGATTATGTAGTCTCAATTCTAAATGCATTTTAGTAAATAACTTCTGAAGCTAGTTGGTCCTATGGGAATAGAATAGTATGAGCAAGTTGTTGTTATAAAAAGATAATTTATTGAATGTTATTCAAAGGAAAAATGTCTTCAATCTGGAGCCAAAATTAAGGCAAGTCATCCAAAGATTTGTTTCAAAGCACCTATACCACTTGAAATGGGAAAAGATATCGATAATAGTTTGAAGAATAATTGGTTAAAATAGGAAACTACTAGAAGGCAGACTCAGGTGAAATACTCTACTCTTTTATCTTTCTTCTCTTCTACTTAAACCTCCCCAGTGGTGTACTTGAATTCATGTCCTAGGATTTCAGCATTTCTATAATACAATGGGATCTACTTATCCTCTCGCCCTTTTGCCCAGATAAATGAGTTCATGCATTATGTTGCCTACCCAGGAGAAAAAAAAAAAAAAAAAGAATTATAGTTACTGCTGGACCTCAGCGCTGAATAGAGGCAGGAGAGTAGAACTCCCTGTTGGAAATATCTAGAGGAGATTCCTTTTTAGCTGCTTGTTGAGTTACATGACTTCTAAGATCCTTCCTTACTTGAAATTCTGTAAAAAGAAAAAAATTACAATTTTTAGAATAAAGTTTCTCTAAGATGGTAGACATGCTTAAGTCTGTGTATGTGAAAAAGAATCAAATTTAGGCAGGAAAAAAAAACCACATTATATAAATGATGAAATTTAAATCAGAGGAAGTGAAACAATTTAAGTTCTGTTTTATTGACTCAATGTGTAGTATCTATGGAAACTTTTTCTATCACCAAGAAGATGTAGTGATAGGAAAAGAAAGAATCACAGACATGTGTATTTATTAAACATTGTTACCTTTTATAAAACCAAAAACTTCCTAGACTGATTAGATGGGATAAAAAATATGAAAATGTTTAAAGAAGTTGTTTTGCTGAAATGGAAACTGAGTGGATGCCCATCAGTTGGAGAATAGCTGAATAAGTTATGGTTTATGGATGTAATGGAATATTATTGTTCTGTACTAAAGGATCAGCAGGAAGATTTCATAGATTCCTGGAGAGATTTACATGAACTAATGCTAAGTGAAGTGAGTAGAACCAAGAGAACATTCTACATGGCAACAACAAGATTATATGATGATCAATTCTGATGGACGTGACTCTTTTCAATAGTGAGAAAATTTAGGCTAGTCCCTTAGGCTTAGTCTTGTGATGAAGAGAATCATCTGTACCCAGAGAGAGGACCATGGGGACTTAGTGTGGATCACCACATAGTATTTTCATCCTTTTTGTTGTTGTTTACTTGCTTTTTGTTTTCTTTCTTATTTTCTTTCCTTTTGATCTGATTTTTCTTGTGCAGCATGATAATTGTGGAAACATGTATAGAAGAATTGCACATGTTTAATAATAAATGTTTAATATTGGATTATTTGCCATCTAGGGGAGGAAGGGTGAGAAGGGAGGGAAAAATTTGAAACATAAGGTTTTGCAAAGGTGAATGTTAAAAAATTATCTGTGCATGTGTTTTGAAAATAAAAAAGCTTTAATAATAAAAAAAGAAGTTGCTTTGCTTTTTAATTCCAATTCAAAAAGAGGGTCCCACAGGCCAGCCCCCTAAAATTTAGTATGGGAGGTAAGGTAAAGACAGCAAAGATTGGGCAAAAATACAGTGCCTTTCTCCTAATCCCTGGCAGTTTCCCTGAAGGAAGTGGTGTTTGGCAGGCTTATGTTGTGGGCTGGCACTCATGCTGCATTTTTAATACCCTTGGTTCCTTGAATTTTAGGAAATCTAATGGCAGACACTTCATTTTTAATACCCTTGGTTCCTTGAACTTTAGGAAATCTGATGGCAGACACTTTATTTGGCCATTCAAGTGCTACCCTACAGCCCACAGACCACACACTCATGTATTAGGGGGCCCACAAAGCTAACCAGCCAGCTAAAATGTCAACAAAGGGAACCACAGAACATTTCTTGTTCCCTTGTGGTTTGAGCCAGTTGAGTTAGCATCCCAGGCTTAGACCACACAGTCCTGGGATATACCAGAATGTCAGAAGAGAAAGCAGTATGACAGTAGCTGGTGGGAAACCCAGTCAGATAGGCGAGAGTTGGATAGACTCTACTGGACCCAGGCCAAACAACTTTTAAGAAATGTGTCAGTGAGAGGAAGCCAATCCTTGCCAAAAGAAAACACCTCCTCTGACTGTTTCTCGCTGAGGCAGATGCTCCCAAGCATCAAGTGATCCCCTGGTTAAATATGGATGTTACCTCCTCCTAATCCAAAGAGTCATGTATTTAATTAGGGTCTATAATTAAAGGAAAATCAATAAAACTGCTTGAGAGAGAGAGTGGGGATTTGGAGTTCTTTAAATATCTTGTCATGTTCTCTTGATTGAGAAGACACAGTTGTTTACACTAAATGTAATCAGAACTATTTAAACACTGGACCCTTTGGGTATTTCTCTCAAAATGGTATGAAAATCAATCAATTAAGAAATGAAGCAGTGTAATATAATGAATTGAACTTTTAGATAGGAAGACCTGGGAATATTTCCACTCACTAGCCTGGAACATAGTAGATATTACACAAGTTGTAATTATTAATTATTATATCCTGAATATATAGAAACCTCTCTAGGCCTCAGATTCTATATCTATGAAATGACACTTTGATATACAAACTAGAACTCACAATCCGAATGAGTGCTGTCTGCTTCGAAGAAGTCACCCAATGAACCCAAATACTGATACCATCTGTGTTTGAAACATGTCAGGATTTGTCTTGAAAAACTGTGACTAAGTTTTTTGAGTACCTCTCTTATGGAAATTCTTCATTCTTTGCCAATTTGATTTTTTGAAACAGTCACAAACTATTTGGACCTAAGAGAGTCAACTGAGTGATAAAGAGACATAACTCTACTAAAGAAATCCCCCAAATCTTTTTTCTTTAGAAATCATTATGGAAATTGTTATGATATGTTGAATAAGAGAGTAACATAAGCTTTATTCATTCTGGTTAATGCATAAAGTATGACTATCATAATTTTTCTTTAGTAGGTCTCAAGAAATTGGTTCTAAAAGCAATTCTTAGAGAGGAGTGCCAGAAACATTTTGATTGTGTAGTACATATAGGTTCTGGACCAGGACCAGCAAAGATAGCAGAGTAGGAAAAGTTGTTCAATATTACAGGAAGCAATCCCATAATTATTCCCACAAAGATCTAAAAAGAGCATCAAACAAGTAGTGTTGGAGAAATCTGAGAAATGACAGTAGGTCAGTTTTTCAGCCCAAGATCATTAACTTGTTGCATATTCAAGTGACCAGGACAGAGACTGTGGAATTGGGGCAGGCTTGTGCTTTGTCATTCTGACTAATGGATGAGTTTATGGATTCATCCCCCAAGCTCAAATTAAGGGTAGGCTCTGTCTCTCTGCACCTGCAGAGCTTCCCAGATAAATGATAGAATCAGCAACTATAAGCTGGAACTCTCCAAATGGAAAAGTCTGAAATTACTTGGACTCAAACCTGGGTCTGGAGATTTGAAACTCCAGGAGGACCTGTGCCCCAGAGCAGATCACCCAGGATTTACTAAAAGTTTGCTGCTTCTCTCTCAAGTGTTGAGTATTGTGTTCTTCAAGGATCATAGTGAGCAGCTCAGGCCAGGGACTTACTAAGTGATATCAACTGAAATTCAATGGGTAGAAGCACAACAGTAGGTCTTATGAATGCAGTGAAACAAAAGTATCAGGGCTATAAAGTATTTTGTTAGTTACTTTAAGTAGGATGGGTTTATTGATTAATTGATTACTTATTGTTGTTCATCCTTAGTTTTCTAAGAGAATCAATGACATCATGGAGTAATGACTTGAGTGTGAATTGGATTTAAAGCCTCACTTAAGTGAGGCAAAGTTCTCTTCCAGAGTCACCTAAGTCCAGTGGCAGGACAAAAGTCAAAATAACTGGCAATGGCCTGAGATGCAGAAAATGATCTTGGCACCTTTGATGCCTGACTAAACTCTTAAGAGTTCCACAGAACCTGTTTCAGATGTCTTCAAGGTTTTTGGAACAAATTATTTTCATTTGGCATAGGGAAGTCCTCACATGCTTGGGTCATGTTCCTCCAACTCACCAATGGGTTTGAGGTCTGTTACCCTCAACCTGGGTTAGCTCGTCTGTTCAGCTGGTTTACTGGGGTGTGGCCACTGGGCAAGATACAGCTCCTTAGAGTCAGAGATGAGAGCTAGGTAAGATGGACACTAAAGGCAGATAAACAGCCCTTAAAGGGGCTCTGAAAGCCCTCACATCAGAAGTGCTAGTCCTCTTGTGAGGGATGTAGAAGACCTTTACCCAAAATGACTACTCAAAGATCACTCAGTAGAAGGCAGAAAAGTTGTTTATTAAAAATTCCCAGAAGATGAGCCGTCCCATCATGAGATAAGAAAAAGAAAGCTCATGGTAGGAGGACTAAAGAATTTGTAAAGACATACAGCTTTTATAGATTCTGTTACAAAGGATTACATCCCAAGTTGGGGAGCATTGAGAAATAGATGCCCTCTTCCCTAATTGAATGTTAAGCATTGGTGCCAAAGGCAGATTAGAACAGAAGGCTTTGTTTCCCTAGTTCCCAGAGGAATCATCAATCAGACCTTCAAACTTCAGATTACTGAGCTGACATTATTTAAACTAATAGTCTAAATATTGATAACATAGAACAAAGATAAATGTCATCATCTCTTGTTAAGTAAATATGTTTATAGTTGGCCAAGGCTCATGTAAAGATGGGCCTGCACATATTATACAGGTCATAGGAGAAACACGGAAATGATGAAAATAAAATACAGAAAAAGAATGCATACATTCCTGTAAGTTCTTCACCTTATCTCTCTATTCCACATACTCCTGAACCTCTTACATACTCCATCAACATTACTAAAAGTAAGTAAAGAATGCTGGCCTACAAGTCAATCAAAAAACCTGAGGTTCTTGTCCCTGCCCTATCATTAAACTAGAGGTTTTGATTAATGTAGCCTTAGATACTTTACAGAGAAGCTGTGGATAGATATATCTTCAATAGATCTAAGAATATCAACTTTTGAGGTAAGGATATCCTATTAGATATTACTATTAGATTAAAAACTTATGGTAAATGAAAAACAATCTGATAGAAAATAGGCATAGAACAAAATTTTATAAACTGTAAAATGTGATATTCTCTGTTGAGGTTTTCTTGGGGTCTCTGGAAGTAGCCTTCATTTCAGTTCAGTAATCACCACAAGTGCAGCCAGGGATTAAGGTCCAAATCCTTTATTGTCTTTTTCCAAGTCTTGTCTCCTTTCCTGGGGCCCAGTTAGCTTTTTTAGAGCCCTATCTCTCTCCTTGGTTCCAAGAGCTTAAGCTCCTGACTCTAGTTCTTTATCTTCTCTGCTTCTGCCAGCTTTTTGAGGTCCTCCTGAATGTGTCTTGGTTTCTGTGGGGGAGGCAGGAGGACTGCCACCACCTCTCTGTCTTCCCAATTCTGATTCAGGCTGAGTTTGCCAGAGCTTATATGGTCTCTTGTCAAAGGTGTGAATCTTGTAGAACTATAGTAAGTACTAAGTACATGTACTGAACTAGAGAACTGTTAAGCACCATGCTAAACAACCATTGTCTCTATCATTTCTACTAACTTAGCACCTTGTTTCAAGTTCTGGCCCATAACATCTCCCGCTTTCTTTTTTTTTTTTTTAGAACATAGGTGGTCATGACCTCCCTAACTTCTCAAGGAGGTGAGAACCCCAAAAAGGTGATCACGCCTTCCCTGACTGCTCAAAAAAGGGGTGAAAACACCATAAAAGGAGGTGATCATGCCCTCCCTGACATCTCAGAAAGGGAGATGAAAACACCAAAGGAAGTGGGAAATCAAATCAGATTAGCAGGTTTCTGAAGGGTCTTGCTTGAAACAGGTATACATAAATCTATCATTATGGGAGGTATTATACATAATTATATAAGTTACATAAGCACATAGTAACATAGGCTAGTAGTGATGTAACAAATAACATGAATCAATATGAGGAATTATACATGTCCATAAGTCCTAGAAATAGTCCAAAAGGAATCTATTGTCCATTACTTCATGTGTTTGAAGTCTTATCTTATGTTAGGGAATCCAATAATTCCTGCAGATTTTGTTCTTAGGTCTTCTCCTTTGTTTTGAGGTTTTTCTCTTTTTCTGTCTTTCTCCAGGTGCTCATTGGCACCCATCTGATTCCTTCTTCATTTTCTCCATGTAGAGATACAAGAAAACCCTTTCTCCCAAGCAGTTAACCTATCTAGTCCCTTCCATTTACTACTTTCAGGATTTCTCCTCATCACCTTGCAATTGCATTGCAGCTGCTTGCACTGGACACTGCCCTTCTTTTGGGTTAAAAAGCCTTTATTCTCCCCTGTTGTAATCCCTTTCTACTATCTGATGGCTTTTTTCCTGATTGATCATATCAGAGTCCTGAACTTCTAAAGACTTTCTGGGTGTAAACTCAGCTGCCATCATACTCCACCTGTCTTTTGTATGATATCTTGGGGCTAGGCCCTGCTTCTTATTTCCCTGAGTCAATCTACATTCTGAGGCCCAGGGGAAGCCCTTGTGGCATTTTGGACATAGGGTTTTAGGTCTTCTCTCAGCCTGTCTTCTCACTCTATCTCTTTGCCTACATTGGGCTCTCAGATGCCCTATTTTTCCAGACTGAAAATATCGACAATTTTCTCTAGAAGTCCTTTGCCAAAAGGGATCCTGTTTTTCCATGTTCATCATAGTCTGGGTATAATAAGCATTTGTGCCCACTGTGGCACAGTGTCTTATGATCTCCTCTAAAAGAGCATCTTTGTGTAGTCCTCATATAATTCTTCTGCAAATCTCATTTGTATTTTCCTTAGCCAATTGTCTGATCATAATTTCTGCAGCTGCATTTTCTCCAATGGTTCTTGTGACAGCTGTTTGCAAACATCCCACAAAATCTGCAAAGAGTTCATCAGGACCTTGCTCTATTTTTATGAAGGTTTTCCTTCAATCTTTCCCTGGGAAGGTACCCCAAGCTTTTATAGCAGCAGTAGCAATTTGCTCATAGGATCCTATGGAGTAATTAATCTGTGCTAAATTCTCTGCATACTAATTTCATCTGCTAGTTGATCAAAGGTGATTTGTACATTAACTCCAGTTTGTTTATTGTGTTGGGCTTGAATCCTACATAATTCATGATACTCCGAAAGCCACAACAAGTTTTGTTTGTCCAAGTTCTAAACGTGTCTTTGCTATGGATTTCCAATAACTAGGGGTTAAGATATCATAAGCCAAATTATCTAGTAACATCTTAACATAAGATGATGTAGCCCCATAAAGAGTGCAACCCTTTTTCAAATTCTTAATTTTTTCCAGTTCAAAAGGAGTGTATCTTCTCCTTCATTAACCTGAAGAGTCAAGCTCTCCAATCACAGGGTTTGCATTTATTAATCAGATGCATTTTTTGCTTTAACCAGTGCTTTTTGTAATCTTGTCATAGGCTGCTTCATAGGTGGTGCTGATTATGTTACTGCCTCTCCCCCTCTTCCTTCTCTCTCCACCCATGAAGGGTTAATTGAGGGAAATAGGTCAAGGGATGGGGAATGCCCTAATACTTCTGCTGTGAAGTATTACACTTAGAATTGTACTTAACTCCATTCTTATCTGATTTTTCATCCTTTTCACCTAGTTTACTTGGTTCCTCCCCTTCATGCACTTTCTTCTTTTTCCTTATTCTATAACATATGTAATTTCCTAAAGCCAGTTCTATTAAATTGTATGTATAAAGTGTATCTTTGGAAATTGAGTAAGTTCCATTTTCATTGTAAAATTGACGGTTAGAATTGACATAGTTGTTCTCACTAATTTCCACTCCTCTAGATCCAATTCTTTTTCCTTAGAGAACTGTACAGTTTCTAAAAGTTCAGTGATCTGTTCCTAATTATAATCAAACCTTGGCTTTTCATAAGTCTGACAATGCTCTCTACACATTTTCCTTGAATTGGAAAAGAAGGCTGTTTTCTAAACATCTATCCCATTTTAGATGAAGTACTACTTTAGCCCTTTAACAAAGTTTCCTTGTCTATTTTTGTACTCATCCTAATTTCTGGGTCACAGATGAAGGTTCTTGGCCCCACATTGGGCGCCAAAATGTAACATTCTCTCTAAAATGTAATATTCTCTGTTAAGTTTTTCTTGGGGTCTCTGGGCGCAGCCTTCATTTCAGTTCAGTAATCTCCATAAGTGCAGCCAGGGATTATGGTCCAAATCCTTTATTGTCTCTTTCCGAGTCTTGTCTCCTTTCCTGGGGTCTAGTTAGCTTTCTTAGAGGCCTATTTCTTTCCTTGGTTCTGAGAGCTTAAGTTCCTGACTCCAGCCTTTTGTCTTCTCTGCTTCTGCCAGCTTTTTGAGGTCCTCCTGAATGTGTCTTGGTTTCTGTGGAGGAGGCAGGAGGACTGTCACCATGGTCTCTATCTTCCAGTTCTGATTCTGGCTGAGTTTGTTCGAGCTTATATCCTCTCTAATCAAAGGTGTGAATCTTGTAGAACTATAGTAAGTACTAAGTACATGTACTGAACTAAAGAACTGTTAAGCACCATGCTAAATAACCATTGTCTCTATCAATTTCACTGACTTAGCACCTTGTTTCAAGTTCTGGCCCATAACAATAAGCCACAACAAATTCCAAATGGAAGATTATTGCACAATCTAGAAATAATAAATACAAAGAATTCATAGAAACTAGATGTATGTATCAATATGAACTGATGCAGAGCAAAGTAAGCAAAACCAAGTAAACAATTTAAAATAATATAATAGGAAAAAACATTTAAAAGACTTCAGAACTCTGATCAATCAATGATCAATTGTTATATCAGAGTCCAAGGTGCAAGCATATTCTATTCTTGCTTAGGCTTAGAAAAGGTAACTAAAAGTGTGAAATGAGGACTTGTTTTTGTCTTTCCCCTGAATTGCAAAGTCATCAGACTCACTCTCTCCTTCAGATCAGTGCCAAGAAAAAAGTCAAGAGCTTCAATGGCCCTTGATGCAATGAGTGGCCTTGGGCTTTTTAAAATTAGTTCTTTTCCAGGTTTCAATTTGTTTGTGTCGATGTCCATTCAGTGATTAGAGGCTAGGTAAGAACTGAGACAAAATATGGTCTAGTTTGCTATCACAAAAGAATCCTTTGGGAAGAGTTTCTAGCCAGAACAGAAAATAATTGTTATTTATACTCTTATACCATCAAAATCCACACAATGAATAAAGGAAGCTTGGGTTGAGACCCATTATTGGTCATTAAATAACAGCCAGAGGGATTTGGATTTAAAGGCATAGTCAAGTAGCTCCATTCTAATCAAAATAGATTTTTTAATGCCTGTTTTTTTTTTCAGAACTGTATTTTAAGGCATCCTAAAATGGAAACTTCACAATACAAGAGATAATTTTTCCAGCTTTTTGAAAAAAGATAGGTAAGAAGAAGAAGAACAAGAAAAAGAAGGAGAAGGAGGAGGAGGAGAAGAAAAAGGAGGAGGAGGAGGAGAAAGAAGAGGAGAAGGAGGAGAAAGAGGAGGAGGAAGAGGAAGAGGAGGAGAAGGAAAGTAGAATGAAGAGAACAAGAATAAAGAGGAGAAGAACAACAAGAAGAAATTGTTCTATAGCCCAAACTGAATCAGGTGCCCAGAGGGTAACTACTACTATTACTACTACTTACAGATTGTTCATCATCCTTTGTTCTAAAAGGACTTAAGTGAAGTAAGACTGTGAAAATTCTTCAGCCTCACTCTCTCTTCCAGTTATCAGAGTCCATGGCAAGACAAAAATCAAGGCAATTGGCAACAATCCTCAAAATGAGGCATGCATTTTCAGAGTCAATGCATTTATTTCTTTTGTTCAACAGTATTATTAGATATAAGAGAGGAGAATGAGTCATTAGGAAGCCACAGTAATGGTTTTTTTTTCCTAAAAAGACATAAAAATATTTTTAAGGTCCCTTTAGCAATGACATGGTAGAATTATTCTACCTCCAAGAATGTATTGAAACCAGCTCTTACTAGTTCAAGAGAACCAATTGTTGAATTTTCAATGTAAACATTTTTACCTCAGAAATGGCCAAAGACTATAAATCAGGGTTTGCTTTATTCTCTTTCTGATTTTCTAGACTTAAGAAAGTGATAGAGAAAAAAATGTTCATAATGTAGATAAATTTTAAAGTATGTTGTATGTACATTTTCCCCTTAGAAAGCTGATTGTTAAACATTTACTAGTACACCACAGTCTAACTTCCTAGGAAATTTATAAATTTCCTAGCACAGGGATCACCATTGGGAAATAAAGAATTCCTGCCTACATTGTATGAGAGCCCAAATATTGTATACAATACTTAGGCTTGATGGTCCCTTTTCTCCAGGACTTTGCTTAATCTTGTTCTCTTACCTTTGAAAAATAGGAAAAAAAGAAAGCTGATTCTATAGTCCTATTGGAAGAAGCTGAATTTGGATGATAATTGCTCCTTTGGCTTTTTCTTTCTCAGATTCATCTGTTCCACATTTAAGATTTTAGAGGAAGATACAGTAACTGTATGTATTCTTGTCCCCTACTAAGATTTTTCTCATATCTTTGCTCCTACCTCTAATAGCCTCTCTGCTTTTCTTTATCGTATCTTTTATTATCCTCCAAAGTGGGTTAGTGACTCTCTGAGGTCAGAGAACCTGAGTACTTACTGACCTATGTCATCTTGGGCAAATTGCTTAATTTCCCAAGGTCTCCATTTCCTAATTTGTAAAATGGTACAGTTGGACTCAATGGTTTTGGGGTATCTTTAAATTGTAGATCTACAATCCTATTTTTGTTCTTTAGTTGTTTTAGTCATATCCTACTCTCCATGACTTCATTTGGGATTTTCTTGGCAAGGATGCTGAAGTGGTTTTCAATTTCCTTTTCCTGATAATTTTACAGATAAGAAAACTGAGGCAAAATGGATTAAGTAGTTGTTCCATGATTCTATCACTCTCAAGTAAAACATATTTTCTCTGAGAGTATTCTCAGTCTTGTTTATATGGAGACTTAAATATTTCAATATTTTCTTAGGAAGGAGCATGGCAGAAGGTCCCAGGTCAAGAAATAAGTAGGTTGAAAATTTTCTTTCCATGGAGGGCATCAACATGTCTAATGATGTCCCATTAAAGTTTATTGAATGAGTTATGGTTACTATATGTCTGAACCATAGTTTAGACTTGTCCTCTGAATGGAGAGAGCAGACAGAGATCTAGAAAAATAATTAGAACCCAGAACCTAAAGCCTAGAGGCTCGTATGAAAGAACTGCACAGAGAGGTGGATTTGATCCTTGAAAGAAAAAAAGGACATAGAAGACTATTTATCCTAGCATTCTGTCTCAGGGAACATGGAATGACACTAATGGAAAGACAGGGAGAAAATGTTTAAAAAAAAAAAAAAAAAGCTCTTGGTGGGAAAATCATATCAAGCCTAGAAAAAATGGGAACCTTGAGAATGCAAAGTTCTTGTGATGATTATTTGTGTGTGTATGTGTGTTTCCAATACCTAGAATAGTATTAACTCATAGGAGGTGCTTAATAATGTTTATTGATTAATTAGTTGATGTCAGGAGAGATAGTAGCAGCTGAAAACAATGATGGAATTTGAACATCTGGATCTCTTAGAGAAAGAAGGAAAAAATTGTAGACAACTCCAAACCATTAGATACAGGCTTTTAGAGAAAAGAGGAAGAATTTCTGTATAACACCAAGTTCCTAGACCAAGAGGAAGAGTTCCAAATTTAAGCAGAAGTTGGCAAGGAAGAGCAGAAAGGAACAAAACCATAAGATGAAGGAGCAAAGTTGGACACTGCCCCTCCCCCCACGACTACTGTGAGCTTTGTATGCTGCAGAGTTATTGACTCACTTTGGAGGGATGAGGGAGTGGTTCAACTACACAATAGTAGCATAAGTCTAGAGAACAATAAATATCCCATGTGGAAATGAGAATTTCCTTAATTATTTGTGCACTTGAGTGTGGATGCTTTGTGATTTGCATTTTCTGACAGAATAAATCTTGTCCTATATTTGATGTAATATTGGCCTGAGTGTCTGCATAGAAATAGTTCGTACAGAGGGCCAGACATGCCCTATATTCTGATGTTTACAGGGGATATTCTGGGGAGGGATCAAATCAGCCAAATTCTCATGTTCTCAAGGAAAATTCTGGGCAGAAATATGAGATAAACAGAAAGATTTTTGAGGGATAATTCCAATCAATTGATAAGTCAATAAATGAGCATTAAGGCAAGATTGAGCCCTATTGGTAGAAACTTTAGCTTCAGTTTTAGGCCACAGATTACATATTTTAGGTTTCTGCCCTTTGGCTGTGAAATCTTCAAAGGATCATGTTTTCATCAACTTTGATATTTCTCCACTTTCTGCACTAAGTGGTCACTCATTCAGTCACTGGTTGTGGACCAATGGATTGACTGGTGCTCTTCTTCACAGCTTTGCTAGATTTGCTAATGAAGTATATGGTTTCTAGGTAGAATTTTCAACCCAAATGGAGAAATGGTAAATTCAAGGGCTTATATCTGTAACATGGGAGGGAGAATCTCCGAACTCAAATCACTGTAATCACTGTAAATCACTGACTGGGATTTCCCTCTGTGACACCTTTCTCTTCCTTTTTTGTAGAGTTCTTCTTGTCTAAAATATGATGGGTCTCTGTGAGCAGGTTTCTTGGGGATGTTTTCTGGAGGCAGCTTTCGTTTCAGTTCCAATCAATAATCACTTCAAATGCAGCCAGCTGTTAAAGTAGTTCTTTATTGTATCTTCCAAAATAGCTCAGTTAGTTTTCTTTGGTTCCGAGAGCTCTCGTTGCTAGTCTTTTGCCTCTGCCAGCTTCCTACTCTAGCTCATCTCCAACTCCTGGCTTCTCAATCCCCTCAACTGACTGACTTCTGGCTTTCAATCTCTTCAACTGACTCCTCACTGACTCTGCTCCTTTTATGCTCTTTTAGAGGTGTAAACCCAAAGGTTGACTCCTCCTCTGAGAGAGTGGGATTATGGGTTTCTGACTTGTGAATTTCCTGAACTTGTAAACTCTAATGTGTGAGCTAATGTGTGAACTCTCAAAGGTGTAAACTTAAGCATTGTTTCTATCAATTCTAGTGATTTAACAAGTTCTGGCTCATAACAGTTTTCTCCCTTTCCTTTCTCAACATATACTCCTGGATTGCTTTTTCCTAATTCTCTCTGGATAGTACCTTCTAAAACCTGTGGAAAGTAACTTACTGCAATTGATTCCTTGCCAGAGAATCTTGGCACTGGAGAAATGAGAGGATTAGGGACCTGTAGGACCAACTCTGCATCATACTGTGAGAATTGACCCTTTTAGAAATCAAGCCGGTTAATTGTTCAGCTAGCTAATGCGAGTTGACCTCTAAAATGCAGGATTAAGTATGTATTAAGTTCTTCTCCCTGGAGTTATGGAAAGCTAGAGGGACTGAGAATGCAGTTTTTGTGACTCGGAGATGCTTTCTAGGGTATCCTGCTGAATTCTTCTGTCTCAGTCATCTCATCCCATAAGGTATGATGAAATAGAAAAAGTTGAGGCTTGGTAAGAATCAGATCTGGATTCTAGTCTCCCCATGGAACTCCTTAAAAGAGAGTTAATTTTTCAATCATATATTAAGTTTTTACTACTTGCCAGGTACTAGAAATACAAATACTAATGTAACAGTTCCTACCTATGTGTGATGGCAGAGAGAATTCGAAGAATGATAATACTATGTCTGGCATAAAAGGAATTTATATATTTGGTTCCAGAGATTTTTGGGTGAGAGATACTTGTGGGTCGCGGAGATTTTTTGAGAAATATACATGAAGGGGGCAGCTAGGTGGCGCAATGGATAAAGCACCAGCCCAGAAGTCAGGAGGACCTGAGTTCAAATCTGGCCTCAGATATTTAACACGTCCTGGCTGTGTGACCTTGGGCAAGTCACTTAACCCCAATTGCCTCAGCAAAAAAAAAAAGAAAAGAAAAGAAAAGAAAAGAAAGAGAAATATACATGAAGAATAAACCAACAAACACACAGAGGAAGCTAGATCTTCATTGTGTCCCTGATTTCCAGCTTGTATCCCTAGAATCTGCTGGAATGGATATCCTTGGATGAAATTGAATCCTCTCTCTTGTTTTGATGTGGAGATCTTATTTTGCTCACAGTTAAGAGTTC
Source organism: Antechinus stuartii (assembly GCA_016696395.1). Lineage (NCBI taxonomy): Eukaryota > Metazoa > Chordata > Mammalia > Dasyuromorphia > Dasyuridae > Antechinus > Antechinus stuartii. The sequence goes on from MU174354.1 coordinate 40,092,150, forward strand.
ATTCCATCTTGTGTATTCCTTGCTATGATCTTATCTGTAAAATTCTTTCAATTTATGTTTATTTGACTGGATGCCTAAGTTTACTTGCAATTTGCTATTTGGGATGATCTTTGATATCATTATCATTTGGCAATAAGGAGTTAACCTGGTTACCACCCTTAGTGAAAAGAAATACCCAGCCACTATATTTCTTCTGCTTCCCTGGTATAAAGTACAATTTCTTTGGCAGAAGCATAGGTCAGATTCCCAAGATTTCTATGTTACCAAGAAGCCAACTTTAAGCATTTGTATAATCCATGTAGACATGCTATGTCTACATCTTATAAAAGTGGGACAGTACCTGCCCCTCAAGGAGCTTACATTCTACTAGGAGGATAAAACATGTTCACAGAGGAGTACATTCAGAATATAGGTATATATATATACACACAGAGAGAGAGAGAGAGTACACTGGAATTATCACCTTCATTTTCAGGATAATAATTATTAATACTAATTATTAATAATTAATCGATTAATCATTGATGACATAGCTAATCATGTTAGCTTTTTGGTAATGGGCTTATACTTTTGATGAAAATCACTAGACTCTTTTCACATGAATTGCCATCAAGCCATCTTGCACTTAAGTTTTGGATTTCTTTTGTGCCTTAATTCAAGAATTTATATTTATCCTTATTAATTCATATTTTGTTAAATACATTGATATATTTCATACACATTAAGAAACAGAATATTGATTCTGAACCTGGGTTCAAAGGGTTCAAATCCAGTTTTTGACACTCTCACCTTGGGCAAATTACTTCATCTCATTTTGCTTCATACACCTCCTTGATAATTAACCACAGATAGGTTTTGATATTCAGGTGAAATGAGTTTCCATACACTAACAAAAGCATAGGTCATGTATAACATATAAGCATAAGATTCATAGTTGCAACAGCTTGCAAAATCTTTGGATTCCAAATATGGTACCCAATGTTGCCTTTTCCTTCTGATTTGATACCCATTGCTGATTTGATAAGAGTGCTATCTGTGCCTTCAGCCAAATTTCTGGTTTCTTTTGTTTGTTTAGAGACTACATTTCCCTATTTTGCTTAGTTTGGAAGTACTGTGACCTTATCACATTCCTGATCCACTGTTGATCAGTAAGGAAGCTTTCACCTTCACCATTTGCAAACTTAATTAGCTCAATCCTCTTTAGACACCCTAGTGCTCCCTCTCTCCTCATTTATACCAGATTTCATACAGACACCTGATTGGCTTAGCTTATTGTAGTTTAAAATTCTAGAACCCAATATATCCACTAACCTCAGTCTCCCTAGTAACAAAGATTACAGGTGTATACCATCTGTCAAAAATTTTTTTTTAATTTTTTAAAATTTAAATAAACAAATAAATAATTGAATGAAAAAAAGATACATAGATAAAATAATAGGCCCTATGAGATCACTGAGATGTGCCACTAGAAACATTCTTTTATAGATATTTATGTAGTGCTTTGAGGAAAAATGCATCTATTTTCATTTAATCCTCACAACTTAGTAGGGAAGTTCAATATATATAATTATCCTCATTTTAGAGATGAGGTAGCTAAGGATGAAGGAGATCAGGTGACCTACCTATGACCACACAGTTTGAAAATATCTGAGGTGAGATACTTATCTAGGTTTCCTTACTCAAGTCCAGGACTTTCTCTATTATGTCATGATGCATCTTAATTATCTTCCATCTAACCATATTATTATCCAGCTCACACACTTCCCTATTTTGGCCCCAACTATGTCAGAAGACTATCAAAAGTCTTGCTGAAATCTTACACAATTTGTGTCTAAAGCATTGCATCTACCATTCTAGTAATTCTGTCAAAAAAGATGAGATTAGTCTGGCATGACTTGTTCTTCCTAAACCCTTGCTGGCTGATGAACAGGCTGATGATATCAGAACACTGTGCTCAGGTTTAAAAAGACCTGTGTTCATCTCTGACATTTATTCACTGCTGCTTAGCTGCAGTGGCATTTAAAGAATTAGAAATGTTAAAGCTAGAAGAGGTCTTAGAGATAGATCATCTGGACTGAAATCCTTCACTTTGCAGATGAGAATGCTGGATCTTACGGAAGTTCAAATAACTGTTCCATGTCAGACAACTGTTTCATACTTACGTGCTTAAAAGATGGCCCATCTTCTTGCCTTTTGTCCAATTAGTAGTCACTCTGGAGCAACGGACACCACCATGACAATGTTTGGAGGTACTTAATCCACACAGACACCTTGGGTCTTTGGCCCAGATTGATAAGGATTTCACCACAAACTGACATGGCTCAGTATATTTAGTCATCGTTTCATTTTCCTCTCCAACCATCTTCTTGTCATCTGTCCAATTGTCATTGCATTCATAATTTCATACAGGAATAATAATATTCCATCACGTGCCATAATTTGTTTAACTATTCCTCAATCTCCTTTTTTTTTTTTTGTTCTTTGCTACTACAAAAAGTGCTGATACAAATATTTGGTTTTTCATCTTTCACCTGCTTGATGTATATGCATAGAAATGAGATTTCTGGGTCAAAGGATATAGACATTTTAGTCATTAGTGATTGCTTCAGCTGCCCTCTAATTTCAAGACCTTGTCCATACTGAACTTCACTCCCAATCTCAGACTATTTATTTTGACAGTCTCCCAGAAGTCTTCTCCTTCCCAACTATAAACTATGCTCTATAGGCTTTAACCCTTTCATCTCCAGAACTTCCAACCTGAGCCCTCATTCTCCTGATTAGGGATTATTTATGATGTCATTGATCCTCTTTGAAAATGAAGGCAGAACCACAACAACAATAAATATGTCCATCTTCTTACAAAATAGAGAAGCTGGAGAGGGTTAAAGGAGAGGAGAAAGGAGGGAAGGAATAGAAGGGAGAGAGGAAACAAAACCTGAGAGGTAAAATGATCTATGTAAATAGAACTTTACATCAACATAATGTCATCTCCTTAAAGTCAGAGAATGTTTCACTTTTTGTCATAGCATAGTGCTTGGCATATAGAAGTTACTCAATAAGTACTTACTGAATCAAATTGTCAAGGTCCCACAGCAAGAAAATGTCAGAAACATAATTCCAAATAGTACCCAAAGCAGTGTTTTTCTTATGTGTAGTAGGCACTTAGTAAAAGTTTAACTGAAAAATATTCAGTATTCTCTTTCCAACATATTTATTAACCCTGCTTCTCCTACAATTTTTTCTATATAGTGTTCAAAACACTACTCTTCCAGTTACCTGTGGTCAAACTTGGGTTCATCCTTGACTTTTCTCTTTGTTTCATATACTCATCCCTATACCCAATCCAATGCCAAATCTTGCCAATTCTATCTAAATGATATCTCTCTATCTTTTCTATTTTTCTCCACTCCCCTCTCTACTTCACTTACTATCCTAGTCTAAGCCCTAATTACCACTCAGCTAAACCATTGATCTCACTTCCTAAATGGTTTCCCTCACTGGACTTTTTCTTTCTCAAATCCATCCTCCATACACTGGCTATATTAATATTCCTATAGTACTGCCCTGATCAAAGAGTTTCATTCATTATCTATTGGCTTCTAAGTGACTCCTAACCTTTAGGGTAGCATTGTGACTGAAAGCCTGCAAGAGTGCTTGGGATATAAAGCAGGATTCACCAAAATTTCACTTTCTGGGAACTTGAAGCTCATTTCCAGCAATTAGCACAGTGCCTGGTACATAGTAGGTGCTTAAGAAATGTTTACTGATTGATTGATTGATTTTCCTTCCACAAGGAGTTAAAACCCTTAAGTTAGCCCTGGAAGCCTGTATAGAATCCTGGGGGAAAGTTTGGTCACAGGAAGGTGAGGGATTGTCTCTCAACTATTGCTTCTTGGGGTAGCTAGGTGGTACAGTGGATAGATCACCAGCCCTGAAGTTAAGAGGATCCGAGTTCAAATCTACCCCTCAGACACTTAACACTTCCTAACTGTGTGACTCTGGGAAAATCACTTAACCCCAATTGCTTCAGGAAAAAAAAAGTAACATTTCTCTTCTGAGATGGGTCAAAAAAAGAGCAGAGGTAAGTGTGGAACCTTAGGATGGAAAGGTGAGACTCTGAGGAGAAAAATCACATTAACTTTTTGAGGGCTATTGAATCATGTAGGCTATTCTGTATTTTTCTGTTAAGCTAAATGAAAGCTGCATCCAAAGAACTAAAAATGTCTTCTTACATAGAGGGTAATAGAGAAGTGCATAATGGGTATGAGTAAACTGTGATATAAACCCACATAGAAATTTCAAAGAAAAAAAGGAGCAAAAATCCAAAAAAGTCAAAGAATAATATGACAGGAAGGGGAGAGGTTGGTCATATGGCAAGAGCAAAGAGTGACAGGGAGACAATAAGAATGCTCTTGCAATGTTGAGATGAATTGGAGAAGATATCTAGTCTATTGGGCAGAATTCCTTTGGTGACCTTTTGGGAGGACATGGACAAGAATTAATTATATGAGATGGACAGGCACAAATGAGTTGGAATCTACACCACTAAAAAGAATTCCTGAATTAATGAGATTAGATCCATTTGAACACCGAAATGTTCTATTTCTATATTAGGCTGAAAATCTCAATCAGAATAAAGTGTTGGGGAAAATATCTAGTGGTTTGTGTTTCAGGTGACATGTTTGCATTTTTACCACAATAGAATCACTGTATTCTATACCCCAAGTACAGCTTGATTTCTTTCCTGGAAGAAAAAGTGAAAGAACTCAAAGAATAGCTTTCCACGATCCAGATTGTTAAGGAAAATGAAATATTCCTAAAAAGAAAGAGAAACATGATTTTGCTGGTGTGGAGAGGAGGGGAAGGGAAGATCTAAAATGAAGAGATTGTCAGAATTTTAGGGAATAGAAGAGTATTACATAAAAGAGAAATGGAAGGAAACGTATATTTGCTCAGTTAGAGCACCAAAACAGTTTTGAGAGTCTTCTTGAAGAGGTGAAAGCAGGATGCTCTGAGGAGAAAGAAACTTCTTATTCTCCAAAGAATGTTAGAATAGAACCACAGAAGCTCTCCGGCAGGACATCATCAGTAGGAGCAATTGGTGATTCCCTGCTTAGGGATTCGGAGGTCACCCTTTGTCAACCTGATAATAACAAAAAGGCCTATTGTATTCTTGGGGATGAGAATACCCAAATGTATGACAAACATTTACTTCTGGTGATTCATTGAGGCAAAAATAATAAACCAAAAGGATGCTTTAAAGTACCTCCAATGATTAAGAAGGCTTGGGCACGAAATCAAAGAGCAAAGGGCACAAAGCTGTGTTTTTTCTTGCTGTTGCCCATTGATAGAAGAAAAATGCAAAAGAGAAAAAATAATTTGGGAAGTGAACAGTTGGTTGTGAAGGTGGTATCTGAGAATGGAATTTGGAGTTCTGGACTATAGCTTAAAATATAAATTTGACAGATTTCTGGCAAATGATGTACACCAAAGAAAGACTGGTAAGAATGTATTTTTCCCAGTATCTTGCAAATCTAATAAAAATGATTTAGGCTAAAAAGGATAGGGAAGAATGAGACTGCCTACATTTATTCCCCAAGTTAGATACCATAAAAGAGTAGTTACAAAAAAGAATGAAGGTTAAGGCACCAAGAAATTTACAGGAGACAAAAGCCAATATAGAAGCCAGTAAAAAACAATAACAACAAAACAAAATCTATGCTTCTAATATGTATACACAAATGCTACAGTTTAGGTAATAAATAGGTACAAACATAAAAAAGACAAATTTGAAGCTCATTGATATTATTGAGATTTGGTAAAGTGTAAGCATAGCTATGCAAGTGTTGGAAAGTAAACTAGCATTATACATTAATAAAGTATATTTGTGGAAAAAGAATTCTAGAAGAATTCTAGAAATCAGAACGAAGGGCATGAAGAAAAGTATTTATTGAGAGCCAGTAGAAGGAAAAGTAATAATACTTTTATAATTGATATATATTATAGACCACCTGGCCAGAAGAGATAATGGGTGAATTTAAGAAACATATCACAAGCAGGAGAGAGAGAAATGTTATAGTAATGTTAGGAGACTTTATCCAGATTTCTGCTAGAGTTCCCTCTCTTTTAAAACAGAGCAGCTAATAACTTCTTGATTTATCTCAGTCATAAGTTCATTCATCAATATGAAGATATCAAAATGTATTCTGTATTTGATTCTCACTAAAAAGTAAGAAAAAACTGGTTGTTGGGATGAAAAAATAACCCAGAGGAAAAGTAATGCCTCACTCATAAAGTTTGTGATAGAGAAAGGGTACATTACAAATTCATGTTATCTAACTTCAACTGGGGCTCCACCAAGGCAAGTTAGTCCTTGTATTCCTTCCTACTTGATTCCCTATCTCATTCCTCACTGAAACTATTACAAGTTTTTCATCCTTACCCTTTTAGTTTCTTTCTTCTTACTTTCCAATCATTTGCAATCTGATCTTTTAACTTCATCACTCAACTAAAACTCTCTCCAAAATTTCTAGTGATCTCTTAATTGCTAATTCTGATGATCTTTTTTCAATATTCATTTTTTATTGATCTATTGGCTGCATTTGAAATTGCTGACCACATATATACTCCTTTTTAAGCTGTTTTCTCCTAATTCTCTTCCTATCTATTGAATTGCTTTTTCTCAAATCTCCTTTTCTAGTTCATTATCCATAAGATAGTCCCTGACCATATCTGTTCTTCAGAGTTCTGTCCTTAATCTTCTTCTCTCTATATATTTCCTCTTGATAATTTCATCAATTCTGAGGTCTTAACTATCATGTCTATAAAGATGACATATACTTCATATATATATATATATATATATACACATACACACATATACATACATACATACATACATATGTGTATATTTCTATAGCCATATACATACATAGAGATATGTACATATGGAAAGGCAACTAGATAGTATAACATACAGAGAATGGGCCTGAAGTCAGGAAGGCTTGAGTTCAAATTCCCTCACAGATACTCACTAACTGGTTGAAACTAGGCAAATCATTTAATTTCTCCAGCTTCCTCATCTGTAGAATGGAAATAATGATAGACTCCAATTCCCATGGTTGTTGTAAGGATAAAATGAAATTATATTTTTGCAATACTTAATATAATGCATGGCACACAGTAGGTACTTAATAAATATTTCCTTTTTAAAATATATACATATACATGTGTGTATACAAGCACAAAGATTTATGTATACACACATTCACATACATACGTGTCCAGTCTTTTCTGGCCTACATCATCAACTGGACATTACCAACTGGATGTCCCAGATATTTCAATTCAATAAGTCCAAACCAGTCCTCATTATTTTTGTCCTCAAACTCTCCCTTCTATCAAACTTTCCCATTTCTCATTAAATTATTATCATTTCCTCCAATCTTTGAGGTTCCTGATCTCAGCATTGTTCTTGATTTCTTACTATTTTTTTTTTTACTTTATATATCCAATCAAAATCTTGCCATTTCAACCTTTATACCCATTTCCTTTTTTCTCCTCTCAATTAAAACCTTTGCTCATGTCCTCATTACCTCCAGTTCAGATTATCCCAACAACCTGCCAACTAGTCTCCCTGTCTCAAATCTTTCCCTGCTCCCATTTATTTTAAACACTACTCTACTGCCAAAGTAGCTTTTCTTAAGATCATACCTAACTATGTGATTCAGTCATCATTGCCTCTAGGATAAAATATAAGCTTTTTGTCTTAGCTTTTATAGTCTGGTCCTAACTTAGCTTCTTCCTCCTGAACATGGTGATCCAATCAAAATGCTTTCTGGTCCTCATTCACATTTTATTTCCACGCTTTGCACTGGGTGTTTCTCGTGCCCAGAATGTGCTCCCATCTTATCACCTTCAGAGTCCCTGTGTGTTCTTTAAAAGTTATTATCTTTGCAATGGAAATGAAACAACAAAAATGACTAATAAGGAATCGATGACTGAGAGAGTAAGAGAGGACCCATGTGTCCTTGATGATTTCAAATTACCTGGTGCAGAGACTGGTAAATTCCTCCTCCTTTAAGGAGACTGAAAGACCTGGCAGGTGTGGTTGTTGAGCCACTGTCAGTGATATTGGAAAGGTCAGGAGCACTTGCAGAAGTAGCACATGGCTGGAGAAGGGCAAATTTCCCAATTTTCAAAAAAGGGAAGAAAACAGTCTGTAAACAATTTACTTATGAGCTTGATGTTGATTCCGGAAAAATTCTAGCTGGTTCATTGAAGAGATGATAGGTGAACATTTGAAAAGGAAAGGGATGATTATAAAGACTTTTCATGGCTTCATCGAGAATTATCCTGCCTTGGGACAGCTAAGCTGGATGGTGCAGTGGATGGAGCACCACCACTAAAGTCAGGAAAACCTGAGCTCAGATCTGATATCAGACACTTAACACTTACTAGTTGTGTGACTCTGAGCAAATTCTTAACCCCAATCACCTACATATACAACATTATCGTGCCAGATTGACCCCAATTCTTTGTTTTTTAGGATAATTAACTAATAGATAAAGGTAATGCAATGGCTATAATTTAACTTGATTTTTAGCAGAACATCTTGTATTATTTGTGTGAAGATAATATAGAGATGATAATGCAATTAATTGTATTCAGAAGTGGTTGGATGGCTGAACTCAGATAATAATAATAATAATAATAATAATAATAATAATAATAATACCATTCAACATCAGTATGGCAGGAAGTCTCCAGTAAAATATCCCAGGGATCTATGTTTGGCATTTTATCAATGACTTGGATAAACTTATAGATGGAGTATTTATCAATCTGCAAATAGCTTAATGCTGAGAGAGATAGATAATACCCTGTATGATAGACCAAAAAAGATATTGTCAGGCTAGAGCATTTGGCTGGAGAGTAATCTCATAAGATGAAGTTCAATAGGAATAAGTGTAATATTTTACTTATGTGTAAAAGAAATCATCTTCACAAGGACAATATAGGGGAGGTATGGTGAGAAAACAGTTGTTCTGAAAAAGTTTGGAGAGTCTTAATAGATTGCAAGCTCTAGTTAAGATAGTAATGTGACAAAAATATGATTAAACTATTTCTATGGCAGCCAAAAGAACACTAATGCAATCTTAGACTACACTGACACCAATAGCTTCCACTGTACTCTGACCTTGTCAGATTTCATCTGGAATAACTTGCCCAGTTCTGGGCATCGTACTTATAGATTGGAGAGTTTCCAGAGGAAGGCAACCAGGATTGTGAAGGGCCTTAAGTCCATGTCATATGAGGACTGGCTGAAGGAATTATACACATTTAACCTATGTATAATTGTCTTCAATTATTTGTCTTCAATTGTCTTCAAATATTTGAAGGGTTGTCATGTGAAAGATAGATTACATACATTTATAAATATCTGGCAAGAATGTGATTATAGTGAAGATATTCTAAAAGACAAACCAACAAGTTACCGGAATGAATGGATGACTCCTTGGTGCAAGAAGACAAAACTGAGAATAATGGGTAGGATTTATAAGGAGGTAAATTTAGGTTAGTTGTAAGAAGAAACTTCCTAACATTAGAGCTACCCCAAAGTGCAATAAGCTACCTAGAGAACTGGTAAATTCCTCCTCCTTTAAGGTTTTCAAACAGAAGTGGGGGGATCATTTATTGGGTATGGTATAGAGAAGATTCCTTTTGTGGATGAGATGGACTAGATAGCCATTAAAATTCTTTCAAACTTTTAAATTCTTTGCTATGCATTATTTTCCCGAGTTACATAGGAATTACATAGGAATTCTTCTTAATTTACATTAGTAGAAATCTAGATGTGATTTGATTCCTGATGTTTCCAACAAAATTTGACAAGGGAAAAAAGTGATCAAAGAGTGATTTGAAAGACAGTTCCAAAATTGAACTGTCTTCTGTTCTTGATCTGGGTCAAGGATTATATGAGGAAAATACTTTGCAATGCTTAAAAGGTCATATCATTTTAAGCTGCCATTATTTCTAGGGTCCTGGCTCTATATTCTAGAAGCCATAATCAATGACTTGTTTTGACTGAGAGGAGACAGGATTCTGTCATTCCAAGTTAAGATTCTGGATACATTTTCCCTTAGAAATGTTGCTTCCCATGGTGATAAGTTTTATAGTCCTCCTAGTACAGACAGTACTGTACTTTTTGAATTAGATGGACTTTTGGGGGCTGAAGCATAGAGTTTATCACTCAGATAACTTTGTTTCCTGAGGAGAAAGCTTACAGTTTATAAACATATTCAAACACATTCAAATTCAAAGTAACTTTTCCACATCTCTTTCTCATTGGACCCTTTGTTTGTAGAACAAGAGAATTGTGTTTGATGACATTTACCCAAGGACATTTTCTTCAAAATCCTTTGAATGCTCCCCAATAAAATGGTCAGGTTTGAACTTGATTGGAGAGTTCCCTCAGTTCCTCAGAACTTGCAAATTCAGCATTATTTGCTGGCACAGACTTTTCCAAGCTGAAGTTGCCAGTAAAAGGCTATAGGCCATTCTATCATTTATCCCTGAAGTCCTATCAACTAAACAAACAAACAGCGCCATGAGCATGGAATCAAGGTGGATACCATCATTTTTTCTGCCTATAAATCATTTTTTGATTGTTTCTAATGGGTATTTATTTTGAACTAAATTGCAGGATTGCACTATTTAGTAACTGGCTCTTCTCACAGGCTGCAATCTTAGAGACCTAAGTAACAGCCTGGAGGGAGAAAGAAGTTAGAGAGTTGATGAGGGAAGGGAAGGCAAAGACCTATTTCAGGTAGTGGGAGCAGCAGCATGTCCCCAGGGTGGAGATTTTTAAAGGGCAAAGGAAATTGGTGTGAGATTCTTAAAAATTCTAATCTTTTGGGGAGCAGATTCCATGGAGACCCAAAGGACAATCAGGTAGGTTCCCAATAGCCTAATGAAGAAATGTGGCAATTCTCTTACTTTCTTAACACAAGAAAGGAGAATAACATTAGCTTTTTGACCCCAGAAGCTCTGGTGAGCCATGAAGAGGATTTAGTTTTCACTATATTGTAAAGATCTTTCACTCCAACTTCACATCTACCAACTGGATTTAAACTTTCTCCTCCCTTCAGTTTTACCCCCTCTAGACTGTTATACTATGCTAATTTGAGGCAAACATTCGTTATCATGAAATGCAATCTAAAATCAATTTTTGTTTGTTTTTAAAGATGTTTTCTTGGTTTAGAAAGGACGCGTAGGATTTATCTCCTTCATTCCCTGCTTCTGGGTAAGATTGCTACTAACCTACAACATTTAAAATGATATTACTTTTATTTATTAGATGGACCTTTTGGTAGCCCATTGTTCATATGCATAATACCAATGATGAATGAATGAAAATGCTAAGTATTGCATTATGTCAGTAACTAAAGATAAGAAAGCAATAGTCAAATAACTCATATAAGTCTAATGGAATATAATTATCACTAAATATATTGGTAGAAGATCTGTGTTCCAATACTTTTTCTATTTCTTTCTCCCTGTGTGAGCTAGGTCAAGTCACATGACCTCAGTTTCTTCATCTATAAAATGAGGGAGTTGAACTCACTGATTTTAAGGTACCTTTAAACTCTGAATCCATTGGTCTTGTTTGCTATCACTTGGAATGTCTGTTTTCCATTTATCTAAATCTCATCTATTCTTCAAGGATCCATCAGCACCATCACCCCCTTTAAGCCTTTACTGACTTCTTCAGCCCATATCTCTTTCTTTTCTGACTTTATTTCAGAGAACAGTTTTTGTCCGTATTCACTTGTCACTTAATGTCACTTAGAGAATCCCAGTGTATTCACTGGACCAGGCTTTGGATTGGAAATTGGAAGGACTTGGTTTGTGCCAACTCCCCCACTTGCTAGCTTTGTTTTCTTGTAATTGGTAAACTATAAAGCACACACAAATGTAAATCATTCTCATAAGCTGCTTTCCATTGTGATTAAAATTTCTTTGGCAATTTTCTCTATGCATATCTCATCTCACCAAGGAGATTCAATTCAGTTTAAAAGTGCTTACTGTGTGCAAAGTTCTTTCCTAGCAGCTGGGGATACAAGAACTGAGGACATTGACCTGATTACTATTCAAGTAAGGGTTGGAATGAAGCCCTTTCCATTTCAGAAATCCTATGATCCTTTTATTCTATTTTATGATCTGGATTACCACAGTGCTTAACACTGAGCTATGTATATGGGTGATGTTGTTCAGGGATTTTTTCAGTCAGGTCCAGCTCCCTGTGACCTCATTTGAGGTTTTTTTGGCAGAGATATTTTCACGATAGAGAAAGCTTTGCCGTGACCTTCTTCAGGAACTGAGGCAAGCAGGTTTAAGCAACTTGCCCAGCATCATACAACTAATAAGTGTCTGAGGCTAGGTTTAGCACTTTATCCACTGTTTCACCTAACTACTCTCATGTGGGATACACTGGCAAATACTTTGTAGATTGATGGAACGGTAAAAATGACAGATGAAGACAACTTTTACAAGGCTGACCTGGAACATTCCCATGATTTCATTTATCATCCCTCTCTAATTCACTTGAATATTGTCTTCCTCTATTAGATTATAAGTTCTTTGAGGGCCGGTACCATCTTGCTTTGTATCCCAGGCTCTTAACAGTGCTTGGAACATAGTAAGTGTTTCATAAATGGTTCTCATTCCTTCAAATATGACTTTAAACTGCTACCTCCCTCTCCATTATTCAGCCCCTCCTTCCCTCATTTTCTCCCTCCCCCCATGTACAAAAAGGGAATTTTTCCTTTCAGGGCACTAGACAAATCTCTATTTTCCCTCAGAAACAAGATTTAACTCTGCGACATTAAAGGAACAAGTCCACAAGGTTCTGTCCCCATTGGACCTTCGCCCTCATTTACTAGCAGCAGGGACCCTGATTCTGACAAAACTGGGGCATCTGCTCACCCTAGCTAATCTAAAGTCTAGCCTTTCTTCACAGATCCATTCATTGCAGGAGGAAAAGGACTTTGGGATGCCAGCCAGAGTAAAGGCAAATCAAATGATTCCAAGGTTTAATGCCTCCAGTGGATGAACGCATCTGTTGACATTGTTCTCCTCACCTGCTGTATGCTCTCTCTGCCAGCCCTTTCTCTGTCCCAGATTCCTTGGCATTCAGAGCAGGAATGAACTGTCAGCTGAGCTCCCTTGTTAAAACACACTGCTTTTGCTAATTAGGAGTCAAGATTCTCTCACAGTAGGATTGGCCTGGACATTGTTATTATCTTCATAAATAGACTCTTTACTTTGCAAATAGTGTCATCAAACCCAGACATTTCCAACCCTCTCAAATGCCTTGAGAACTCTCAAGGAGCAAAGGGAATGTGTTAGTGAGAGCAAGCAAGGGCCTGCATTCTGAAGAAGGTATTCTGTCCTGATGGTAGCCAGTTATATCTAGAGAAAGGATTACCCTGAGAGTGATTAGTGGTCCAAACCTACCAGGCTACTTTGTAGTCAGGAATTTAATTCAGTTGGTAATAGAGGGACTTTTTTTTTTTTTTTTGGAAGGAAGTGATGTAGCTTCTGCCTTCAGGAAGCCCAACCACTGGGAGACACAAAGATGTGCAAGCATGTAAAAGAGACACACACATTCTTGCAAATAAAGGGATGTAGACTGGGAAAGGACACCCCCCTCCCTACACTGCAGAAGAAAAAAAGGACAGTAGGTGTGGAATATTGTATATACTTTCAAATGTAGTTGGCGCATTGTCTGTTTTTAATTAACTTATTTTTTCCATTCCCCTTATTCAATTATTGTAACATGAGAAGACTGGATAGAGGAATATAGGGAACAATATGGAACAATATGTTTAGAAATGCATATTACTGAATGATTGAGAAAGCATATTTTAAGCCCACACTATGTGCTGAGTACTGTGCTAAAAGCTGAGAGCACACATCCAAAAGCAAAGACAAATCTTGTTCTTAAGAAATCTACATTCTAATGGAAAAGACAAAACACAAATAGGAGTTGTGGTCAGATAGAATACTTTGGTCAAGAAAATTATGAATTTGGTAATTGAGAGTATATAGAGGTAGTTTGTCACATCCCATCCAGAATGAGGGTAGAGTTTATTTGATATTTTTGAAAGTATCAATTAAAAAGTATTATGAAATGTATATACATATATATGTTTATAGGAAACTAAGATGTGTATATAATTATATATGCATAGAAAGTATAAAGAATACATAAAATGGCACTGGCAAGTTATTATCATATCTCTGGAACTCAATTTACTCATTTATAAAATAAGATGATTGGACTAGATGGTCTTTAAGATCCCTTTTCTAGCTCTAAATCTATGATCCTATATTGTAAGCCATTTAGTTCAATCCCCACAAGAGAGACCCAGATTCAAAGATGTGTGATGGAAGCAGCTCAAATCATCTAAGAAGAGTCAGTTGTTAGTGTTTTTATATATGGAGTTGGCAAATGCTACAAATCAGGGCTTGGATTTGTGGTTCTGTTGATTTCTAGACTAAAAAGAAAGTAGCAGAGAAAATTTTAATAATGTAGAAGAAACTTAAAAGATATCTCCAGCATACCCCTGTCCAAGTCCATCAACATCAAAGCCAAGGAAAAAATAGTTTTTCTAACTCAGTCCAATGTTATTAGACAAGTATTAATCATATTTACCAAATTCCCCATTGTAGACTCAGATGGCTCTCTAAAAATGAATTCAAAGTTACCACAAGTTCAAAGTCACTGAGATGATATTTAATTTGGAGAGAAGGGAGGTTGAAATAGAGTCTTAGATACAATTGTAATAATGATATTTTTTACTATCCATCCTTCATTTTTATGTAAGATAGAATTTTAGAGGCTTAAATTATAGCAAGAAACATTTGAATTAGAAACATTTTTCATGACTATCTTGAGAATAATGTAGATAATTATTATAGGATCTTTATTTGGATCTGAAGAAAGCTTTAGAAATCCCCTGGTTTCCATCCTTCCCACTTCATTTTATTAATGATAAAATTGAGACCAGAAAAATTAAATAACAAGCCCAAAGTTACCTACATAATAAGTGGCAAAGCTAGGATGTGAATTCAAACCTTCCAACTCTTTCCACTGGACTGTATTTCATCTCCTATAAGTAGGTTAACTCCTCTGTTTGCATCATAGTTCCTCAGCAAAACTGGTAACTTCCCTTCCAAAACATCCCCAGTCTGAATTTGGGACTTGTTCACAATGGTATGATAGATTGGACTCACTGGACGATTCTACAATACCAATTGCATTTGCAATCATCCAAGAAAACTTTTGGCTTCCTGATGGGTTTTTAGTAGTCCTGCCCATACTCCCGTTTTTATCATTAAGCTCACTAATGTCTATTATCCAAGGAAATAGATATAGGAAAAATACAAGAATACAATTAAGGAAATATTAAATAACTACAGTATTCTCACTACCTCAGCGATCAAAAAATCCAACTCAATACACAGGTCACCTCCCAAATTTAAATCAATCTTTTTCTTAACAGAATTGCAGGAAATATTTTAACCCTGCCTGTCTTTTCCCTGCCTACCCCTTATCCCATTCCACTCCTCATGTCTTTATTCTTCTGTTCTTTACCACTGGCCAGAATTCTGTTAGTACTGGGTCCTGCAAAATATAATGAAGAAAGAAAATCTGTGGTGGGATGGGAGAAAGAAAAAATATAAACACAAACTATGTAAAATATATATATATATATTTTGCTTAGTCACCATTCTGGATTTTCTGTTCTCCCCTTCATTGGTGCAAATAATTGAGATCTAGTTATATGAGCACAAATCCTGAGGGAACTTTAGGTGGCTGAATGATGCATCTAGAAAAATAGTCTTTAGGTTAGGACTATAAAGCATCCAAATCTCTGTTTATTCAAGTGAAAATATTGGTCAAATCTGTTGGTCCCATGCCCAGCATTTTCCAAACCTTATATCTTATATTTTCTCCCTCTAGAACAAAGCATATGGGAAGTAAGGGGGTGAGGGGAATAATGTTATTAGGCACATAATTGGCTGTGGGACATTGGGGCATTTTTAAATAGCTGGTGAGAATTGCCAAGGGGTATTGCCAGTTTATTTAATAATGCTTTCCTGCTTCATAGCTCATCTAAACCAACCAACTCTGTTTCATTCCTGCCAGTTTTCTGTCCCCAAAGATGGCCTTGTGAGGCAGATATACAACACTGGTAAGAATGACATTTAATTTTTCCATTGAAGGGAAATTTGTCCATGGATTTAGGAATGGATGAGCAAATCATGGCATAAGAATGTAATAGAGCAATATTACACTATAAGAAACAATTTGAGAAACACAAAAAATTAGGAAGATTTGAATGAACTAGTGAAGAGTGAAGAAATGATAATAATAATGGTAATTGGCATTTCTAAAGCACTTTAAGGCTTACAAGATGCTTTAAAATATCATCCCATATTTTCCCTCTTGTTTTGATTCTTCTTTTACAAACTGATTAATGTGGAAATATGTTTAATATGATTGTACATGTATAACCTATATCAGATTGCCATCTTGGAGAGGGAAGAGGGGAAGGAGGAAGGGGAAAAAATGGAAATCAAAATCTTATAAAAATAAGTGCTAAAAACTTTAAAAAATGATATTAATTTTTTAAAACTATCTCATTTTGTCCTTACAACAAACCTAAAAAGTAGACACTATTTTTATTTCCATTTTACAAATTAGGAAATTAAAGCAAAATTTAAATTAAATGAATTGCACAAGTGTTAGGCTGGACTTGAAATCAAAACTTTCTGACTCCAAGACCAACACTTTTATATATTGTGCCTTTGGTGGCTAACTTTAGTGAACAATGGATACAAGGATTATAATCTTTGATAAAGGATAAGAAAATATACCTCCCACTATACCTCCCACTTTTTGTTTCAAAGATGTGAGATTATAGGTACAGAAATGCTGACATATGCATTGTCAGCTGGTTTTACTTAAGTTTTTTTCCCCCCATTGTTATGAGAAGGCAAAAGACATTAAGAAAAAAACTTATTAAATGGGGCCTAAGTGATAGTAATTGATCATAATGCTTCTTCCACATGAATCTTCCTCTGATAGCAAAATGGAGATGACCTTGTATTCTCAAAGGGTAAATTTTGCAAGAGAACACAAACTTTGTCAAATTTTATCATATGAGATGGGCTTCCAAAACTGGCCCAATTAAGGGTTGTCTGACTATTGTATGAGGACCTAAAAAACTAATTTCAGAGAGATTATTATCTCAACACTAGCTACCAGGGAATTAATTATCATGATTATTGCTGTTGTTGTGGTTGTTGTTGTTGTTATGGAAACATTTAGTAAAGCATAGAGGGCTTATGAGATTTGTCAGTTGGACAGAACACTCACTGGTGAAATAAAAGATGGATGGTTCCACATATTGAAGTAAAATCATGTTCTAACCAGAACACTCATTAGTTTACAGAACTCTCTAGGGTGATGGAAAGATTCCAAAGGTCTTTCATGATGCTGGTTACAGGGGAGAATTAGGGCATATCTATTTTATTGTATCAACGTGGGCTATAACGATGGGGTTTTTATCATTCAGGACAATAAAAAAATTGCATCATATTTTGATAAATGTAAAACATTTGTGTATACTTAAATTATCACATATTGACTGGGTGCAATCAAATAAATGAAAATCAATCTTCTCCAATTCCCCCCCCCCAAAAAAAGTGTGTAAGAAAAGGTAAAAAGAATAAATATACAAATGAGTTGTAAAAGGAAGAACTGACACAGAGGAATTTGATGAGGGAAGAGGGATGGTCATTTTGGATCCCCACTCTCATTGGAAATAGTTTAAAGAGGGAACAGTACATAAACATTTAGAAGGGTATAAAAGTCTTCTAAATTCAGAAAGAAATTAGAAGCTGAGGGGAGAGGAAAGGGGGAGAAGATAAGGGAGGGATTTTTAGAGGAAATCCTACTCAGATCATATCTGGGTTAAAGAGAGAACAATATATGCACTTAGAAAAGAATAAAAGTCTTTTAAATATATAAATAGGTGAGGGAGGAAATAGGATGAGGAGGGTATAGAAGGTTATGTAGATTAATGGGAATGGAATAAAGAGGGAACAATCTATATATTTGGAAATCCATGAAAGTCTTCTAAATTCAGATAGAAGCAAAAGGACAAGGAGAAAGGAGGGGGAGAGGGAGGATGAGGGAGGGATTCTTGGATTAAGTAATTAAGTAAAGTATTAAATAATTAAGTAATCAAGTAAGGGATTAAGTAATAGGAGGCCAAAGTAGCAGGTAGAAGCAAAGCAGTCAGGAGGAATAGAGATAAAAGCTACAGACAAACATAAAATAAATATCAGGAACAGAATTTATTATGTTTTGTTTTTTTTTTTTAAAGCAGGGTAGTAATCATGATCTCAAAGTTACTGCCAAAATAGATTAACCAAATGAAAAAATAAGGAAATTAATGTCAGCCATATTAATGAATAATTAATTAATGACTATTTAAAATAACTAGACAGGATAAGGTTTGAATATTTCTGTTGATGTAGGAAATGATGAATTGGTAGATTTAGAAAAATATGAAGACTTGGACTTATGAAAGAAGATGTTATCTACTTCAGAGAAAGAGGACAAAGAAACAATACAGTCTTTTATAGATAGATATTTATATCTATCTACCTATCTATATCTATATATCTATATCTATAGATATAGATATATACACACACCCATACATATATATGTGGGTTGTGGGTTTGTGTTTGTGTGTATAATTGAAGATGTCTATGTCTATATATGTATATATGTGTGTTTGTGTGTATTCCAATTCCTTCTTTTTGAAAGGAGGAAGCTGAGATTCACAGAGGTTAATTAATTTTAACAAGTTCACATAGATAATAATTATGAGAAGCAGGATTTGAATCTAAGCCCTCTGGCTTCAGAGCCAGTGTTCTTCCCATTGCACCACAAAGGTCTCCTTGTCCATATAAGCCAAATAACTTTGCTTCCAGGAACTGTAAAAGGACACCTCTGATTCAAGGTTCTCACTTCATTTCATCCTGAGGCAAGAAAATAATAGGGCATTTAGTCCATAAAGAAAACCACAGAAGTTGTGCATCCTTTTGCCTTCTATGCCTCAGTGGTACTTTGGCTTCCATTCGCAGTCGCAAACTGTCAAGTAGGCACTGCAATCACAGAGAGCCTGTTTTGGAAAAGATTTGTAACTCTGACAACGCCAAAAAGCACAGAATGGTTATAGCTCTGTCACCTCATAGAAGTAACTTTGAAAAGAAAGGTGTAAGAAAAGTGTTTCTTTTCTTTGAAAAGAAAATTATCTTAACTTTCACTCACACTCACAGAACATTCAGCTTGAAGGTTTGCCAGATTCTTTCCCTCACAATTCCCACGTGAAATAAACCATCGCTTGTTATCCCCATTTTTATAAATAAGGAAACTGAGATTCAGAAGAATCCCCCAAGCAGAATTTGGACTTAAATCCAGGCCTTCTGATGCTTTCCTCTACTGTACAAGTAATCTAATTGTCTCCCACGGAAAACACAAATCACTTTTCTTTTGCAAAGCTTGAAAAAAGAATGCACAAAATTGCCAAGTCTGGGATGTTCTCTGGTCAAGGACTTCTGTAGAGATAAGCTTTTCATGTGTCCTTTGTGTTGGGACTGGAGAATTCTAGAACTCTAGAAGAGTGAGGCAAGCTTTCTGCAGAAATGAGAATGCCGATGCTGAGCAGAGTTTAAACAGATCCTGCCAGTGGTAATGTAATTTGGGTCAATGAATCATAAATCCTATTTTGGTAATTTGCTGAAGACAAGAGCATTGGAATCATAGCCATCTTAATGGACATAGCTTGAAAGAGACACTGATAGCGAAGCGGCATAAGGAGGTGGAGGAGAGTGATTGAAGGGGTAAGAAATTCTACTGGACAGATTGCAAATTTATCTTCACTAATATAAAGCCTATTGTTCATGAAGCTTTTCTTCCCCAGACCCTTAGGAGGGACCCATCATAAATGGACCACACCACCCACCATCCACTGGGAACCTGACACTCAAGGTGAGTCTCCTGAAACTCAGGTGGCCGATTCTGCCTGGCTTATCAATCCATAGACTGATCCTTGAAACAGATTTATGGAAAATAAATGGCTGCTTTTGTGCCACTTACAATGCACTGATTCCTGAAAAGGAAAAAAAAGATCAATCTGCTTTGTTAGTTGTCCTCCTCTCTTCAGACTTCAAGAATTGAGGTACAGTAAAAGCTTTCATATGGGAGAAGATTTTATATGCAAACAATGCATTATATTTCTAGCCACAGAACAACAAATAGATTGAGATCATGTCCCCTTTTTGTAAATGAAGAGATTATGAAAAATTAAAATCTAAGTTTAGAATCCATGCCCTTTGACTAAAACAGTTTATTACTTTGCTCCTCAGTTCCTGGGGAGAGAGAAATAATTTTAACAGAAGAATCTACCTAAAATCAAGACTGCAGTTAACCTCTACTATCTGTTTTCACACAGCTCTCAAATACTGTATGTATCTGAAGTTGTAAGCACCTATGCTTTTATGCCTGCTTTGTGCATGCATTTGGAACTGAAGTCAAATAACAGTGAGGGGAGGCTTAAAAAGTAAAATTTTTAAAAAGAAGAGCTTTTGGGGAGTATATATATTGAAATAGGAGAATGTATGTAGGAGAGAGATTATGGAATTTCCTTTCCTTTTGACTTTTAAAACCCTGCTTCCCTAGAGGGTGTGAAGCTGGGAGGCTGGGATCCTAAGCTTTAAACCATAAAATCAGTTTCCTACCCATTTGAGAATTAAAATTCTCAAAATGTTATGGAATAACTTCTTGAGAAATTTCCTTCTAGGAATTTTTGGTTGTCTGCCCAGGACAGTTATCCCCAATTTATTGATTAAGTCATAGATCAATCAATCATCAGATTTCCAAACATTCTGAATTAGCAGAATTATTTAAAGCTGTCACAATCTGCAGAATTTGGCATTATGGAAGTTAGGGAGTAGAGGGGAGTAAAAAGCACAAATCAGGTCTCCTTGTTTTGCTGGTAAGTGAGGAGGAATAAAGGTCAAAGGCATTTTTTAGGACATCAGAAAGGTGCAGCAGCAGCAGCATGGCTGGAGAGAGAGGAATACTATTTGTACCTAAGAAGTTGGGGAGAACCTCTCTGGTCATTGCCATATAATCATGTATTATCATCTATAAATGGGCAAAGAACTGTTTTGTAATTCGCAGGAGGGCCCCTACAATAGTGGGAAGAGTAGAAAAAGGAAGATGTTCTCCCTCTTCTATCTTCCCTTACCTTTCTTCCTATATCATCTTGCATTCCTCCTTTCTTTTCTTCTATTCCTCTCTCTTCTCCTTTCTCTTTCTATTGCTTGATTAAGAGAAGATCCACACATACACATAATCTGTGATAGTCAGTGAACCATAGATTGCCTTATGAAGAGGTGGGCAAAGGAGACAAGTGAATGCCTTCTACTTCCTGCTCCTTCTTGTCTGTACTGGTAGATAGTAAGACTTGTCAGTCCAACCACACTCCCTACCAGAAAAAGGCTGGAGGCTTCTGGACTAAGGTATGATTTCTTAGTGTTGAAATCCTTCTGGTTGAGTGCTTGTCACTGCTTTTGATACCCAACAAAAAGTATTGATTTTCCTCTCTTCTTTGAATAAAAAAACGAACAGTGTATGTTTTATACTATGTCGCTTACCTGGACAAAGTTTAATGTACTTAGTTAAATATTATGAGGGAATCCTAGGAATCGTAGTTGGGAAGTACTTGGTCAATATTCTGGTTTGCACTATTGGTGAATTAACATGAGAAATTTTCTAACTTATCCAGACAATGAAGTTTCATATACTCATTTACTAATGTCCTAATATGTAATGGTTTCCCTTTTTTTGACCTTAAGTAAATGCTGATCCTGAAAGGAAGACTGAGTTCTGTTACTTCTAGGAACTTTGCTCCTCTTTCAAAAGGTTGTTATATAGTTATGCCTTCCACATCACAGGAGTGAGGGGTATGGCACCCCCACAATCTAGAAAATCCACATAAATTTTTTTTTGCCTTTCCTTCATATCAGAGAAGTCTAAATTATTATGATTTTAAAAGATAAAATAAGTTGATATTATATAATACAATACATATGCATTTTATTTTATACATTTCTAAGTTTCTAAACTTCTGCGTCATCTGTTGGCCCTTGCATGTTGTCTATGACTTCTAAAACACTCCCTCCAAATTCCCATTTAATTTCTTATACTCATCTGCAATATATTAAAACCATGATGGGGAAAGTCACAATGTGTAAGGGATAATTGTATTCTGTTTTGTATAATGAAAGAAGTCAGTGAGTAAACTAGCTTTTCATATGGCAAGACCAGCTCTGTAGGGGTAAAAGAAATAGCCGTCTATGTGAATGTAAGTCATGTGACATTATTTAAGAGAACTAATAACAACACTGTTACCAAAATCCCTCTCCTCCCTGAAATATTTTACTTCTTTTGTTCCCACAACATCTCATGAAGTAGAAGATTTATTTGGGTCAATGAGTATTTTATTTTCAAATGCAAATTTCCTAAGGAGAGAATTCTTTCTGGCCATTCCTTCATTCCATTAAAATTTTTTTTTAATTAAGGGTTATAAAGACACCCCCCCAAAAAATAAATAAATAAATTCAACAGTCTTTGAGTTCAAAGATCCTATATTCTACTGTGAGGAAATTACATACACACACACACACACACACACACAAAAAATAAGTTTAAAAACATGCAAAGAAGATACAAAGTATTTTGAGGTGGGTGTAGGCAACATATTAGTTTCCCCTACCTACTTAACAAAGAAACCTGTGAAAGCTTAAAAACCTCTAACTGGGAAGCTAAATCGCCCTCTCAGAATAAGATTAACAGTAATGGCTCAAAGGAAAGCTTAGGTAGCTCAGTAGGAGTGGAATCAGGAAGACTCTTCTTGAGTTCAAATGTGATCTCAGATATTTAGTCATAAGGCAACCCTGGGCAAGTCACTTAATCCTATTTGCCTCAGTTTCCTTATCTATAAAATGAGCTGCAGAAGGCCATGGAAAATCACTCTAGTATCTTTGCCATGAAAACTCCAAATGGGACCACCAAAAGTTGAACAAGACTGAAATAACTCACCAACAACAGTGGTCTAAAACTTCTTCCCTAGAGGGAAAGGAGTTGAATTATCAACTACCCTTCAGTTCCCAAGGAGCCTTCTACTCCCAACTAGCTTGAACCATCAGGCAATGTTCAGGCTCCTCATGCCCTTCCCCCAATGCTTCATCCTGCTAGGCTTAGTTAAGAATTCTTTTAAAAACTTTCAAAATTGTACGAGATAGTGAGAAGCTACCCCATTCTCTCTCCAGCTTTATTCCATCATTCTCTCTGATTGCTTCATGTCATATCTCCCCTCAATAGAACTGGCTCACTTTGCTGTCTGATTGCAAATTCCATATTTCCTTGGACAGGCTTTCTGGTATTCCCAAACCTTCCTAACACTGTATTAAGACAGTTAGCCCTGCCAGAACTTATTCCCTTCTGGTACACCTTTCCAGAACTCAAGGTCCTCTCCATCCCTGGCTTTGGAATAGGGTTGTTGAGAAGGAGAAGTCTTGAACTGATGCTGTGTGCTCCCTCATTCTTTCATTGTGTTTATCAATCTTGCCTCCACATCGAGCATGTCCATTTTTAGAGGGCAGGGGTCCATGATCTCTTTTGTTCTTCCACAAGTGGCTGGTCAAGTTCATGCCACACAAGGCAGGGTCTGCACCTAGGATTTCATTGATGTAGGAAATCTCCAGAAGAAAGCATCCTATCAAGAAAGATCAGCAACTTCTCTGCAATTAATCATCTTAACAATTTTTCCCAGAGCATAAAAAGGAAAAGTAGCTTCCTCACAATCACACAGTCAATCAATATGTATCAGAGATAGGACATGAATCCAAGTCTCCTGGCTAGTTTTCCATATTGAATTGATTCTTCTTAGCCACATGGTAGTGAAAATAATGGCTGACATTTAGCTCATATTCAACATTTAGTTAAGATTTACAAAACACATTCTTTCACTTCAACCTCAGAACAATTCTGTAAGTTGGACACAAAAGATAATCCCCATTTTACAGAAGAGGAAACTGAGGCTGAGGAATTAGGCAACTTGCCTAATTTGTGTCTGAGGTAAGATTAGAACTTAGATTTTCTTTATTCCAAGTCTTTCTACTGCACTACAGTACTCTGACTTACGGAGAAAAGCATTTAATTTGGAGGCAGAAGTGTTAAATCCTAGCTCTGTTATTTATCCCTTGCATGAATTCAGACAAATTTCTTTTTCTCTGGGTCTTATTTTCTTCATCTGTAGCATGCTGGGAATAAGGGAAATGGGGTTGTAGATTTTTTTGTTGTTGTTGTTTTAAGTTCTTGATTATATGGCTAGGTGTTTAAAAAATGTATAATTAAAAATTAGTTGTTCAGTGATTTGATTGTGATATGTGTTCTGGATGATAAAAGTTATTAGGGTTCCTCTTCCACCTTGAATAATATATAATATACATATACACCGATAGAACCTGTATTTGCTTTTCTGGTGAATGTGTTATGTGTCTCTTTGGACAAAATTTTGTCTTTGTATGTTCAGCACCCAGTTTGGATAGTAGTTAGTGTATAGTAGTTAATTAATATCTTTTAAAATTATTATTATTATAACTTTTTATTTTCAAAATACTTGCAAAAATAGTCTTCAACATTCACCCTTGCAAAATCTTGCATTCCAAATTTTTCTCCCTTCCTTCCCCTTCCCCTAGACAGCAAGTAATCCAATATATATTAAACACGTACAATTCTTCTATACATATTTCCACAGAATTAAATATTCTTTATTAAATGTAAACTCCTTGAGAGCATTTTTTGTATTTGAAGCTTCAGTACCTGGAAAGTAGTAGATACTTAATAAATGCTTGTTGATTTATTGGTTCTAGTTATAGTTATTCATGTAAATAAGAATATAAAAAAATTTCAAATCTATTACAGACTGATCAACATAATGACCAATCACAAATCCAGAGAATCTAAGATAAAATATACTTCAAACTTCTGGTGGTCTCTGAGTATAGACTAAGATGCTTTTTTTCTTTTGGTCATGGCCTGTTGAGAACTTGTTCTGATTAACTCTACCTGTTTGTAATAGGAGTTTTATTTTCTTTACTTTCTCAATTGAAGAGAAGGAAAGGGAGAAGAGTGATGAAGAAAATGAGGATCTAAAAATAAAATAAAATTTAATTTAAAAATAAAAAGACTTAGTTAATCACCAAGAACTTATTAAGTGTCTAATACATGCCCAACATTTTGCCTGGCACTGAACATAACAGAAAACCAAAACAAAATGTTTATATTCTATAAAGATAATTCATATGTAATTAAGTTTATACAAAATAAATGCAACAAATAGAAGCTAAATTTTTCAGGGATGTGATATTAGAAACTCAAGAGATAGAAAAAGCTTTTATGAGACATAATTCAAATTTATTTCCATTTTCATTTTCCCTGTCAGTGCTCTCCACTCTTATTACAAAAGTTGGGGGGAGGATGAGGAAAAAATTTCTGAGACAATAGATATTTCATTTTCATTATCCTTATCAGAGTTTTCCATTCTTGTTGCAGATGGGTAAGACTTGCCAAGGTCAAGTCTAAAACTTCTGTAAAAACTTAAGGGTTTTGAATGACAGGCAGTGTTTTTTAAACACCCATTTGTGATATGGTTCCCCCCTACATTCAGTTGTAGGATTCTGAGCTAAATGTCAGATGTCACTTTCTTCACCAAGATGAAGACAGTTTGGCTTGAAATCAAAGACATGTGCTGAAGTCTGAAACAGACGATTTGTATGGGTGAGTTATTTTCAGAGGTGGTATGGTAACTGAAGTATTGAAGAGTTGGCAGGACCTCAGCTAAATTCTTCCTCAGAGACCTATTATCTCTATAATCTTGGGCAAGTCATTCATTCAACCTCAGTTTCTTCATCTGCAAAAAGGGAACAATAATAACACTTACTTCCCAGGTTGGATGCGAAGATCAAATCAGGCAATTCATATAAATTGTACTATATAGAGTACTATATAGAAGCAAACTAGGATTATTCATCTTTCTCTTTCTCACAGTCTTCACCTGTATGAAGGGGATGACAATTTAATTTAGAAATAAAAAGAAACAGTCAATCAACAAGAATTTATCAAATGCTTAATACATGCCAGACACTTTCTAGGCATTGAGAATAAAAAGTATAAAACCAAAATGGCCTGCCTTCAAAGAACTTATGTTCTATAAATAGAGATAACATGTATCCTTCAGATTGTGATGGAAACCTATGTCCTGGATAGCACCAGCAGTTAATTGCCTTTTTAGTACATTTGAGGAAATTGCTAATTTGGAGACCACTCCTAAAGCTTCAGTCTTTCTTACCATTACCAGGAATGACCATGCATCCTAAAGAGTTTCTTGCTCCATCTGATAACAATATACCTTTCAAAACTTTAGCTCATTTTGTGTGAGTCATTGCTCTTCAAGGAGAGCGCATGCCTGAATATTGACAGACACAGAGAGAGTTGATCTTATTTTTCAAGAGCATATGCCCAGAAGGATTTTTACTAAGGAAAACTTGTGCTAAGTTTGTTGTCTTTCCCTTAGTTGATTCCGACCATCTTGGTAATTTTTGTGGTGCATACCTTCAGTAGAATGGGAAATCAGGTTAGAAATAAATGGTTGTTTATAAAACTTTGTCAAGAAAATGCCAATTTAAGATAAGCATTTTTGCTTGAGCTCTGTGGCTGCATTTAACATATGTTGGAGGTATAACTAGTATGAGGCAGCCAGGATTTTGCCCCAGTCTACTTATACCTAATGAGGCTCGGGGCAGTCATGCTGTATGATATGGAAATGGTGAAGGGTAACTGTGAAGAAGTATATCCTCTTTCTTAGCTAGTCCCAGGAAGCTGCCCCTTAATGGTCCCATCTTTATTTTATGCCTCTTCTTGGACCCACTTTCTTCCCCTGGTGTTGATACACCTGACTAGCTACACTACCTACAGAACCTTTGACCTGAAAACCACATCACATATCTGTCTTCTTCAAGTCCTCCCTCCCCTACTCAATTGGCTTTTCCCTGAGTGTCAAAATTTCCAGATAAGGCACTATCTTATGTGAACTACATCATCAATTCTTTTTCTGACTCCAAAGCTATCACTAACTATAGGGGCTCAGAGACTGTGCTCTTTGTGGTGAGTGAGCACCCTGGATAGGCATGCATGATAATCCTTTTTACATAGTGCACCCCAGAAAATAATTCTTTGGATCTGTGGTTTCCTCCTTGTTTATTTGCACAGCTTGAGTGAAATTCTTTGGTATTTAGTGCCAATTGTAATTTGCTTATGCAAATATTGGCAAATTTCTTGTAATGTTGTCCCACATTATTTATCAATAATTTCTGATTTATTCACTCTGCTCTGACTTGGAGCCTTAAAGAACTGCAGCCCTAAGGCTGCATGTCATTGATTATTTAATGTACAGAATTTTAATTTTTGATGACTAAACCGATATTGAAGAAAATGTATAACTCTTTGGATCTATTTATTCCCCCAAGGGCTATTGTTATTCACCAACAGTAGGTTCCTGGAGAGTGGCACCTGTCCATTTATATCCTTATGGTGTGTTTTTATTTAGTAAAAAAAAAAAAAAAAAAAGGTGTATTTTAAAAAAATTTTCCTCATTGACTCAATCTCTCTAAATCCTTAACTCATACCTGGTCTAAGATGAATCCCTTGATGCATATCATCATTGTTGTCTAGCCATTCAAAAGAGTTCAACTCCAGGAGCTTCTATTCTGTCATCACTTTTGGTTTCTAGCTAGAGAGGACATATTATATAAAGGACAGAGCCCAGACTTGGAATTAGAAAATTCTGAGTTCGAATCTTTCCTGAGAAATTGAATTCTAAACCTTCAATGATACTACAGTATTGACTTCCCTTACAACTGCTAGTTATAGCTTTTCTCAAATGCCCTGCCCTCTACCAATTAGTCAAGGGGAGGAATCAGACAACTACTTTCCCCTTTATTGCCACTAACAGATCCTCCCTCTACCTCCAATCCTCAATAACTCTTCTATTATTTTGAAATTCACTCTAATCCACATATTTGAATTCTGCTGGACATTATCTACTGAATCCTAGGCAATTTCTCAGTGAATTCAGTGCTCAACTACTCTCTCTCTAATTCAACTCTTGTCTCATAAAAGTGGACTTCAAACATACATTTTAATGCTCTCTCATATTATATAAACTCACAGATCTCCTATCTAGTCTATGTTAGCTAAAGACAGGGATGGTCACATTCTTGATCTTGCCATCACACATGTGTTCAACTTCCATGACAATTCAAAAACAATGAAATTTCTCTATCAGATCATAATCTCCTACTATTTATCTTTCCCTATCCTCTACTACTCCTAAATTTATTCTTCATTCTTGGAATGATCTGTAATTCCTGCAAATCTCAGAAATTTGTCAGAACATCACCCCTGCTCTGACTGTATTCTCTTCTCTTTCCAATTTCAAACTAAGAGAACCAGAGCAACACTACATTGGGTTTGTCTTTTGTCCCATTGCTCACTTTGATGAAGTCTTAGTCCTGAATTATTGGCACCATCTATCTCTTTTACTACTCATGTGATGATGAATGAAATTGGAAGAAGTCACTAAGTCCACTAGCTGAGCCCTCAATGTGGCAAAACCACCCTTTTACTCTTCCCTACTTCTGTATTCCATTCTACACAATAATTGTTTCATACTTTCTTCTCTTTCCTCCCATCTCATTCCTTCCTCTAACCAGCAGCTGAGGTTCTTGATTTATACTTTACTGAAAAAAATTTGAGGCCATGTGTACAGAATTCTCATTCCACATTTCCTCCTCATCTCACAATTATCCTCCAATATCTCAAAATCTCTTGAAGTCAATCCCCACTATTTCTTCCTTTATTTCACTCAAAGCTGAAAAGGTGATACAATGGATAGAGTACTGGATCTGGAAGGATCTGGAAGGAAGACCTAATCAATAATTAATGAACATTTATTAAGTACGTACTATGTTCCAGACACTGTGCTAAGTATGAGGATGCCAAAAAAAATTAGTTCTTGTCCTTAAGGAGTTTATAATCTAATAGGACTGGAGTCCAAATCCAGCCTCAGACATTTAGCAGCTAAGTGTCTGAGTGTCACTTGGTGTCACTTAAACTCTTTTCCCCTCACTTTCCTCATCTGTAAAATGGGAATAAAAATAGTACCTACCTCCCAGAATTATTGTGAGAATCAAATGTTTAGTATAGAGCCTGGCATGTAATAGATACTATATAAATATTAACTATATTTATTATTAAGAGCCTCTCACTAAAGCTTATGCCCTTTACATTTTCCCATTCTCTGCCTTCTTCAACCAATTTCTCTTCCCTGTCCTACTCTAAATTTAGATATTTCCTCATTTACTGATTCTTCTCTGTCACCTATAAACACACCCAAGTTTTTTTCATTCTTCAAAAATCCTGACAAGGAAACGAACATTACCATAAGCACATTGTACAGAGTAACAGCAAGATTGTGTGATGGTCAGTTATGCTAGATTTAGCTCTTCTCAGCAACACACTGATCCCAAACATTTCCAATAGACTTGGGATAGAAAATGTCATTCACATCCCCAAAAAAGAGACTGAATGTGTGTTGAAATATACTATTTTCACCTTTTTTGTTATGTTTTCTTTGTTTTTTTTCCTTTCTCATAGTCTTTCCTTTTTGTTCTTTTTTTTCTTTTACAACATGACTAAAGTGGAAATATGTTTAAAATTATTGTACATGTATAACATATCAGATTGCTTGCTGTCTTGGGGAGGGGAGGAAGGAAAGGAAGAACTCAAAACTTACAAAATTGAATATTGAAACTATTTTTATATGTAATTGAAAAAAAAATTCTATTAAGTGAAAAAAAATATCCTCACTACTTCCAACCAACTAGTTAAAATATCTTATATTTTTTCTTTCTTTCTCAGCAAAACTCCTTGAAAAAAGCCATATTCTGCCTCTCATTTCCTTTCCTGTCAGCTACATAATCTGACTTTGGTCCTCATCAACCCAAGTGGAATTGCTTTCCAAATGGTCAGTGATCTCTTACTTACACATCAAATGGCTTTTGCGAAGTCTAATCCATTTTGACCTCTCTGTAATATATGTCACTGATCATGGCACTCCCCTTCTGGGTCCTGCCTGCTTCCTAAGTTTTCATATGACATTACTCTTCTGTGGTTCTCTCCTATTCAGGTATTACCAAGAAGTCCTTACTCTCATTCATCTCACATAAACAACTGGTGACCAAGTCTTGTATAACTTTTCCATCTCTATAGGATTGCTCAAAAATGTCTTTTTTCTATCACTCACAGTCACCACTAATTAAAACCCTTATCACTCTGTGTTTGAAGCATTAGAATTGCCTCCTATTTGGTCCCTCTCTATCAAGATTGTCTCAGTACTAAAGCATGTTCCATACAACTGCCAAACTGATTTGACTAAAGACATCACTCCCAACTCAATTCCATGGTTCCATATTTCAAGAAGCATAGTGATAAATGGCTGATTTCCTGCTCCTTATAGATTTTAGAACTCTTAAGTCTTAATTCCCTCATTTTACAGATAAAGAAACTGAGGCCCAGTAAGGTTAAATGGTTTGTCCAGAGTAAGTGGGTAGTTAATAGGAGAAATTAGCATTCAGATGCAGACCCCTTCACAACAGAGCTTTCCATTGTAGCATAGAGCTTCCCAGGGTTCACATCTCATCTCTGATACTTATTAGCTGTGTAATCCTATACAAGTCACTTAAAGTCTCTAAGACTTACTTTATTTGGAGAATTGGGATGATAATAAAAAAGTTAGTTAACGGGGTTGTATGAGGATTATGTTGATTGATAATTAGGTTGTATGAGATGGTGTATAGTAAGGAACTTTGCATACTTTAAACTATTAAATAAATTCAACTAGAGCAAATGTTGTTCACTCCCATTTTACAGATGAGGAAATCGAGGTTCGGAGACTTGAAATAACTAACCAGAGGTCTCACAGTCTTGGACTTGAAAAAAGGAAATCTTCTGAATTCAAGGGTAGTGATCTTTCCATGTGCTAATAGAGCAGCAAGAAGTTTCTAACATTCCATTGGAGAGAGGAGGTTAAAATCCTAGGTAGAGAAAGAATCAACTTCTATTTCCTACTGTATGACCCTGGTGTAGTGCCTTTAGCTGGTAAAAACAAAAAACAAAACAAAACACTTGTTTACCAAGCATAGTGATAGAAGATGGAAACAGTACAGAGTGTCAGTGAGATGCTCCATAATTGGACTGCATGAAGGCTCAATATGAGTCAACAATGTTTCAATGTAAGATACAATAGCCAAGAGAGTCAGTGTCATCTTGGGCTGCTTTAAGAGAGGCATAATTTCCAAGCATCAAGAGGTGATTGTTCCCCTCTGCTCTATTTCTGGTCAGACCACATTAAGCTATTCTGTTCTATTCTGGGTACCACTGTTTACCAAAGATATTATCAAACTAGACAGTGACCAGAGGACAACCAAGATGACAAAGAGCCTCAAGTCCAATTCATCAGAGGACTGGTTGAAGAAACTGAAGATATTTAGCCTGAAGGAAAGAACATGATAGCTGTCTGCATTCATGTATTTGAAGGGTTCAGATCTCTGCCTCTAATGTACAGAGCTACGTGTTCCTAGGCAAGTCCCTTAACCTCTCAATGCTCTAGGCACCTTCTAAGAATACAAGTTGAAAAGAAAATACCAACCAGCTTTGGCAGAGGGATAAAGTGGATCACAAGCATAGTCTCTGTCCATTGTCATTTGGAAGATTTAGGCTCTGAAAGGCATAGCCAATAGCAATGGTAGAAGTTACAAAGACACAGATTTAAACTTGATGGAAGGAATTACTTCTTAACAAGTAGAGCTACATCAAAACAGAACGGGCTGCCTGGAGAGATGATGATAACAGACGAGTTGGATTAGTTCCCTACCTCTTCTTCTTCTTCTTTTTTTTTTTTTTTTGACTCCCTCCAGTAGCATAGGCACATAGGCTCCAATTACTCAAAAGTTGTATATCTCAAGGAAGAGAAAAGCTAAAGTGTGTGTGTTTTGAGTAGAGAGAGAGGGAGAGAAGGAGTGCACCAAGCATGAACAAGAGCAAGAAGAATATAGCCTGTCCCAAAACAGAGGATTTTCTGTCTATGATTAGCTGACTCAAGTGATAACAGGCTCCCTTTTACTAGAGATTAATAATAATAATAATAATAATAACTGGCATTTATATAGTATTCCAAAGCATGCAAGCCAGTATGTATACATACATATACATATACATATATATGTATGTATGTTGTCATTTGATCTTCAAGGAAAGGTTATATATTCACTTGTTGGGGATGATAAAGAATTTCTGTATAGAGATGGACTGGACTAGATAGATGCTCTCTGAAGTCCTATTCAGGATACATGTTATACAGGAAGGATGTGTGTATACACAAGCATATATGTATGTATGTAGGCATGTGCATATATAAGCATATACATGTGTGTATATGCACACAGACATACGTGTGTGTGTGTGTGTATGACATATATATATATATACAAAGTGACAAAAAGTGGCTTCTTTGCCAGCCTCTTTAGCAGACAGCATGAGGATGGTAACAATTCCTCCTGGGTCTCATATGAGGCTCATTGGCAAGGCTAGCAGAAAACTCCCGCTCTGTTAATGCCCTAACAACTAACAACTAACTGCATTGCACTAAAGGAAAACAGGAGAACTGCCAAGGACATGACATTTCTCATGCTAATTAGGAAGGTGCTGAGTATTCATGGAGCTCCTGAATCTCTTCTACTTTCTCTGCAGGTAAAAATAAGGAGATTTCTCCTGGAATCTGTCTCCTCAATCTGCCCAGCCTCTTTGCAACATCAGTGCCTAATTTCAGTCCCTAATCACTCTGTCTTGGTAAATAATTTCACATGCTCACTTTTCTTGCCTTTGACATCTATTGCTCATATCAGAAGCTGGCCAGACATTGATCCCCAAACCCACAGAACTGCACAAAGACTTAGAGCTAAAAAGTCATTTAATCTAACTCTTATCCAAATTATAATTTCCCTCTATAACATTTACTCATTCATTTAGTAAGCATTTATTAAGCACCAACCATGTACCAGGAATTGTGTTAGATGCTGGGAGTGCACAGATATAAAACAAGACAATTTATTATTACTCTTTTTGTACTCTATTTGAGTGAAATAATATGATAAATGACTATGAATTATTAAAAAGTGAGTGTAAAGTAATATGGGGGGGAGGAAAGGGAGCACTTCCAACTGAACAAGTCAGTGAAGGTGAACCTTGAACAGAAACTTAAGATAATAGATGTAGGGCTGAAAAGGAATTGAAAGGAGTTTTAAGAGACTGATGTGAGGGAGGAGCACATTCCAAGCATGTTCAAAGACTCCATAAACTGGTTTGACTGGACAATAGCATGTGAGGAGATTAATTTTGACAAGTCTGGAAAGGGAGGCTAAAATTATATTGTTAATGGATTTAAATGATAAACTGGGGGATTTATATTTTATGCTGGAAAGCCACTGGAAAGTTTTGAAGAGAGAATGAAAAATTTTGTTTTTGTTTGTGGGGGAAATCTGGAGGACTTAGAATTTTCTGACCTACTCTGCCATCTTTCCAGAATTCTCCTTTACTTCTGTAACTTTTTCTGACCCTATCAGACCTGTGTCTTAGGCATATTAATTTGGCACCGGTGTGGAGGACAGTTTGTAGAAGTGAACAATATCCTGGACAAATGGTCATCCATTTTCTGCTTAAATAATTGCAGTTATGAAGGACTTATCATGAACAAAACATTCTATTCCATTTTTGGACAGTTCTGATTGTAAAGATGGGACAGCTAGGTGGTGTTAGAGTGCTAGGACTGACATCAAAAGAATCTTCCTGAGTTCAAATCTAAACCTCAGACTTTCTAACAGTTCATTAAATGTCCTTTTTTTTTTCATTCATTAATATGGTTATTTTGTTGGATATAAGATTTTTGGCCACAATCTTGTGGGTTGTCGATATGTAATATCCCAGGACCTGAAGTTTTTTATTGTGACTACTGATTGGTCTTGTGTAACTGTAGCTCCAGCATATTTGAATTGTTTTTTTTTTTGGTTGTTGTTTATGAAACATTCTTTTTGATCTAGGGGTTTCATAATTTAGAAATGATGCTCCTGTATTTTCTCCTGCTAGAATCTCTTTCAGGTAGTGATTGGTGGAATTTTTCTATTTCTACTTTTCCCTCTTGTTCTATCACGTCAGGACAATTTTCTCTGTTTTTTTCTTACATTGTTATATCAAAATTCTTTTTTTGTCAGATCTTTCAGCTGGTCCAATTATTCTTAAGTTTTCTCTTTCTGTTCTATTCTCCAGATCGGTTGTTTTTCTTATGAGATATCTCACATTTTCTTTTATTTTTTTCTTCTTTATATTTTGTTTTATTATGACTTGGTCTCTTGTAACTTCTCTGGCTTCTCTTTCCCAATTCTAGTTTTCAAAGGGTATAGTTGAGTTCTTTCTCCTTTATCTGCTCATGTTAGTATAATCACCTCTAAATCTGTGATGAGCAGGATGGTGCCTCTGGCTTCACTTCAGTTCTCCTCTTTAACCTGGAACCCAAAACAAAAAACTTTACTCTCCTGGAAATGCTTAAAGTCAGCAGCTTCCTTGTCCCACTGTTTTTGCACTCTCCTGGTGTGCTGGCTTCTTCTCACCCAAGGCCTCACCTCAGCAAAACATCTGGTGCTGGTGTTCCTTATTAGCAGAGGTTCCCTGCTTCTTCCTGGACTCAGACATCCACTTCCCACATTGTCTGGGAGGTGAAAGTTTCTGTGACTGGGGCTAAAGCTACTTCTAAACCCAGCTTGCCCTAAGGGTCCCTGCTTGGTTTCAGCAGATTTAGCCACTTCACATTGATTAAGTCTCCATCCTGGG
The DNA here is from genome assembly GCA_016696395.1 of Antechinus stuartii. Lineage (NCBI taxonomy): Eukaryota > Metazoa > Chordata > Mammalia > Dasyuromorphia > Dasyuridae > Antechinus > Antechinus stuartii. The sequence goes on from MU174354.1 coordinate 40,127,368, forward strand.
ATCTTTCTTCTGGTCTTCTTTGATTGTCCCAGGAAGACCCAGTTCTATCCTAACTCTTTTTGTTTTGTTTGTGGGGGAAATCTGGAGGACTTAGAATTTTCTGACCTACTCTGCCATCTTCCCAGAATTCTCCTTTACCTCTGTAACTTTCACTCATTCTATCACCCCTTTCCTAAATTAGCCAAAGATTTGGGAAAACAAACATTGTGGTGGGAGTGGGTTGGCTTGATTTCTTGTTTGTATTTTATAAGAATATAAATTTTCTATGAAATAGCTAGGTGGTGTAGTATCTAGAGTGCTGGGGTTGGAGTCAAGAAAAGTAGCTTCAATTCAAATCTGTCCTCAGACACTTATTAATTATGTGATCCTGGGTAAATCACCTTCCTCAGCTTCCTCAACTATAAAATAGGCATAATAATTGTGCCTTTCTTCCACAGGAAGAATCACAGTAGATTACATTTGTACAGCATTTAACACAGTACCTGGCATGTAGTAGGCAAAGGACAAACAAAACTTCTGTGAATAGTTGTAGGAGCTGTCCCACTGGGACTCAATTGGAACAAATCAATTGTCCAACATAGCTCTTTCTTTTTTCTTTTTCTTTCTTCTTTCCCTTCCCTTCCCTCTGTCCAAGGTGCTTTGCCCAAAGAAATATAAATTTTGATTGCTGAAACATCAAAAGATATTTTGAGGTTTATAGGCTAGATTTTTTTTTCCCTTAAGGACCTTGCTTAAATCCAAATCATCTGCCATTGATCAACAACAATAGATCCCAGACCAAGCCTCACTTGGGTCCTGTTTGGCTCAGAGTGAATGCAAATAGCAATTGTTTTTGTTTTGGCCAGAAATCCTGAGGGTTTCCCCCTCTCATATTGATTTTTTTTAATTAGGTAAAAGAAGCCATTCTCTGCCTCATTTCTCACCTGTCCTTAATTACTGAATGGGTGCTGCCTCAGTCAAACTGAGACTTGGGAAAGACCAAGATCTCCTACTCTATCTCCAATAGTTCAATCTATGTCTTGCCACTGGACCCATTTGGCTCTGGAGGAGAAAGTAAGGTTGGTGACTTTGCACAGTTTACTCCTCACTTAAATCCAACTCACTTGCACATCATGGTGTCACCTCCCTGATGCTGTGATCCTCTTCAAGATAAGACAAACAACTAGAATTCTTTGCCATTTTCTTCTCCAGCTTTTCTTACAGATGAGGTATGTGAATCCTGAAGATACAAATCATTATCGACTTTGGTATCAAGGAAGGCTTTCTAGAGCAGGTGATATTTGAGATGAGCTTTAAACAACCAATCAGTAGGAATTCAGAAGGTAGAGATAGGACTTTGTAAGTATATAGAATTACAACAAGTCTTTTCTACTTAGGGCTCGAGAAAGTCAAGGTATGGGGGAAAATAGTGAGAATTGTGTGGTCTGATTAGAACATTTGCAGTTGTGTCATTTCTGGATGGAATGATCTGAGTTATGTTGGTTCCAGTTAACCACTGGAATTGTTTGTACCTTCTACCCCAAAACCCTATTTGAGAATGGTATAACAGACTACAAGATGGAAGTTTCAGAGTATGTCAGAAGTCTAACACAGTTGGAAGTGTAAAATGCAGCCATCTGGCAAGCCTGTGAGCAAGATTTTGAAATATTTATCTTCAAGAAGCATTCACTATGATTTTTAACCATATCACAGCTGGGAAGCTGAAGAGTAGGGGAGAAAGGGAAGGCTAGCTAGGGTGGTTGGGAATAGGAAGAAATTGGGCTTGCCATTTTTCTGGTAAGGGGAACATTATGCAAGCCAGAAGACCCCAAAGAAGTGGACTTCAGAGCAAATAATTTCTTCTTTTCTACTTTCCAGTCTCACTGTGCTGGAAATCAGAAGGGGTCAGGGAAGAGTTTGTACCATTGCAGATATCATTGACCAAAGCCAGTGGTCAAATGACTCATGAAAAATTTTTGCAAGGTTAGGCTTATTGGCAGTGTTAGCAGTAGAAAAGAGAGAGGAGAGTAGGGAGTTTAAAAGCTGGATATGAAATGTATTTTCTGGAGAAAAAGCTTCCTAGTTTCCTGTTGGGGTGCAACCTAGGTGCTTCAGTTAGTTGGCACAGTGGGTAAAGTCTGAGACGAGACTATATTTATATCCTGCCTTCCACTCATTGAAACCACAAGACCCTAAATTGCAATTTAACCCCCTCTCAGCCTGTTTCTTTATCTACAAAAATGGGGGTGATATATTTCAGAGGTCATATATATTTTATTGTTTTAAGGATAAAATGAAATTAAAACATAAAATGCTTTACAAACATTGAATTATTATGTAAATGTTAGCTATTGTATTATTATTATTATTATTATTTGGTGGTGTTCACATCTTGGGTTTAAGAGACTAAAGTCTTATACTTTTATCACTTTCCCTTCTTAATAGTCTCTGTGAATTGAAATTCTATTCTCTCTCATATCCTGAACAAATGCCACTTTCTCTGTGAAGTTACCTCTAATACCATTCTTGACCAAAAACCGTCCCACACATAACCACCCTCAGGTCAAAAATGAATAACTGGTTCACTGTGCCTGCCTGCCTCATCAGTATTTGACCTACTTTATCCTTGTTAATCTCTCATATAGGGAAGTCTTCTAAGGACAAGAGCTATACAAGTTGAATCTTTCCCCCAATATAGCACAGTGATCTGGATACCATCCTTACTGGAATCTGGTCTGTAAAGGAGACAAAATGGGGTGAATTTGGATTCAGGATGGCCAGGCTTAAATATATGCTTTGCTATTTCCTCTCTTTGTCACCTTGGACTTCATCTCCCTAGACCCTTGTTTTCTTATCTGGAAAAGAAGGGAGTTAAATTAAATGCTCATTAAGTAACCTCTAAGGTCCCTCCCCAGCTCCAAAGCCCATGATATGATGAGGTACTTTTTCAATATTGTTTTAATTCATCAAACTGAGTTACTCAACTGACTGATGTCTCAGTCCTGGAGAAAGGACAGATTGCAATGCATGAATCCAGGACACAGGAGCTCATTGTTATGGAAGATCATAGCTATAAGAGACCTTAGAAAGTCTAAGTCTAACCTGTCATTGCAAGTCTAGCTGACCCACCTGATTTAAGAGATCCCAACTCAAATATAGTTTTTTCCAGGAAGTTTTCCTTGACCTTCTAGTTGGTATTGATCTTTCCCAAGTGACCTTCTGTAGACATTTGTTTTGTACTTGTCTAATGTACTTATCATGTAATAGTGTGTATTGTAGTAATCTACATTGTCCCAGTCTACCTACAGTGGAACTTAACACTGGCTCAGGAATCAGAACAAAAATCACATCCCATCTCTGTCACGTACTAGCTATATGACCTAGAGAGAGCCTCAATTTCCTAAATGCAATAAGCAGACGAAATATACTTTCAGTTTTGCTCTGGATCTATACAATCCCTATTAAATTTAAGCTCTAAAATAATCCTAGGGAATTTAATAGGTAATTAAATTTTGCATAGTACCTAGTATAGTGCACACATTAAGTATTTAATATGTTTGTCCCATCTTTTAATTTTTTTTTTGGAGAAGGAAATGTCAAACTACTCCAATATCTTTGTCAAGAAAATCCCACATGGGATCACAAAGAGTTGGACATGACTGAATAATAGTGTTGCATTTTATTGTCTAAAAAAACTGAGTCCCAGTGAAGGAAAATGATGTGCCCAAGAGATATAAAAGCAGGAGAGTTAGAACAAACATATCAAAATACAGGCCCTCTGATTCATTTTGGCCATGCCTTTCCTGCTAATAATTCAACACTTTACTCATTTCATTTGGGAGAAGAGAAACAAACAAACAAAAAAGGTGGAAACAAGATTTTTTTTAGTCATGAAATTTCCAGCTGAAGCCAGTGAATACTAAATCACTTATACAGGAGGCCATTTTGGGAATTTTCCCAATTGTTTCAAGAAACCAGGCACTTACTGAAAATGGGCACTTTGCTTTTCAGTTAATTTTTGAAGACCATCTGTGATTGATTTGTCAGTGTTGATAATATTTTGCTTTTTTCCTTTGCTTTTTAAAAGCATCTTAATCCTGTATGCCTAGTCTTCCTATCAAAGGGGTACATAAGAATTTTGGGGACCTAGGACATTTATCTTTATGGGAAAGAATAACTAAGAAGGGAATTATTTTTCTACAAACCCTTACTTAAGGGGACATCTGACATTTAAAATGGAACAGTTTCTGAATGTGGTGATTAATGTTGTGTCTGGTCTGTAGACCAGACAGAGAGGAGGGTGTCTGGGGCTGCTAAGAGACCAGTCAGTGATGGGCACAGAGCCCAGGGTGACTAAGGAGCAGAACAGAAGCATTTGGTAAACAGTGCCACCTCCCCTCCCCAGCTGCCACTGTCCTGAAAAAAAAAATTGAATTGTACTGTAGGAAGTGCCAATATCCACCTCCATCAAGTCTTCTTCCATGCAGTCTCATTCTTAACTTTCAATTATCTCTAGACAAATTATTCATAGTGAAGCTTATTCATGGACCATCTTTCCATGCTTATTGACCTGATGTCTTGATCTGGGTTAATGCTTTCTTGACATGATATGTGATTGATTCCTTCATCAAACATTTATTGAGCACAAACTTGTGGATACTTCTATTAAGCATAAAATAATAAGCACAAATCCCTGCACCTATGGAACTATATCTCATGAGGAAGATGACAAATAGTGGCAAGTGAAAGTGTATGTGGGCTAAGAGATAGAACAATCAGAAGACATAGGTTTAGATTCTCATTATCAAGAACAGTCTAACCTCTTACCCAGTCTCAGTCTCTGACCTGTCTGTGAAATTGAAATAATCTTTATATTTCCCATTATAAAATGGTAATGATGCTAAGAATAAGGCAGACAGCACTTATTTAATTGGAATAAATAAAGTTCCCTATCAGTCTAAAGCACTTTGCTTGTATCTCATTTGAAACTCACAATAACCTCACAAATTAGATATTACAGGCATTATTATCCCTCTGTTATTTATAAGGAAACTAAAACTCACCAACATTGTAAACCCATGTTGATGCAGTTAGTGCCCAGGTATGATTTGAATACAGGTCTCGCTTGGATTCCCTTCTAAATCCAGTTTTCTTCCCATGGTACCAATCTGCCTTTCTAATCATACCCATCTTTTCTCTTGGATTTCATCTCTGAGGATGCACATCTAGTAGATGTGCAAATATTCCTTTTCTTTGCTGCTTTCAATTCCAAACTGACAGTCATTTTCTCCTAAGGTTCTTCTCATTTTTCTATCACTAACTCCTGATTGATGTCAGAGACCAGGAGATTCACACACTGCGCTAGACAGAAGCGAGATTCATATAGTGTGCTAGACAGAAGCAAGAGCAAACATGTAAGAACACAAAAGGAAATGCATGTGCTAGAAACAGGGAATATCCAAGGTAGACTGTAATTCTGAGTTATGCTATGGTTCTGGGCTCAAGTCTTTGCATTTTCCTTGAAACCACCCCAGAGGGTAATGGGGCATATAGCTGGTGGTATGTGGACATCCCTTGCATTTTCTGTACTTTAGAGAGAGGAGGGAGCAATAGAACCTTCAATTCCCAAGAATATTATCCAGTGACTTGACATTGATTAATGATAGTAAAAGCCATTAGATTGCTGAAGATCTGAGCATTCCATAGTGCCCTGTCCACTCTTTGTATGGATAGCTGATTTGTTGGGCTCAGATTTCTAATGCATATATATGCCTCCCTTACTGCTCAGTGTTCCTGCCTCTGCAACAGACTTTAGCTCAGGAACCCATGGATCCTAGGTCTAGAGCTAGAAGAAATAGGAACCATTTAACCCCCTCAATTTTCCAGATGAAATAACCAGAGAAGTTAAAAGATTTACGTAAAATAGTGAGTGCCAGAGGTAGAATTTGAACCCAAGCCCTGAGCCTAACATCAGTGCTTTCGCCACTGTTCCTATACTGAATGTTTCTCCTACACATTTCACCACAACCATTTCCTCCCTCCCTCTCCAATTATCTGTAAAGAGTGATTATGTCCACTTGGGAATCTGCTAGTGCAATCTAAGGGAGTTTTGAAAGTTTTGAGGGCCGACAGGAAGGGCTATGATAAAGGCATCGATGCCTGCCTCCTTTCTGCAAGCTTTCTGCCTGCTGAGTGTGTGGTAAAATTTCCAGCTGGACTAAAAGGTCAGCCAGAGGAGCCTCTGGGAGAAAGTAGAATGCAGAACCAGGAATGACTGATTTTTTTTCAGCCTTTCCTTCTTGATATTCTACCCCAGAATCATGGGGGTTGTGGGGGGGGAGGAGTGGACTTTATTTCTGGCAAAAGATTTCCTTCCTTTCAACTGACTCTTTCTTATTTCCCCATTTAAACAGCAGGGTTTGATTTCTTGATGACATTAACAGAACTTCTGAAAAAGCTTTCAACATGGGAAGAACCATGGCTCCAGAAAAGGAACAGCTCTCTCCCAATACCCTGTATCAGTTCTAGGCTAAGTTCTGGGGCTTCCTGAGAAACATACCTGGCCCAGCAGATTCCTGCTTGACCATCTTCTCTAGGGATATTGAGTTGTATAGCATTATTAGGCTAATAAAGAAAGCAAATGATTCTTTGCAAATGATTTTTGTTGAGGCAAATTTATTGGGTAGCCCCCCAAAAGTTGGCTAGGTCATTTCCTTCTGCTGATGCTATATCTTTAGGCTCTGGTCACATCTGTTTTTTCTCTGCCCCAGAATAGCCCAAAAAGCGCTAGGTAGTAAACAGCTCTTTCTTTAGAAGTCCTACCCTGTAGGGTCTCCAAATATATTGTAAAATAATTAAGCATAGAAAATGTTACACTTTTTTCTTTGTATTCCTGGTGTTATCAGTACCTGAAAGATAGAAATGGTTTAATAAATGTTTTTGATTGGTTGAATAGCTATATTTCTACTTGAATGGCTTCTCATAGGTTCATTGGCTCATAGAAAAATATAATGACAATTGAGTCTTATAATCTCCATTTTCTAGAAGCAGAAATTGAGGCACAAAGCATTTATATGACTTGCCTAGAATCACACAGCTAGTGAGTGTCTAATGCAGGATTTGAACATAGGTCTTTTTTACTTCAAATCCATCATTCTAACCTTATGTTATACAGTACTGTCCTAGCAATGAGCTCAGGGAATGATTGCACTTCCTGGAGTAGACTTGGTGTAGACTTGCATGGGTCAACCCAAATACAAATGCTTCCAAATCCTGTAAGCCAAAAGAACAGAGTCTTATTGGTTAGTTGGGAAATTCCATTGTCTTGGGCTGTAATCTTATAGCATCTCTGAAACTTGCTAGTTCTATGATCCCAGGAAAATTATTCAACCTTTGTACCTTCATTTTCTCATTTGTAAAATAGGGATAATAACAACCATCACAGCTATATCACAGGGTCATCAACATAGTCAAATATGAGCAACTATGTAAAGTGATCTTCAAGCTTTAAAGTACCATTAAAATGTCTTTTTCGTTGTTGTAATTGAAATATCCTGTCTTTCTTTAAAAAAAAAAAAAAAAAGTTGCTTACAATACTTTACCAGAAGACAGTGAGACAGAAAGATTGGGAAGGAGTGCAATACCTAAGCAGGGAGGAGATGAGATAGCCCAAGAATAGGGTCCAGTAGGTGCCAAACATCTCCCCACAACCATTCCAAACAGCCATGTACAGTGATATAGCGGAATGCTGATATACAGTATCAATTCCAAGATGCATCTGAGCTCTCCCTGGATGACATTAATGGGTGACACATGGTTACAAAGTGCCAGTCCTTTAAATGACTTCCACTTTGGCCCCCAGAGAGCGCTTGTGGTTCAGCTAGCGCAGGATCATTAATTTCCCATGCAGCCAGCCCACAGAAGCACGAGTTTTAACATCATCTCGTTAATTTTTCTGCTGATACCCAGCTTTGAAATCATTACTCTGACTCCCCAGCCCCCGCAGACATGAGTTCTCATTACTTTCTAGAGATAATAACCTCACAGATCTATAAATCCAGGACTGCTGCTGATTGGGATTGCATGTGTTGTTCCAATGCTTTTATGAAAGTGAAGCCACAGTCAGGGATACCAACAGATTGGTCCTCAGACATGGTAGCATTTTTAGTAGAGACAAAGCCATTGACTCTAACACAAGATGAGAGATGTGTGAATGGAGCCAAAAAAGAGCTGAGGAGTTTCCTATACCACAAGCTGAGGACCCTTTTGTCTTGCTTTTTTTTTTTAATAGTATTTTATTTTTCCCCAGTTATATGTTAAGAAAAGTTTTAGCATTATTTTTACAAGATTTTGAGTTCCAAATTTATCTCCCTCTCTCCCTCCTTCCCTTCCCCTCTTTGGAAGATAGTAAGCAGTTTGATATAATTTATAATGTGCTATCATGTAAAATATATTTCCATATCAGTCATACTGTGAAAGAAGAAACAGATCAAAGGAAAGAAAAATCACAAAAAAAGAATGAAGTAAATGAAAAATTATATATGCTTCAATCTGCATTCAAAGTCCACCAGTTCTTTATTTAGTTATGGATAGCATTTTCCTTTGAGTCCTTTGTATTTGTCTTGCATTATTGTATTGACCAGAAGAGATGAGTCAAGCATAGTTGATCATCACATTGTTGCTGAAACTATGTACAGTGTTTTCCTGGATCTGCTCATTTCACTTTGCAACAGTTCGTACAAGTCTTCCTAGGTTTTTCTGTACTCTACTTGTTCACCATTTCTTATTACATAGTAATATTCCATTACATTCATATACCACAGCTTGTTGAGTCATTGTTCAATTGTTGGTCATCCCTTTACTTTCCAATATTTTGCCACCATGAAAAGAGCTGCTATAAATATTTTTTGCACATTTAGGTTCTTTCCTCTTTTCTATCTCATTGGGATACAGACCTAATGATGACATTGCTGAGTCAAAGGATATACACTTGTCGTGCTTTTTGAAAGAATTTCCTTAGCAACTTTGATACCATAAAACAGAACATTCTGGCTTTATAGACCCAAGTCCTTAATCTCATATTCAAAGGTCTCCATAATCCAAAATCACTTCTATTTTTCAGCCTTCTTTCGCATAATACCCCAATACATACTTTATGCTCTAGACTAACTGGGCTATTTAGCATTACCAATACATATCCTGGATATTTTACTTATGATGTTCCCTTTGCCTGCAATTACCTTCCCACCCCTTTGATAAACTGAATTCCTACCCATTCTTTAAAGCTCAGATCCAAATCTACCTCTTCCAGAAAGCTTGCTATGATTTCTGCCCACCCTCTACCTTCAGTGGTTTGGTAGAAACATGTTAGAATTGCAATTGAGATTTGAATCAAGGTCTTTCTTTTATTAAGTACTTATATGATATGGAACAAATTATTTCATTTCTTTGAGCCCCAATTATCTCATATATAAAATGCATTCAGATAAGGCCTACACAGTTCAATAAACACTGACTATGAAGTCAAAGGACCTGGATTCAAATTCTGTCTCTGCTATTTATAGCTTCTGTGACCTTATTCAAACTACTCAAAATCTCTGAGATTCAGATTCCTCATCTATAAAATGGTGGTCATGAACTACTTAAACTCTAAGGTCTCTTCTAATTCTGTCTATGATCCTATGCTCTAATAGGTGAATAATGTTTCTGGAGATTTTTTTCATCTTCCTCATTCATCTTTAGTATATAAACATTTATATTTGAATTAGGTTAGTATTTCCTCTCCATAATAATATATTTAATACCTACCTTGTGTCATTGGTATGAGAATTAAATAAAATCATGCATGTAAAGTGATTTTCAAACCTTAGAATACTGTATGAATGACAGCCATCATTACTATTTTGTATATTTCATATTTTAAGTGATATATATGTGTGTGTGTGTCTATAAGACATTTTTAATTTATAAGATTTATTAATGTCTTTTAAAATCTACTATGAATATGGTAATATGTTTAGAAGAATTGTATGTGATTAACCTATGTTGTATTGCCTGCTGTCTATGGAAAAAAGTAGGAGGGAGGGAGAGAGAAAAATATGAATACAAAGTTTTGCAAAGGTGAATGTTGAAAACTATGTTTGCATGTATGTGAAAAAATACAAGTTAATAAGTCTACAAGAAAACAAGTTCTATGAGAAATATTGTAGCACAGTGGATAAAATCCTGGACTTTGCATTGCTACTACTACTATGACTACTAGTTGTAATAATAAAAGCAATCAAATTTTCCTTCACAGGTTAATTGTATACTGTTTCAAAGTTGGATTCTTTTTGTACAGCAAAATAACTGTATGGACATGTATACATATATGGTATTTAACTTATACTTTAACATATTTAACATGTATTGGTCAACTTGCCATCTGAGGGAGGGGTGGGGGAAAGGAAGGGGAAAATTGGAACAAAAGATTTTGCAATTGTCCACACTGAAAAATTAACCATACATATATCTTGTAAATAAAAAGCTATAATAAATAATAATTGCTATCAATTGGGAGTCAGTTGATAAACATTAAATGCCTACTGTGTGCCAAGCACTGTACTAAATGCTGGGGTCACCAAAAAAAGGTAAAAGATTGTCAGTCCCTGGACCTCAAGGAGTTCACAATCTAATGAAAGGCTTATACAGAACACTTATACAGTGTTCTAAAGAATGCAAAATGCTTTAGAAATATTATCTTATTTTATTCTCACAACAATCCCAAGAGTCAGGTGTTATTATTGCCATTTTTACAGGTAGGAAACCAAGATCAAGCAGCTAGCAAATATCTGAAGTCAAATTTGAACTAAGGTGTTTCTGATGACTATCTAGGTCCAGCATGTTATCTGGCTACTTATCAAGCAGACAGGTTCAAATTTCATTTGGTACTTGTTAGTTGTGTGATCTTGGGAATTCCACTTCAGTCCATTAAATTCCTCAAACATTCATTAGAAGTAATGGAGAAAATGAAGTCATTATGAAGTTAGCCAGTTAGTCAGCAAGCATTTATTAAGCACTATCGGCACTCAGTAAGTTTCAGCTGTGACAAATAAATGAGACAATATAGGAGAGGTTCTTTGCAGACCTCAAAGTCTTATGTAAATGTTAATGATGATGATGATGGTTTGGAGAGAGACTATGTATTATCTAAATCTGGTATTTTCCTAAGGGCCTTGCATGGTACAGAGAAAAGGTCATTTCATTTGATCCTCACAACTACCCTGAGAAGTAGATACTATTAAGGTTCCCATTTTATAGCTGAAGAAACAGGAGTGAGAGATTGTGACTTGAGCAAGATCACATAAGTAGTGAATATCTGAGGATGGATGTGAAGTTAAATCTTTCAGTGTCACTTAGCCAGGGCTCATTTTCCTTAATTGTCATATGGTAGGGTTAAACTAGGTCTCTAAGGTCCTTTCTGGTTCTAGATTTATGATTCTCTGCCACAGAGGCTTTTAATGTTTGAATGGAATTAAATCATAACTTACAAGTTATTTTAGGGACAGCTTCCCCACAACGATTATAAGATAAAACAGGCTAAAAAAAAAAGATAAAACAGGCTAAAGAGAAAAGGCTAAAGGAAATCCAGACCTAATGACAATCTTCAGATTTGTGAAGGTTTGTCTATTAAAGGTTAAAAAGGAAAGTTTATATTCCATAAACTGAGTCATCAGTTAGGTTTTCTGGGTCAGGGCTTCTTAAACTTTTTCCACTTACAATCCCTTTTCTCCTGAGAAATTTTTATGTGACCTCTGTTATATAGTTATATAAAATAGGTATACAAATCAAACATAATAAATCATAATTTTGCTATCCTCCCATTCAGTTACAAGACCTTTATATGGGAATGTGACCCACAGTTTAAGAAACTGAGTTCTATAGTAGCTGGGGAAAATGAAGCCCCACTAATCAACTACTAAGCATTAATTGTCTCAGAGAGAAAGAGTGATTTGTTAAGGTTTGAATGTCTGATAGATGCTTCTTGATAGAACAAAGACAAGAACCCACATTTCTTGCTCCTCTAACCAATGCTTCTTCCACTTATTTTACCAGCTTTCCCCAAATGCTGATTGATGAATATCTCATCATGCACAGTACCATGCAAGGTATCCATATCATCAAAAACTTAGAACTGCCCCTAGGCTGAGTGGTACCTGAACAAGAAATTCCCCTTCTCAACACCCCCCAAACATAATTGTCTAGACTTCACTTGAACACATCAATAACAAGGACTTCCCTATCTTCCAGCAGGCCTATTTTGATTTCAGTGGAAATTGTTAAGATCCTTTTTCCTACTTTCCTCCCCCCTCCCCTCTTTGCCTAAAGTGAAATTTTGCCTCCCTGAAATTTTTATTCAGTATTTCTATTTCTGTCTTCTGTGGTCGAGCAAAACAAGTCTCATTATTCCACTTGATAGCTCTTCACTTGCTTGAAGACAATTCTCACATCCTTTTCTTACCCCATTCCCATTCCAGTTTCCTTTACTTCAAGTTAATCATTTCCATCTTTTGGACAAAGAATGTGTAGTTCAGCTGTGGTCTCTGCCACCTCTCCCTTCCTTGCCACAATGGTTTGGGAAGTTTCTATCTATGACAGACAAAAAGAAACAAAAATTCTGCCATAGCCATTTTCCCCCAGCTTAGGTACAATCCTTCATCAGGGAGATAACCCCTCTGACACCCAAGATATTTAATTCTTGTAGATATCAGGAAGCAGCCAGGCTACATAAGCAGCCTGACAGAAGTTCCTTCCTAGACACTGTTGACAGTGATCTGAGAAGATGGTTTAACTTGGACAGGAAGTGATCATACTGCTAAGAACAAAGGATGATTGACTTAGAAGTTGAGGGGAATGAGTTCAATTTAAGTAGACAGCTCAATTTATTGGTGAGTTTGTATTCACACTTCTATTCTCCTCACCCTTCATCTCCATTTTTTTTTTTTTTGTCTCTTCACTTTTGGAAGTCAGTTATCAATTTTGCCACAGCTATTGTCCATCATAAAGAATTCTGGATAATGATCATCCATCATCCAACACAGGTGGCAAATCAGGCTTTTATTTTCTTGTCACCCATATTCCCACTCCCTCAACACACACACACACACACACACACACACACACACACACACACACCCCAAAAGCTTCAAATTGTTCCAGTGTTATAGGCAGCAATTTTAGTATTTCTTCTCTACCAAAGCCCTCCCAAAATTGGGATGCATCTTTGGCAGAATGGATGTTTGGTGCCCAAGGACACCAATATCTAATATCAGTCACGGGGCTGAATCATTGCAAGATTGTTTCTGAGTCACTCTGACCTCTGGTTTTGTTTTTTCCTTCCTTCTGTAAATTTTAAACCCAAGAGAGAAATGAATGGTGCTTTGTAATCATAAAATTATAGATTGAAAGTAGTAAGAGACCTCAAATGCCATCTAATCCAACCTCCTCATTTTATAGTTGACAAAACTGAGTCTCAAAGATACTACATGACTTGCCCAAGATGATATGAGTAGCAAGTAGCAAAAATGGGAGTGAAACCCAGGTCTTTTGACTCCAAATGTAATGCCCTCTCTACTAGGCCACACTGCCTTTGGCTGGTGGCAGTGAGATCTTTTTAAAAGCAGTACTCAGAGAGGGTCTGTGGTTAGTCCCTTCTCCAACAAATTCAATAAACATTTATTAAGCAGGTGACACAATGGATATTGTCTTTCCAGGACTGGAGTCAGAAAAACCTCACCTAAGTATGCGAGTCACTTAACCTTGCTTGCCTCAGTTTCCTCATCTGTAAAATGATCCAGAGAAGGAAATGGCACCCTAGTATCTTTGCCAAGAAACACACACACACAAAAAGATTGAGACAGAATAAAATGACTAAACTACCACAATAAATGTGTCAGGCACTGTGCTAAGCACGGGTTAGATAAATGAGGGCTCTACTAGATCTCTAAAGTGTCTTACAGCTCTAATTCCATGGTCCTAAATCGTGGTCTTGGGTCATGGTTGTTCAATAATCGGAGGTCTCTCATTCTAGAATTCTGCTGTTTCCTCCCAGGCTGGGCCCTATTTCCAACTGAGTATAAAAATGCCCAGAATGTAGGTGAGCCATGAGATTGATCGCCCCCACGTGGCTGTGGATTTTTGTGGAAAGTTGTTTCATCTGTAAAGCTTTTTAACTCATTTCTCTCTTCTATTTGATTTGTCAACCAAAAAGTGACCTTATTTCTGAAATCCATTTTGCTGTCAACCACCTCCCTATAGCCCATCGGAGTCCCAGGGCTTGTTCTTTGATTTTCATCTTAAGTGTGTTAGGAACAGGATGGGGGATAGGGAAGGGAGATCCAAAACCCAGAAAGGTTTTGAAGATTCAGAACCCTTACATACAACATTTATGACTGTATTTTCTCTGTCTGTTCCCCCTAACTAGAATGCTTAACTACTCATTTCCTTGTTTTTTTACAAAATTCAGTTCAAATCCTGCCTTCTGCAAGAGACTTTTCCCATTCTCTTCTCAGTGGCTGTATTTACTCTCTTGCCTTCCCTCTGAGATTGCCTACATTTACTCTGTATATATGTTGTCTGTATGTGTATGTATATATGATGTCTCCCCAGTTAAAAGAAAAACTTCTTGAGGGTAGGGAACACGCTCTATTTAATTTTATTTGTAACATTCGATCTTAACAAAGTGCCTAGCATATAGCAAATATTTAATAAATGATTATTAATTAATTAACTTAATAACAAACCCCCTGAAGAATGTAATTCTCTACCAGGACAAAAAGGAATGATTTTGGTTTTATTCTTGCATCTTCAGAAAATAGCTCAGTGCCGAGCACATAGTGGGTTTTCACCTTTGCTAGTTAATTGATTAATTAAGTCTTTGAGGTAGGTAGAACAAGAATTATTCTCTTCATTTTACAGATGAAGAAGCTAAAGTCCTGAGAGATTAAGGAATTTGCCTAGAATTGTATAACTAGCAAGAATAGGAAGTATAATTCATACTCAGAATTTCTGATCCCATACCCCATGTTCTCTCTGCTTCACGGTGCTCACTTGATAGAGAATATAAGTCTTCAGGATCTAGCTCCATTGTTCTTGCCATTAAACCATAGAATAATAAAAGCTCAGAGCTAGAAACGAATGACTTCAAAAATACTCTAGTCTACTATCAAACTCAAATAAAAACGGATTCCTGAAGGGCGCATATTGACAGAGAAAACAACAAATTAACATTATCTGTATTATGCTATATTTTAGTTTTGTTTATATTGCCCACCGTTTTTTCAATTACATTTTCATTTGGTTCAGGCAGGTACTTGTTTGTGGATGCTAGGGACCCATTGTCTAGGAGTTTGACATTTAAGCAGTCTAAGGTACATCATGCTGCCTCAAATGGGTTGTTTCTCTCACATGTCTGGGTGAATGAACAAGTCATAAAATCTCTGCTTTCCCTAAGACCTGATGTCCCAAGTTTCTCATATGATTTTCCCCCAATGACCCAATTCTAATCTCTCTCCTTCACTTCTTCCTGTTGTCCTAAATGTGACCACCACAAATAAGGCCCAGTCAATGCAACCACTAATAGAGTGTTCTGAAGGCTGGAAGCCTCCTCTGTATGAGAAGGTTAAGCTTCCTTCTTTAATATTCTATGGTTCTTTGTGTTTCTTCTGACAGGGACCCATGGCTACCTGAGGTTCAGTCAGCCCATAGTCATTAAGCACATTGGTCTGGGGACTATTAAAAGTATATTGGTCCATGACCTCTAGTAATTTCTTTGGCACTTCTATGATTGCTTCCAACTTTTGTCACTTTTTCTACTGGTACAGATAGGTTTGACGTCAGGAAGACCTAAATTCAAATTGTACCTCAGACAATTGCTTGTTTATTGGCCATGGTTAAGTTACTTAATTTTTGTGAGCCTCATTTCCTTCATCTGTTAAATGGGGATAATAATCTCCCAAATAGTTGTGAGGATCAAGTGAGATAACATCTATAGATCACTTTGCAAATCTTTAATGTTATATAATGTTTGCTGTTGTTTTTGTTATTTGCTGGTCCTCTAATGCTCTTATTCACTTGGGCTAGAAAGGACATTTTTAGATCATCCAGGATATCAGATTATAAAGATTGAGTTTTACAGTGAGACTGGTCCCTTGCTGGTCTCCTCAAGTTATAAAGTTCCTTTTTAGAATATATGAAAACAGTGAGCATATCCTTAGGAAAAAATCTAATTATTTGCAAGTATTGAATTGGAATGAAGATACAAAAAAAAAAAAGAAAAAAAGAAAAAAGAAAGTTCTGTCCTTCATATGGAACCCTAGAAAACTGCAACCAAATGGGTTATCACAGCAGCAGGGATGTTAACCTGTATGATCAGAAAGAAAGTGGCTATTCCCAATAGCCTAGAAGAAAATATTTGACTCTTTTCGGCCCTTAGGCTGCCCATAAACAAGACCTAAAACTCAGGACATTACAGGTTGATGTTCCTAAATTGTATCTTATATTGATTGTGAAGCTGATGTACTTGGAGAGAGAATCAGAGAGCCAAGTAAGATTCCTTTCAGGCCATGGAATTGATGCTCTGGGAAAGCCTGGGACACTTGGCTTTCCCCCTGAATGTCTTTGCATTCCCCTATCTGTGCCCTTCTCTGTGCCCTGAGAAGGACTTTCACATTAGGTTTTGCTAAAGGTCTCCTCAGCTTTTCCCCAAAAGTATACCAATGACCTGGGTGATGATAATTCTGTGTCATTAAGCTGGTGACAACTGAATCCTTGATAACACCTTTCAAATCTTTCTCTCTTCTTTAAAATATGTCTATGAAAACTCTGAGAGGGAGAAATTTTGTGCAACCATTTTTTATATAGCTAATTTAAGGTCCAGATAAGTCAAAGGTTTTATTTATGTTCTCACGGCTATCTAATGGCCAGATTTGGGTAAAGCCCAGGATTCCTAAAACTTAGAATGCTTAATTCAATAATCTTTTCATTTTCCCTTTGCCCTGGACAGTAATGAACAATAGAAAATGTGTCTGATGAGAAGTAAGTCTCAAAAATCCCTCCAAACATTAACATTCTAGAATTCTGTTTATGGTAAGGACGACTGCTGATGCATGAGACATTTAGGTGGGGATATTAAATTGTCTTCCTGTAATGTTGATGAAATTAAGCTGAATCATCAATCCTCTCATGCCCTATTCCTTTTAGGATCATGAGTCACATGTATAAAATGGCTGATGAGGATTAGAGTTGCAGCTATGTTTATTGAATATTGTTTGTTTTTTTTTTTCTTCTGAGACTAATTGGTTCATCTGGGAATTGAATCTATGACCTTGGACTCATTAGCACTGTATTCTAATGCCAACCAAATAAGAAAAATAGATTAGTTCAGTCAAGTATTTAGCCTTTGTTATGGTCTAATTGTAGACTTGGTCTGTGACTAGATTTAGGAGAAACTATATGAGGGTTAAAAAAAAAAAAAAACTAGTTGATACTTCCTTCTTTTCCCCCTAGGAATTTCTTGTTTTCTGTCCTTTTAAAGGGTAGTTCCTTTGGCTTAAATTTTACTACTTATTTCATGGTTATAAAGAAATTGCACTGTTTCATTTTGTATTAGATTTGGGGGAATAAGGGTGGGATTCTATCAAATTAAATTAGGAGCATCTCAATGGTAAAAATCTCTTCTATTTCATTTTTATTCCATTCACAGTACCTGACCAATTTCAGGAATTAAAAATACTTGTTTGATGTTTCATTACCACCTATTTAACTCTTTTTTTTTTTCTTTCCTGATTTCTCCAATTATTTGCTGGTGGCTTTTGCTTAGAGGCTGCCACATTACCCTTTTCAGTCAGTCTGTTGACATCACCTGTTATCTCAGAAAGACCTCCTGATTTGGGGTGACATTTTTCCCCTTCACAGCAACTGCTGATTTAATCTTTGTTCTTCAGTCAGATAAAAGAAGCTGGGGGTGGGGAAAGGGGAAAAGAAAAGTATACTCAGATATAATCATCCATCATTTTATGGAAGGAAAGTCTGACACTTTCAGTGGCTCATAAATCCTGGAACCCCAGGGCTAGAGAGAATGTAAGTGGTCATCTATCTAATACCTACCCCTGTCTTTGAACAGGGCTCTCTTGAAAAATCATCCCAGAAAAGCTCCTGTTTGCTTTATATCCTTCCAAGGAGGTGATTCTCCAGCCTTTCTTGTTGAACATTTGGGTATTGAGGTGGAAAATATAAAATGATTATGAGAAGAGTAACTCAAGTACAGCAGAATCTTGTGATATAAGCACATCTTTAAGACTGCAAGCACAGTGAACCTTTTAGAAAGAAGATTCCCTTTGGTAATTTTTTTCAACACACTTTATTGTTTTTAAATAAAATTTATTAAATAGGTTTTATTGATACTTTGGGGTTTTTTTTAATGTCATTGAAATTTTCCCTTGTACCTCTCTCTCTTTCCCAGAGATAACAACTTTATTTTTAAAAGAAAAAGGGAAAAAAAAGAGGAAGAAAAGGGCACAAATTTAACAGAACTGATCATACATTGTGTGTGGGGAAATGTCAGTATTTAGAAATTTTCCTGCCTGTCAACATATTCTTAATGGAAAAACAAAACCTGAATTCATTCTGGAATCCTAGGGGACCATAAGGTCATCTTATCAATTTCCTTGACTCCTAACAGAACTACTTTTAAACCTTATCCGACAAAAGAGAACTAATCCTGTTTTAAAGACTTTTGAAAGGTAGTAGTGCTTTCCTCATATCTATTTTTTAGTTCTATAGATTGAGAGAGGGAAAATGTATAATGGAGTAGCAAATAGAGAGCTGGCTTCAGAGCCAGAAAGAACTATGTTCAAGTGCAGCCCCTGATACATACTGGCTGTGTGAGCCTAGGCAAATCACTTAACCTTTCAATAAGACTACAAATTATGAGAAGGTGCCAATCTGCATGTGTAGAGGAAAATTCCCCAACTGGGAGCTCCCTATCCCAATAAAATCACAGATCCACTCTCTGTCTGTGTATGTTAACCCTGATAAGGAAGAGAGGGTGGAGAGGACAAAGAAAGAAGTGAATGTAGTGAGACCAGTGATAGGTATAGGATTCAAAACTGATAAAAATCAGAAACCATTACTTGTCCTCAAGAGAAGAACAATATTTCTAGGATTAGGAAACTTAATGTTTCCCCAATAAATAAGACTCTTTTTCTCTGCCTCTCTCCTTCAAGGTTAGTATGTTAGGGTTGGGATTCTGGAGATCTCTAGAATAGGACAGGGTAAGGTAGACAATGATCTCATTGTATCTGCATTATTTGAGAAATATCAAGGATAGTTCAGGATAGATAGCCAAGTAGAACAGGAAGCTTAGACTTGTATTTTACTATGAAGATGACTATGGGGTTTCCAGCTTTGATCTCTTAGTCACCAAATTATTCCTCCAGCTTTGTTTTAGGCTTGAGAACCACTCATTCACTACATTTCTCAATTCAAACACTTAAATGAATCTGTAATTTTCCCATTTCAGGAGTTCCCTCCAAGGATATAGATCCTTTTTTTAATTTTATTTTTTATTATAGTTTTTTATATACAAAACATATGCATGGGTAATTTTTCAACATTTACCCTTGCAAAAACTTCTCTTCCAACTTTTCCCTTCCTTCTCCCCATCCCCTCCCCTAGATGGCAGGTAGTCCATACATATTAAATATGTTAAAATATATGTTAAATACAATATATGTATACATATTTATACAGTTATCTTGTTGCACAGGAAAGATCGGATTTAGAAAGGTAAAAAATAACCTGAGAAGAAAAAACAAAAATGCAAGCAAACATTAACAGAAAGAGTAAAAAAGTTATGTTGTGGTCCATACTCATTTTTCCAGTGTTCTTTCTCTGGGTGTAGCTGGTTCTGTTCATTACAGATCAATTGGAACTGATTTGGATCCTCTCATTGTTGAAGAGGGCCACATCCATCAGAATTGATCCTTATATAGTATTATTGTTGAAGTGTATAATGATCTCCTGGTTCTGCTCATTTCACTTAACAATGATTCATGTAAGTCTCTCCAAGCCTCTCTGTATTCATCCTGCTGATCATTTCTTACAGAACAATAATATTCCATTCATATACCACAATTTATTCAGCCATTCTCCAATTGATGGGCATCCCTTCAATTTTAATTTCTAGCCAGATTGCAGCCTATCCTTACCTGCTTATCTTGCATGATTCTTGTCCAGGTCTTCCCAATGGTTCACCAAATGGAGCCCACCCAGTGGGCTGGAGACTTGTTTCATTTTCTCTTGATGTCTCCAAGGTATTAGTGGAGGATGCTGACTCTCCACCTTATTCTTGCCACATGGACAGCCCATCATCTCTTCTCCTCATGTAATTCCTTGATGAAATGCTTTACTGGTCTACTTCATTGTTCCTCACTTGGCATATGTTACAGCCTTTTCACACCTACCATACCCTGCTCCATTGCCTTTTGTGATCATCATCTTGAATTCTTTAGAGGCAGTTGTGTTTTATATGTATTTGACATATAATCATACTGACGAGGTCCAACAGGTCACAAAAGCATGAGTGATGAAGGTGGAGAATTGTCTGGAATGAATTCATAGGTTCAAGCTATTTCTAGGTCAACAGGCAAAGCTTATTATAATGCTTAGCAAGTGAATAAAGTGAGCAAGTTCC
Source organism: Antechinus stuartii (assembly GCA_016696395.1). Classification (NCBI taxonomy): domain Eukaryota; kingdom Metazoa; phylum Chordata; class Mammalia; order Dasyuromorphia; family Dasyuridae; genus Antechinus; species Antechinus stuartii. The sequence continues at coordinate 40,148,078 of MU174354.1, forward strand.
TAATGAACTTGTGATTTACTAGAGGCAAGGTGGATCCTTTTATTGGGAAGGGAAATTAGAACAAGATGTACTAACGTTCCTACTAGAGAGTCTTGGGAACTTATATCCATAGCTTAACTTCCATATTGTATAATGTAATAGAGGGCATCAATACAGGATGGCTCTGTTTGTACTTGATAATATCAGTATAATATAATTCTGCAGGCTCAATTTGCTTCTCATTGGGGCCCACTCAAATATTGGGTTATAGTTAGGGACATAATATTTTGCTGAGATCCATTTTCCCCATCAATACCAATAACATATTAATATTGAAAAGATGGGTCTATGCTTTCCATGGTAAACTTGGAATCAATAAGAGTTTTTCAATCTCTTGAAAGCATTTCAATCTGTTCTTCCTATATAACGTTGGGGCCAACTTAATTAAATAGATAATTCTATCTGTATTGTGTGCCCAAAGCATATTTACTCTTATTATGTCCATGTTCAAATCTGGACAATGAATGATCTTCATCCACTTGGTTTTTCCTGTGTGGATAGATAGACCAAAACTCTTTGATTGATTACAGATGTCTTCTAGAGAACTCTGCAAGGTTGTGAGGTTTGATTTAAACAGCATAACTTTTATCAGCAAAGAGGACAATCTGGAGGACTTCATTATCAACAAATTTAGTAAATTTAGACTCTATACTGGGTTGCCCCTACCACAGTGGCAAATAACTTTAGTGAATATATATAAATCCCTATTTTATGCCTTGTTTAATGTTTAGGATCAGAAGGCCACAGAACAAAGTTATTTCTGTTGTTATATATTTCAAGGAATATTGAATGTTCTTGATGCATGGAAGAGAGAAAATTTGTTGTAAAAGAAACTGAGGGGGAATTTTGTTTTATTTAATATAAGTTTTGTTGTTTTAAATCAATAAACAATAAATATGCTGGAATCTTAAATTCTTTACTTCTTTTAATTAATTGTGAAATGGTAAATATTTGTTACAGTGATGATCATAGGTCTATAATTTACACTGATTAAGGCAGACAGAGGCCAGTAAATTGCCTGGAGTAGGGGTGCTGAGCTGAAAGAAAGCTAAAATCCTATGAAGGTAGGTCTTCATTGTCTGCCACAAATAGGTAAGACTCTGAAACTGGAGAGCCACTCAGCTTTCTGAGAAGAGTAAATTAACTTATGTATAGCAGGTTAAAGCTTTCATATAGATCCTTTGTATTGGGCAGTGAGTGCCACTGTACTTCCAGCCCAGTGGAGATAGGAAGACAGTGTCAAAACCAACCAAAAAACCCGTCAAAATTAAAACAAAAAATAGAAATGGGCAAGAAATGGCCCATAGTTGAATATTGCTTATGAAAACATGCTTGTTTCCTACTAATACCCATGTCAAGGATATTCTTGATTATTCGTAGTTTTGTGAAATTAAAAAAAAAAAGAGAGATCTTGCATAGATGGCAGAGGAGGAAAATAGGTCAACAATTATAAATGTTTTCTCAGACTCTTTTTTTGGTAATATTAAGTTTCAAGGTTTTTTACAGACTTCTGGGAATCTTCTCCTATTTCAGATATCTTGTTTATTAGTCCCTCAATACTTTCACAATTATATTGCTTCAAAAGCATCTCTATTTAATATATCTAAATATATCTTGCTGCTTTTCCTGTCTTGACTTTCTCCGTGTTTGTTTTGTTTTTTGTTTTTTGGATTTTTTTGCTGAGGCATTTGGGGTTAAGTGACTTGCCCAGGGTCTCACAGTGAGGAAGGACTTTCTCCACGTTAAAAAAGTAGCAGTGCAGGAATAACTTATATGAGCTAATGCAAAATGAAATAGGCAAAACCAAGAAAACTATATACACACATAGAGAAAGAAAGAGATAGAGAAAGAAAAAGAGGGAGAGAAACAGATTTATGAATACACACAAATATATGTGTATATGTATATATACATATCCATATGTATGTATGTATAATGACTATATCAACAAAATGGAAAGGACAACCATAAAACAAACAAAAGTGAGTGTTGCAAAATTACAAAGAACAAGTTTAGGTCCAAAGAAGAATTAGGAAAAGTCACTTTTCATAACTTCTTCCCAGAAGATAGGAAGGGAGGGTGTCCATATATATCATATATTACTGGGGGAGGAGTTATGGATTTTTTTTGGGGGGAGGGCTTTTTTTCTTCTTCATTCTCTTTTTATTTTTTAAATGCTTTGTTATATATCAAGACTCTTTAGAAAGAGGTAAGAAGTATATGGGGAAAATTTAGGCACCAAAACCATTAAAATTTTACATTAAAAAAAAAAAAAACATTCTTCTCAGAGATGTCTCTTATTTGACTTGATTTGGTCTCTGCCCAGAGCTCAGAGCAGCAGTGGACATTGTGGTTCACACACAATGAACTCAAATTAGAATACTGGAGCATAAAAAAAGGCATAGTTACTAAATGTGTGGAAAAGGAAGTTATAGAACTTCTTAGTTGTTAAAATTTGCATTTTCTTTACCTTGCTATACTAAAGAAATTTGTTATACAATTTTCCCCCAGATGTTTCTTTTTAATTCTAACCACATTTATTTTGTTTGTGCAAAATCTTTCCAATGCTACATAATTGAAATTGTCCCAGTTTATCTTTTAGAGTTTATCTATCTCTTTTTCCTCTATTTTTTATCATAATATAACCTTTCATGTATCCATTTGGAATTTATCATATGGGCAAAGGTGATAAGCAAGAAAAACAGCAGTTGGGAGGAGTTATAGAGGAACAGACCCACTCACACTTACTTTTGATAGAGTTGTAAATTGGTTCAATCTTTCTGAAAAATAATTTTAAACTATCCTACCAATCACTAAATTTTATATATTCTCTGATAGAGTGATACTAGTATTTGCCATTCCAAGAAGATCAAGATTAGAAGTAAAGATACATATAGGAATATTAATAGCAACAAATAATAGGAAAGAAGATAAGTACCCATCTGAAAAATTGCAGTATATGAATGTGATAGAATATTATTGTGCCTAAAAAATAATGAATATGGTAACTTTAGATCATATTATCTGATGAAGAGTGAATTGAGTAGAACCAGGAGCCCAGCTTATGTAATGATAATAGTAATGAGAAGAAATGCTACACCAAAAGACCTCAAAACTTGGATTACAGCAGCAAACAATAATGATTTCCAAAGGCTGATGAAGCATAGCTCCTACAACTTGTAAACAAGGTAATGGAATAGAATTACAGAATTAATTATCTACTTGCAGACATGGTTGATGGTTTAACTTATTTTGCTGGAATATGTGTGTGTATGTATATATGTATACATATGTATGTATATTATATATATTATTTAGGGCTTCTACTTGAAGGTGGGGTGAAAATTGTAGGGTAATGGGCAATGATAATTACATAAGAATAAAATAATTTTGAATGCACAGAAAACAAAAAATGCAGGAAATGCAAAATGTCAATACTTAAAGAAATTAATTCAAACATTCACTTGAAGGTCAAAAACTGACAAGACTCAAATGTTGGAAAGATTAAAGGCTAAAGGAAAAAGGGATGGCAGAGGATGAAATGGATAGATAGTATCATGGGAACAACAAACATGAACTTGGACAGAGTTTATGAGACAGAGGATGATAGAAGGATCTGTCAGGTTATGGTTCATGGGGTCACAAACAATGGGATACAGCCAAACAATAACAACAACAATAACAACAGATATTTGCTCATTCAACAATTAAATTTCTTGGCTCACAACTCTAACAATATGCACAATTGAGCAAGATGAATCCTCACTTTGGTCTCAGTCTTTGAGTCTTATCACCTCTGTGTGAGAGGGTGGGTAATATGTTTCTTCGGTCTTCATAAATCCTGCTTTATCATTGCTTAGTCACTACTTGATCAAAGTTCTTAAATAAGTCAAAGATGTTTCTCTTAAAATGTTATTATTATTATGCAATTAAAAAACTTTCTTATAGCAAAATATCATTCCATTATATTCATATACCAAAATCTATGCAGTCATTCCCTCATTGATGGGACTCAGTACTAAGCGTTTCAAATTGCTATTTGAGAGCTCATGCTTGTATAGCATTTTTAGTTGAATAATATTCTTCTTGTTTGACTACCGTTATCTCCATTTGATAAGCAAGGAAATTAAGACTCAGAAAGAAAAAAATATTTTCTCAAAATTATACAGTTAGGGTCAGAATCAATGCTTGAGAATTTACCTCTTCTAGCTCTAACACCAATGCTATTGCAACTTTTCAAATAAGGCTCTCTTCAGAGGACAATGAACAAGTAAGTTGGGTGAAAGGTTGAAGAAGCTTAAGGTTGATTAAATCTGAGATTGAGAAAAAACAATGTAATGATTGCAGAACAATTCCAAAAAATATCCTGGGCAGAAAATTATCCTCTGGCTATAGGTTAGAAATAAAGAAAAAATTAATCTGGGTTATAACAAATAAGACTATGTTTTCTAAAAGTTTCTCCTGTGTCTGAAAAATCTAGTAAAATTGATCAAGACCTCGTCTGAGTAACAGGAGATTAAGCTACATTAGAAAGAAAGAAAAAAAGATTTTAGCTCTTAACTTAAAGTCTCAGCCTTTAAAATTTTGCAAATTTATTCTGCTGTTAACACTTAAAAGGGATCATAGCATTCCTAACTAAAGAGGAACTTAGATATCCTGTCTTTTACCTAGGAAGAAACTGAAGCCTACAGGAACAAAATAACTTGTGGAAGTCATATCAACAGTAAGTGGCAGAATCAGAATTCAAACTCAGGTCCTTTTTTTGTTGTTGTTGTTTTGCTTGGTTTTTTTTGTTTGTTTGTTTGTTTCTTTAAGTCTAAAGCTCTTTTCAGTGTACAATGCTGCCTTCTAAACACGTGCATAGTAAATAATTTCTAAAATGCCTGGACAAAAGATGGGGTTCCTATTATATCATGACTTATAGTATGCCATGTAATTTCTCCCTAACTCCTTAAATCTATATGTGTGAATTCCTACTAGACTAAAATGATATGTAGTACTCACTTAAGCATCTTTAGGCATCTAATTTCATATTAGTGAAAACACTAATTTATTATTAAGGTTCAACACTAATTAGTTTAGGCTACCTCATGCTAATTATCACTCAGTTGTATCATTTAAGTTATCTGATTTTAATCTAATTACACTGCAATTAGTGACCACACATGCATTCAGCTGCCTAGTTTAAAAAAAAAAATAAGCCAAATGTGCAGGGTGAATTGTTTTAATTTGTTAGACCATTCTATATGGTCATAAAATGTTTATTGGATTAAGATGTACAAAGATATATAGCTTGACCATTACTTTAGTTGGTTCAGCATAAAAATAAAACTTCTTTAAAAAACTTTTCATAATGAACCCCCTTATTTTCGTGTTCTGTTGCTTTGGTGTATTGCAGCAGACTAAATAGCTTCCAGAATACCAATTTCTAGAGATATTGGTTTTTATCCCTATTGTAACTTCATGAAAAACTATTTTCCAACTTCTTGTATAACAAAGATTTTGAAATTTTAGAGTTTAAGGGATGGAAGGGACTTAAAATTATTCAAAGGACTTAGAAAAAGAAGAGGGAACCTTATTTTATAGATGAGGAATCTACCAAATGTCCAAGAGGAAAAAAATTGGTTTGCCCAAGGTCATACATATAAGGTGGAGATGTTGATTAGAGAATAAACTTGATAAAACTTTGTAGGAAAGTTAGACATGGTACCATCCTCCTGAGAACATAAGAAACTCTTCTGGTTGGTTCCTAGTGACTGCTGTTGCCCCTAAGATTTTAACTAAGAATTTAGGGGGAAATTCCTTTTGTCTGAAGCTTCACCTTTCCTCTTATAGAACTGATTCAACTATGCCATGACTATGGCACCATTTCATATTGTCTGGAACATGGTTTCTATAACCTTTTCTTATGCTGTATATAAGGATATATTTGTTTCTCATAATTTTGCAATTGTAAATGTAATCCTTCCTGATTCTGAGGAAATAAATAAACAATGCAATATATTGCTTGCAATAGAACTTTCCCAGTGATACACAATTTCTATTTAACTATATTATTCATTGAGATCCCGATCCTTTTGTTAGTATCTATTTCCCCTCCCTTCTATAATCTGAATTAACATTCATATGTAGAGTTCCTAGGCACCTCAATTAGGCCTTTAAATAGCCTCCCATGGTTAATGGAAGGAAGGATGAGAACCTTCTGAGGTCATCTTGTAGTCATTCTTCCTGGATTCTTAAAGGGATCACAGTATTTACAACTGAAAGGGGCCTAATATGCATGATGTCCATATCAATTGAACTGGCCATCATCCTATAAGTGTTAATTGTGTCTTGTTTTTACCCCTGTAAATATATTAAAAAAAAGATCTGCCTGACTTTTCCCAGATTTAAGAGGTTGGGCCCTAGTTTCCCTGGGGTCATCAATGTGGCTACTTCAGCCAGATGCTGTTGGGATTGGGGGAGGTGGGGAGAAAGGAGGATCTGCATCTCACCAAACCTCCCTGCTGCTTGAATAGCTCAAACAGACAGGTTCCAGGTGAATTAGCCCCTAATAGTCTGTTTACCGCTGAGCTATTAAGGGTCTTCCTGTTCTTGGGTTCCCATATGCCTTTTCTGTCTTGTGTACTTCATCTGAAAGCTTTATTCTGGAGACTTACCCAGAGTAGAACTCTGGAATAGGGACAACAAACCAAAGACAGACAATAACCTTCTAAAGTCCAGTCCCTAGGATCTATCTTGGTGTGTGTGAGCACAAAACCTTTGAAGGGAACTGGGCTTTCTGACCACATGTTCCAATCAGATATTAAGGATTTCAGGTGCAGGATATCTAAATCCAAATCATGATTATGCAATATAAGGATTGGTTGAAAGAACTAGAGAAATTTAATATGAAGAGAAAAAACTTAAAGGAGAGCATGATGTCCATTTTCAGGTATTAGAAAAGCTGTCATGTGGAATAGATTAAACATTGTTCTGTTGATAGGATCAATGTCATTTGCTGCAGAGAGGCAGATTTTTGAATTGATTTAAGTGAAAACTTTCTAACAATTTGAGCAATCAGAAATAAAATGGTCTATCTTGGGAAAGTAATGGGTTCCCCTTCATTAGAGGTCTTCAAGCAAAAGCCAGATGGCAATTTGTTGGGTACACAAGGTGATTCTTGTTCAGACATCTGAGCAAATGAGGAGATGGAATATTTTCAATATTGCTGCAATTCTGTCAAGTCTAGTACTTTTATATAACTATATATTAACAAATTACCTATTTATATATAATTCCTAATAAGTTATCAAAGGTTATGAACAAGCAGTTTACAAAGAAATGCAAACTATCAGTTACCATAGAAAGAATGGTCTAATAAAAATTTAAAATAACTCTAAGGTTTCAATTAGCCAACAAATTTATTAAGGGCCTACTCTAAGCCAGTCATTGCTAAATTCTGGGGATATAAAGAAAGATAAAAGATAATCTCTGCCGTCAAAGAGCACCCAATCTAATGAGAGAAGGCAACATGTAAACAAATATATACAATCTAAATGTTGAATATAAAGGAAATAATTAACCAAGAAAAGGCACTAGAATTAAAAGGAATCAGGAAAGGTGGGATCTTAGTTGGGACTTGAAGGAAGCCAGGAGATGAAGGTTAAGAACATTCCAGGCATAGGGTACAGCCAGCTAGAGAAAATGCCTGGAGCATTCACTTCATACCTCTCTGACTGGGAAAGAAGAAAATGAAATAGCTTGTGTTATAGAAAGACAGGCACAATAATGCACTTGGCAAAACTTTGATTTGACCAGGCTTTCTATAAAATAATTTGGAATTATACTTTTAAAGACTTTTTAAAATGCATAACATTTGAAACAATGACATTTAACAAATGACCCTAGCATGACAGACAGAAATCTCAAATATACAAACAACATTTTTTTTGCAATAGCAAAGAATTGTAAACAAAATGGGTGGCCATTGATTAGGAAATGGATAAATAAATTATGATATATGAGTGGGATAGAAAATTATTGTACCTGTAAGAAATCATAGCTATGGAGAATTCTAAGAAACTTGAGAAGATTTGCAGGATTTGATGCAGAATAAAGCAAACAGAAGCAGGAAAGCAACTGACTCAATAATTAAACTAAGGTAAAAGAAAAAGAAAAACAATGAAAGACTTTGGAAATGAGCAACTCAATTACTGGACTTCTGAGGACTGTTGTGAAGCCTGTCTTCTACCTCTTGGCTGGGGGATACATTTTCAGACATCCAGAATATATTGATATGTTTTGCTTGGTCATACTTGATACAAGAGAGGGTTCCAATGAAGGGGAAATTATTGGGAAGCAACAGTGATCTTAGAAAAGAGCATCAATAAAACAAAAAAAGAAAAAAAAAAAAAGGTGGTTCTCTTCACTATCCCATACTGCCTCTCATTCTCCAACTCTAATTACAAAACATGACCTTTCTTGCAAACCTCCAGATTTACAAATGAGGAAACTGAAACCTAGAAATTTGGTAATCTGCTGAAGATCACATAGTGAGTGGTTAGAACTAGAACCAAAGTGTGCTCATTTCTAGCTCAGTCCTCCATCCATTGTACCAAAATGATAGTGAATATAAAACAATCAACCTGTGAGATTTCCCCTACCCCGAATCCTTTTAGCTATTTCACAAAGTGGTATGCTTTACTATAACAAAATAATAAAATAGGATAAATTGAGTATTTATTATTTACATTTATTGTTATGTGTCAAGTAATATGCCAAACTCCTGTCAAAGAGGTTACATTCTATTGAGGGAAGATAGTTGATCAATAAACATTTATTTAGAGCCTGCTGTATGCCAGGCACCTGCTAAGACAACACATAAAAGATGAGGGCCAGAAAAAGAAGTGACTGGTGACCTGGTTCTGCATAAAATAAGGCTAGCAGACACCTATTAGATCCTATTTAATGGAGTCAAATGATTCACTTCTAAGAATTTTTCTTGATGTAGAAGCATGTCTTCTATGTCTTATTTTTTCAGAACACAAAACAAAAAGCAAACCATGACCCAGATTTTAGTGTACTCCCTTTTTAAAATTATATTGTATTTATTTTGCATATATTCTCTATTTATTTATGCATGTGTAAAATGGTAGAATGTAAACAACTATTTTATATTTGTCTTTGTTCTCAAAGTCTAATATAGTACCTGGCACATGATAAACACTTAGTAAATGCTTGTTAATTGATAGAACTTGGGTGACTTTTTATTTCCAATGTCCTTTCACTTAGGCTACGCTGTTGTCTCTTCCTTAAGAACCATTGGTTATTTTGCATTTATATTTTTATTTTTTTAAAACTTGTTTTTAGTAGTATTAATTTGTAGTTAGAAAGCAATTGCTATACATGCATATATGTTCATGTACTCAGAGATATTTAAGTTTATTGTATTTCTAAGAATGTTTTTTTAACTTTCTGAAGATAACCTTTGTTTAGATGAATATATTTTTGATTTTACAATGAAGAAATGAAAAGATAGACTTAGAGACAGAGAAATACACTTTATATATAACTTTTCAGGAACTCATTCTTTCCAAAAAGGTTGATAAATCTCTAAGTCATTCCATGAAGATTTAAGGTTGGAGTGCTTATGGCAGTAGGGACAGGGTGTGAGGGCATATGTATATATCTGTTTTTATTTTGAGGTACAGTCCAAGATAAGATCATGAAACATGAATTTGAACCCTTAGTCTTCCAGCTTCTAGGACCTCTGAGATAGTTTGAAAAATGAGTTCATTGGCTTCAATGTCAAAGCTATATGTTTAGAAGATCTGCTTTAGAAATTACTTTTCTCCCAAATAAAGACAGGAAATATTGTTTCAGTGCTGATACCATGGAGAGTAATGAGTAGATTTGTTGTTGTTCTGTCGTATCTGACTTTTCATGACTCCATTTAGGGGTTTCTTCACAAAGAGGCTGGAGTGGTTTGCCATTTCCTTTTCCAGCTCATTTTACAGATGAGGAAACTGAGGCAAACAAGATTAAGTGATTTGCTCAGGAGTTAGGAAGTGTCTGAAGCCAGATTTGAACTCAGGAAGATGAATCTTTCTGTCTCCAAGTCCAGTGCTCTATCCCCTGTGCCACCTAACTGAAGGGATATGGGATAAGTTTAAGAATGGAAGCCCTGAGTAACTCAGAGGATGCAGGAACAGATCAAACCCAGAGAAATGTTTGGCAGACTGTCTTATTACAGATTTAGTAAGGTTGGGATTCCAAAGTTAAGTATCCCATCATAACTCTCCCCTCTCTACCCAATCAGTGGTCAGATCCTATCAGTGGTATAATCCCATCATTTCTACTTTCATAGCATCTCTCACACATACCCCATTCTCTCCTCAGCTATTGCTACCAGTCTTCTGAAGTCCTTCATGCCTAAGACAATTGCAATAGTTGGTAGGTTTCACTGTTTCAAGTCTCTCCCCATTCCAATCCATCTTATCAATCATGTGCTTACTATTTGTCAAACCTGGGGCAGCCAGGTAGTGCAATGGATAGAGCACTAAGCCTAGAATTAGGAAGACTCATATTTCTAAATTCAAATCTAGACTCAGATGTGTGAACCTGGACAGCCCTCTTTCCCTCAGTTTCTTCATCTATAAAATGAGCTGAAGAAAGAACTGGCAACCACTCTGTCTAGTGTCTTGCCAAGAAAATCCCAAATGGGATCACAAAAAGTCCAATAGGACTGAAAAACAGTTGAACAGCAATAAATGTATCAGACACTGAACTAAACATTGGGAATACAAATATAAACTGAAAGATAATCCCTCTCCTCAGGAAGCTTATATTCTAATGGGAAAGCAAGATGAAAAGTAATAAGACTGGGGAAGGATTCTGAGCACAGGATCTCCATAGAAAAAGTCTTTTGGGGATGAATCAGCAATGCAAAGGCCTAGGCCTCCTTCTTAAATTAGAGGCTTGGTAAGGAACCAAATAATCAGAAGCTGAGGGGAATTCACAAGGAGCAATCTGAGTTTTCCTAGAAAAGAAAGAGTTTTCAATGACCTGCTCTGCAAAGCCCTGTGGAGATAAGTCTGCAGGGAAAAGTGGAGAAGGATTAAGACTCTAGCCAACTGTCAAGTTGACCTTCCTAAAATGCTACATCATTCCCTATTCAATAAAGCCCAGGAGCTCAAATATAAAATCTTCTGTTTGGCTTTTAAAGCTTTTTCTGAACTAGTCCCTTCCTACCTTTCTAGTCTTTACTATAACTTAGTCCCCTGAACATATTATGTGATCTATTGTCATTGACTTCCTTTCTGTTTCATCAGAATCCTCCATCTTCAGGTCTCAGCTAAAAGCCTACCTGCAAGAAATCTTTCAAAGTCCTCTTTAATCTTGTGCTTTCCCTCTGGCATTGCCCTCAATTTATCTTGGTATAGTTCTTGTTTGTACATAGTTGTTTGCAGACTGTCTCCCTCATTAGGCTGTTAACTCCTTAAAACAAGATCTTTTCCCTCCCCTTTCTTTTTATCTCCAATGCTTAGCACAATATTTGGTAGATGGTAGGCACTTAATAAATGCTAGTTGACTGAGAAAAAATTATTTTTCCTTGTTAAAAGAAATATGTGGGCAGGAAAATAAGAGCAGATTCTGACATGATACCCAGACAAACCATTCTATGAAAATACTTTCATGTATTCATAAAAACATTTATGTATTCACCTTCACACCAGGATCTGTAATACCTGGAGAAATCCAAGCCAGAATTTTGCATAAGAATCACAGAGACAAAACCAGATTTACTAGAACAAATGACATAATACTTATAAACTCAGTACATGTCTGACACATAGTAGTGATATGGTTAGGGAAACAAATGATGTGGTTAGTGGCAGTGCAGAGAGTTGTGGGAACCCCTCTTTAGTCAGCACAGATCCAACATGAAAGAATTCACGAACCTGAAATATTAGACTGGCAAAAGGAAGTTATTGTTGGCACTACAGAAGCCAGCTTTTGCTAGGAAGACTGATTTCTGAGTGATAAAATCCTGGCAAGAGATAAAGGTCCTAGCAGAGAAATCCTTGAAGAAAGATAAACAGACGTGTTAACACTGAGAAGAAAATGTCTTCACAGAGGCAGGGGTCCTGACAGCTATGCCAAGGAGAGAGGTTCTTTGACAAGGTGTGGTCCTGCTTTTGAGCCTCTGCAAAGAAATGAGCCCCCAAATTGCTCTTTAAATAGGAAATCTGAGACTGACGTTTCAATTGAACGAAATGACTTCAATGTTGTCCCTGCTCCCAGGACTAGATTCCCCGTTGAATAAGATCACTTAAGTTTGAGCTAAGTAAGAGTGGTCCTAGACTAATTTTCAGCTCAATAGAAAATGCTCAATGGAAATATCAGGTCCAGATCTTCAGCTAAATGAGACCACTTAAGTTTGACCTAAGTAGGGACTAAGTAGGGCCAGCTAAATGAAACCACTTAACTGCCCCCAAAGAATGGGTCCCTGTCAGGAGAGTTTCAGAGCTCACCCCAAAAGTCAAGGACAGTTTCAGGGTTTACCCCTGTCAATAGGTGCTTGATAAATGTTTGTTCTCTCCTACCACTCCCTCATTAGAGTTTGGAAAGCGATTTTTGAGACCTTATGTTAACAAAAATTATTAGGGCTCTTTCTTCATTCTTGTTCTCTATCATCTTTTCCTTTCTTTCTTTCTTGTCTCTTCCCCTTCTCTTCCCTTCCTACTTCCCCTTTTTCCTTCTTTATCCCCTGCTTTCTTTCTCTTTCTTTCCTCTCTACCCACCTCTAGCTTTCTTCCCCTTTCTACTTCCCCTTTTTCCTTCTTTGTCCCCTCTTTTCTTTTTTCCTCTCTACCCCTTCTAATCTATCTTCCCCTCTCTATCTTTTTTCCCTTTCCTACTCCCCCTCTTTCCTTCTTTGTCTTCCCTTTTCTTTTTCTTTCCTCTCTATCCCTTCTATCTTCCCCTATCTATCTTTTTTCCCTTTCCTATTCCCCTTCTTTCCTTCTTTGTCCTCCCTTTCCTTTTTCTTTCCTCTCTACCCCTTCTAATCTATCTTCCCCTTTCTATTTCTTTTCCCCCTTTCTGCTTCTCTTTTCCTTCTTTGTCCCTTCCTTTCTTTCTCTTTCTTTTCTCTCTACCCCTTCTAATCTAGCTTTCCCTCTCTACCTCTCTCCATCTTTCGCTTTCCTCTCTCCCCTCTTTCTAGTCATCCCTCCCACCCCACCCAGGTTCCAAGCAAATAGAGAGTTTCTGAGTAGATGTAATGTCACAAACTCCAGATGGGGTTTAGCAGTATTAAGAGGGAGGCTGTGCGATTCTTGCAAATCTGTAACAGCTATCTACCTAGACCAGTTTAGGTGCAGATTCTGCCTGGAAACAAGCAGATGGATTAAGCGACCTTTACAGGTTCCTTCCAGTCTGAGGATTTCACAATTCCATGCACGTTCTCTGTCTAGACAAGACTATGCTCCCTACTGGCCTTAATGACACAACCCTTAACGAAGCTCAACTGCTCCACCTATAGGCCATACATAAGTGTTGGAACCCAAATATTTACCTTGAAAAGAAAGTAAATGTGCAATGCAGTAGGGATGCATGGTGTTTGTTTTGTCTAGCTTTGTGAAATGATCACTATTTTAATATTGGTGCAATTGTCTAAGAATTATATAATTGTTTTTCATAACAATGCCCTGTGTTTTATAGAACGCTATTCTTTCAAACTGTTCCATGTTCCCGTTTATAAACAATCCTCTGGTAGCTAGAAGGAGGCAGGAAATCTTTGGAAATAGAGAGAAAATGAGACCCGGAGGCATCCTGCACCATTTTGTTGTGGGGGTATTATTGTTGTTTGTTTTTTTTTAAGTTTTTATAGGGGGGGTCTTTAATGAAAAGAGAAAGCAAGAACCAAATGAGCAAAAGAGCCATACCAGCCCTTGCCCCTCCTACTCCAAGGTGCCACACTTCCCCTTCCAACCTCCTTTGTCCTCTGGGAAGTGAGGGCTCAAACAAAGTAGTTGCCAAAACACTCTCCTACCAAGTTCACTTCTGGTTTGCCACACCCAGAAGGTTACCCATGGCCCCTTGTTTTTAGGTTGTGTTATCTCTGTGGCTGTGTCATTTCTAACTCAACTAAGTCTTCAAGACTGTTTCCTTACCTAGGGAGGCTGCTAACAAACTTTCCTATTGGTTGCAGGTCCTACAAAGTTCCTCTGCCAACTCTTTCCATCCCTTAGACTAATCTACTCAGCCTCCTAAACTCAGTTATCTAAGATAAAAAAAATGAAATAAAGTAAATTGAAACTCCATGGGTTAAGGGTTTCATGTAAGGAGAGTTATTTTAGAATTAAAATTTTCAGTAGTTAGTCTTCTACCTCTTTCCTTCCTCACTTGATAGCTTGTATTTCTCCATCATTCACTGTCAGGCAAGAGAACACCACTTTCTTTCAAAGTTACATAGTGACTCAAGACAGTTACAAAGAGACAAGCATAATGAAAACACAGTGGATTTTAAGTCCGGGAATTATTATATTATTAGTATACATATACTTATAATCAACATATATATTATATAATATATAGGATATGTACAATATATTGATATAGTTTACATAATACAATGTATTATTGTTTATTATATAATGTGTAGTTATATAATAGGATGTTATGTGCTATATAATAGTTTATATATTGTATTATACATCCAATTTATATTATATTTAATTAATATATTAATTATAACATAATGATTTTAATACATAAAACAACTATAATATGTAATATAATCATATATTATAATATGCTGTTATATATAATTATGACATATAATATGTTGATAATATTATATATGTATGTTTTTGTATTTATACATATATACATTTGTATATATGTGTATATATTCTGATTCCCCTGACTTATAAATCCAGTGTATTTTCAATATCTTACAGACTTATTTAGAACTTAGAGAATTAAAAGACTTGCCCAAATTTGCAAATATTGTAAATATCAGAGGCAAGTACTTGAATAGGTGATTAATTAAATGTTTTCTGAATTGTATCTGAAAAATGAGAATGCTGAACCAAATGATCTCTAAGCTTTCTTCAAGCTTTAAATCATGTAACCTAAAGATTTTTGTTCCCATCCTTTTGTTATGTATATGTGTATGCTATGCACTATGTTTTGCCCGTGTATAATGAGTTGGTCTAGATATAACATCCAGAGAAGTATAAATAGGTAAATATCATAGGAGGAGAGGCAGAAGGTTTTAGCTAGAGGCTAACTACTGTATACTCAGAAAAAAAAGTTAGAGAACTAGAATTATATTTATATACCATCCTCCACACCAAAAATATCAGTCTAGGGAAAACAATTTTTAGATTCAAACTGAGCTCCTGAAAATTGTCCTTTGCTAGGGAAGTATATTCCAACCTATATGTCCAAGACTTGGGTTGCCTTCCTGAAGATGCCAATTCCACAATGAATAGCAGGTAGCAAATAAACCCATTTATCCAAGATGATATATATATATAAACTACATATACACATATACTTATACACATACACACATACATACACACACACACACACACACACACACACACACACACACACACACAAAATGTTACAGACAATGCAAAGTGAACAAGCTCTGCTACTGGGAATGAGATAGCTCAATTCAATGAAGAATGTCCCAGATTTCACCCAAGGAGAAATTCCCTGAAGTTTAGTACTGCAAGCTGGGGACAAGGACGTGATAAAAGTGCTGACCCCTTTATATAATAGCTTCTAACCAAAACCTTTTTCTCCTTTCAGAATCCTCCTATTAGAATAGAATCTGGAACAGAATGTTTTCTCTTTTGAAATTAGATGTCAGAAAACCATAACTTCTCTTCTCCCATGCTCTTACCAACTTTCCTCACATAGATCATTTAGTAATGAATCTCCTCCAAGGAAAAGTCTTGTGCAAATGAGCTTGGAACTACAGACTACATTTATATGAATTTCTATAAAATTAAACTGGAGAGTCCATTTCGGGGAATAATAGGAAGAATAGGGAGCCACTGGAGTTTATTGAGTAAGAGGGTGTTGTGATCTGAGCTGTACTTTAGGAAAATCAGTTGTTTGTCTTTCCTTTTCAAAGAGGACCAATGACATCAGTCTTGGTTTTCTTATGAACTGGATCTAAGCGAGTCATAGTTGCACAAAACTTTCAGTTCCACAGAGCCTGCTTCTGTCAACTTTTTCCCCTCCACCCATTCCAAGGGAGGAAGTCTTCACATACTTAGGGAAGATGTCCCCCTGAGTCACCAACAGGTTTGAGACCTGTCAGTTACCCTCTGCTGAAACAGTTTTACCGAGGTGTGGCAGCTGCACATGGTACAACGTCTTAGAGTCACTGGTAAGAGTCTGGATGAGAGGTAGATAGCAAAGATGAATGAAAAGCCCTGAAAATCAGAGCTCAGCAAGCTCTCACATCAGAAATTATAGCATTCTCTGAATATCCCATACTTCCTTAAAAAAAAAAAATAGGAAAAAAACCAGGAATTTTCATAACATAATACAGCAAAAAAGATAAGTGCACATGAAACTACAAATTCACTATGCACAACTTGCTATTCCTTTCAAATATGCAATAAAATTATCATGTAAATTTCTGTTTCCCTTTTTTCTCTTCTCCCTTCCCCCAGAAATGCCTGCCATTAAACATATATCGGTATATTTATGTAAAAGTATTCTGTACATACATCTATTTAGCATTTTTTTCTCTAGATACAGAGTATCTTTCTTCATGTCTTATTTTGAGTATTGGTATAGACAAAATAACAATCAAGATCATGCTCAAAATAATATTGCTGTTACTGTATATAATGTTCTCTTGGTTTTGCTCATTTCACTTTTATTTTGTTCAAATATGTCCATGTTTTTCTAAAATCGTTGAGCTGATCATTTCTTATGCCACAATAGCATTCCATCACAATCAGAGATCTGAGGCAGTTAGACCCCACTAGCAGCTATTTGTAATGGTCCAGTTATAGTAAAGTGAACAGGGTTTTGCACTAGAGTGATAATAGTGTCAAAGGACACTAGGAGATGCGTTTGAGAGATGTTACAAAGGTGAAATGCATAGGACTTGGCAGCCACTTGGCTATAAGGGATGAAAGATAATGAGGAATCTAGGATGACTCCTACATTGTGAGCCTGAGGGACTGGGAAGATGGAGTTGACCTCTCCAGTAATAGAGAAGGTGGAAGGTGGGGAAGGAGAGGGAAGTTTAGGGGGGGAAATAATGATTTCTATTTTGGACATACTGAGTTAAGATGTCTACTGGACATCCAGTCAGATATCTGAAAGGCAGTTGAAGATGTGAGATTGGAAATCAAAAAAGTGTTTGAATCAGAAAGGTTAGATTAGAGAATCATTAGCATAAAGTTGGTAGTCAGAACAGAGCCCTCAGGGACACCTGTAATGAGAGGACTTTCTCTGGAGGAAGATCCTATAAAGGAGACTGAGAAGAAACAGTCAGATAAGTAAGATGAAAGCAAGAAGCTTTAACAATTCCTTCATTCTTCATCTCAAAAATGTTTTAGATATTTTATGGATGCTCATTTTTATATGCTAAATATATAATATATTGTCTTTATTCCTTCCCTTTCCTCAGGCCAGGACCCCCTGGACCTTATGTTAAAATTGGGCTCTGCTTACCTCTAGCCGGGATGATTCAGCTGAGCTGCTCTTTTATATCTTCTACATATATGGCTCAATGGATAGATCTCTGGGCTTGAGATCATCCAGGTTCAAATTTGGCCTCAGACATTTATTGCCTTTGTAATTCCAGGCAAATCACTTAATCTCTATTTGCTTTAATCTACTGGAGAAATAAATAGTAAACCAATCTAGTATCTTTGCCAAGTTGGACAGTATTGACATGCTATAGTCTGCAGTTACAAAGTGTCAAATACGACTAAACAACAATTATTAATAATTTAGAACATTTTTAATGTGATTATTGACAGCTTTGATTTATTCTTCTGAAAAATGCTTGTTTATATCTTTATCAATTGGAAAATGACACTTCTTTTTGTTTGGCTTAATTTTCTTTATAGTTAAGAAAATGAGACCTTCAAAGGATGTGAACAATTTTCAAATGAAGAAATTAAAGCTATTTCTAGTCATATGAAAAAATGTTCTAAAATTACTTATTGATTAGAGAAATGAAAATTAAGATAATTCTGAGGTATCACTTCACACCTCTTAGATTGACTAAGATGACAAATAAATACAATGATAAACATTGGAGGCAATGTGGGAAAACCGGGACATTAATGCGTTATTGATGGAGTTGTGAAATGATTCCAAAGAGCAATTTGGAACTATGACCAAAAAGCTATAAAAATATACATACCCTTTGATTCTTTGAAACTACTGGGTCTCAAAGAGATCATAAAAGAAGAGAAAGAATCCATATGTGAAAAAATGTTTGTAGCAGCTATCTTTGTAGTGGCAAAGAACTGGAAAGTAGGTAAATGCTCATCACTTGAGGAGTGGCTGAATAAGTTATGACATATGAATGTAATGGAATATTATTCTTATTAAATGAAAAGCAAGCTGATTTCAGAAAAGCCTGAACTTACATGAACTGATGCCGAGTGAAATGAGCAGAACCAAGAAAACATTTTACACAGCAACAACAAGATCATGTAATGATCAACTGTGATGGACTTAGTTCTTCTCAACAATATAGTGATTAAAGGCAATTCCAGTAGTCTCATGATGGAAAATGTTATACACATCCAGAAAGAGAATTATGGAAACTGAAGTAGAGACAAAGCATAATACTTTCACCTTTTTTGTTTGTTTGTTTTCTTGTGGTTTTTTTTTTGTCTGATTCTTCTTGAACAACATGACAAATATGAAAATATCTTTAAAAGAATTACATACTATTAAACTATATCGGATTGCTTGTTGTCTTAGGGAAGAAAGAAGGCAGGGAAGGAGAGAGAAAAGTCTAGATCCTGTAGAAATGAATGTTGAAAACTATCTTTACATGACATGTATTTGGAAAATAAGATTTTTTATTTAGAAGTATTTGGAAAATAAGATATAAAATAAAGTAAAATAAAAACAAACAAACAAAAAAAGAAAATGAGACCTTTATCAGAAAAACTTCCTATACAAATCCCCCTTCCAGTCTCCTATTTTCCTTCTAATTTTGACTGCATTGATTTTGTTTGTACAAAATCTGTTTTAATTTAAAGAAATCCAAATTATCCAGTTTGCCTTCTGTGAATCTCTATCTCTTGTTCAGTAACGAATGCTTCCTTTGTTCATAGATTTGATAGGTAATGTTTTCCCCAAGATCCCCTTATTTCATTCTTCATGTACCTTGCTTGCTTCATCCTTTATGTTTAAATCATGTATCTATTTTGAGCTAATATCAGTATATAACATAAAATGTTGTTCTATGACAAGTTTCTGCCAGATTGCTTTCTATTTTCCCCAGCCATTTTGTCAGTTAATGAGTTCTTGTCCTAATAGTTTGGAACTTTGGGTTTATGAAACACTAGGTTACTGTAGTCATTTCATTTACTTCAATATATTGTGTGCCTAATCCATTCCATTGATCAATCACTCTATTTCATATCCAGTACCAGCTTGTTTTGATTATTGCTTTGTAGTACAGTTTGAGATCTGGTATTACTAGACCACTTTCTTTCACTCTTTAAAAATTTTTTTCCTTAATATTCTTTATCTTCTGTTCCTTCATTTTAATTTTATTATTTTTTTATCTCTAGAAAATAATTCTTTGATGATTTTATTGGTATGGCAGTGAATAAACAAATCAAGTTATTGTTATTTTTATTATACTGGTTTGGCCTACCATGAATAATTAATATTTTTCCAATTGTTTAGATCTGTCCTTATTTGTGTCAATATTGTTTTGTAATTGTAGTTCACATAGTTCCTGTATGTGTCTTCATAGGGAGACTACCAATTATTTCATGCTGTGTTGTTGTTGTTATTCAGTCATGTATGACCATTTTGTGATCCCCCTTTGGGAATTTCTCGCAAAGGTACTAGGGTGTTTTGTCCTTTCCTTCTCCAGATCATTTTCACAATGAGGAAATGGAGCCAGTTAAGGTTAATTAACTTTTTTATACAGCTAATAAGCAGAGGAGTCAGATTTGAACACTTGAAGATGAGCTTTTTCTGATTCCAGGCCTTGCACTGTATCCCCTGCACTATCTACCTGATCGAAGGTCCCAGAAATAATCATTGTTAGAATGAGCCCAAAATATGCTCTGATTTGACAGAATATCTGAACCTTGAGTGAATTTCTTACATAAAGAACTAATAAAATAAGGTAATATTGGTTCAGCAACCCACAAAGGACTTTACACTTTGCTTTTCACATATCAGTGTTCCAGGAAAATGTAATAAGAACTTTGGACTATGTTTTGTGTTTCAATTATTTGTCATTATATGCTTAGGAATCTTTTATGTCATGAGGCATGTCTGCCAGAAACACAAATATATGTAAGGATAGATCTATCTAAGCAGCCTATCAATCTATAATGCCAACTCACTTCTAGTTTGACATGTCCTTTCCCTCTGACAGACTTCTTAATTTCAAGACTTCCAAGAACCTTGAATAAGATGTGTCCCTGCAACCAATTACTCTAGGTGGGTGGTAACCTACTGTTTCTACTGGAACAGAGTAGAGTTTGGTTATCATTTTTATTCAGTTTCAAAGCAAAATTCTACCTTTTGTTTTTTCCCATTTTCCCTATGGGAAAAGTTTGGAAAGGGTTTTAGGTGGAAAAACAGTATTTCTTAATATTTCTGGAGAAAACTAAAGAGGATTTTTTTTTAAAGGTTGAAGCATTTCTTTTGTAGTGGAAGAAATAAATATTTGTCCTATGCTTGTTCTACTTTATACATTAAATATCTTTCTAAAAGGTACCCTGTAATCCTTTTTGGGGGTACACCCTAAACATTAGCCAAAACTAAGCTTTATTTAAAAGATTATAATTGGAGATATAATCAGCCAGCAAAAATGAGAAGAAAACTGTTCTCTCTTTAGGGACTAGGTCCCCCAAGAATGGAACCACTTCATGTGAGCCCAGAAAAGTAGAAACATTGGAGGGAGAGGGCACCACTTTCCTGAGCCTAGAAATTTTATTTTATCCTGTAGATGATGAGTAACTACTGAAGAGTTCTAAAGAGAGTAGTAGCAAGGAAGAGGAGGAAATGAAGTACTGTGATTTTAGGGGAAATATTTCTCCCCAAATGAGAAACTTCTGAAATCAAAGAAAGAGAGTGAATAGGAATGTGGCAATAGAAGCTCTCAAATAGTGTTTTATTCCCCTCCATGCTGGCAATAATAAGAGGAGCCAGATTGATTCTATCCCAAAGAAGGCTCCTACTATCTTTAAAGATTTCTATTGGAAGAGAAATGCATTTTCCCTACTGGAAGATTCTTACCTGATCTTTATCCTGTGACTCATGAATCTTTCGCATTCCAGAAGGATGTGTTTCATTGTTAAAAGTATTTAGTTGGCTCCCAATCTAATGGGACAGACTATATGGGAAGGAATCATCCTTTTTCATTGGCCTATGTGATCCTAAAAATAAAATGACTCTTTTTCTCTTTTGCTCAGTATCTGGACAGATCCTAAGTGCATTGACTTCAACTCTGTTCCTCTAGGAGTTGTTGATGATGGATTTGGAAAGAAATGAGACAGAAAGCTTAAGAATCTGGATTCTCTGCTTTCTTTTTCCCTAATATAAGTCTTACTCAACAAGCTATAATTCAACATTAACAACTATTTTATTTGGTATTTCAAATTGAATGTCACATAGGTGTTTAAAATTTGATATATTTAAAGCAAAACTTAACCTTTCTCCTCAAACCTCCCTTTTTTCCTTTCCATTTCCCTATTGTTGTTATTGAGAGTAACACTATTCTTACAGCCATTTAGGTTCTCCACTTCAGTCATACTCAACTTCACACTCTCCTTCACTGAAAATATCCAAGTAGTTGCTAAGTCTTGATTTTATTTCCCTATCTCTTGCATCTGTTACCTTATCTCTTTTACATAATCACATAATCAAGGCACTCATCATCTCTATAATACAATGGATGTAATGGATAGATGCTGGACCTGAAGTCAGAAAAAACTGAGTTGAAATACGGCCTTACACACTTCATCTGTGTGACTCTGAGCAACTTACTTAGCCTGCTTCCTCAGTTTCCTTAATTGTAAAATGGGCCTAACAGACCTACTTCCAAAAGTTGTTGTGAGGATCAAATGACATGTTTACAAGGCCTTTAATCCAGTGTCTGGCACATAGAAGGTACTAAATGCTTGCTCTCTTCCCAATCCTGCCCACTTGCTTAGACTGACTATGATAGCTTTCTGCCATGTCCTGTTCCTTTCCACGTGTGATTTTCCCCAAAAATACAGATTTGCTTATGTCCCCATTTTGTTCAATTTCAATGGATTCTTCTTGCTTCTAGCATCAAATTCATATACTACTGCACATACTCTATGCTTCTGCCAAATTAACCTATCTGCTGTTCCTCACATATCAAATATTACCCAATTCTGTATCTTTGTTCTGGATCTAGAATTCATTCCCTGTCTCTTTAATGTATTAGAATTTCTAATTCACTTCAAAAGTTTAAACCAAAAATTTAAAAACTTTTACACAAAACTTTTCCTTATCTCCCCTTCTCTCCCTGACCCATGCTCTCAAATTGCCACATATTTAGTATGTGCTTATGTCTACAACATACAAAACTTTTCCTAATATACATATTTAGTTTGTGCTTATGTCTACAACATACAAAATGTTTCCTTCTATACAAGTATTTCCTTTTCTTTCAAATATAGCTAGTGTCTTCCCTCCCTACCTTGAATTTATCCTGTGTATATATATATGAACCCCGAAAGGTATTATTAATTATGTTACAGGTCCTGATCCCCGCAGCTCCTAGTCTTGACTTCTCTCAAGAATGATTTATTGCTATTTTATCTTGTATATCCTTATACAGATATTGGCTCCTCTAGTGGAATACAAAGTTCTTGAGGGCAAAGAGCTTTTCATTTCGAATCATTAGCATATAGTGTTATGTTAGTAGACTGGCTTGTTCATTCAATAGCATCTGACTCTTCCTGACCTTTTTGACCCTTTTTGGGATTTTCTTGGCAGACATTGGAGTGGTTTTGCCATCTCCTTCCCCAGCTGAGGCAGCTGCGGCAAAGGGGACTTTATGAGCCATCCAGGGTGCTCAATAAATGTTTGAAAATCCTCATAGAGTATGATTTGCAGGCCCTTTGCCATCCTGGTTGGTCTCCGGATATTCTGCAATTTATCACTGTTCTTAAAACTTGATACCCAGAATTAAACCCATACTCAAAATGTAGTCTAATAAAGGCAGATGCCTCACAAATTAGTGAATGCACAGTAGGAATATTAAGGTTACTGATTTTGCTTAATGAGGAAATATTTCAATTGTTAATTTGGAGAGTGTCAGACAAGACACAATTTCGACTACCTTTCCTTAACTGTGAAAAGATCTTTTTTTAATCTGGTCATAGTTGGAGAATATTGAGGAAAAAATCAGAACAGTTATTCATTTCCCAACTCTGATTTGAAGGAAAGAATATAAATTTCATGAAGATTAAAACAAAATAAAGCTTTTATAAGAAACTTTTATGATTTATCTCAAATTCTGCTGCTCAAACAATAGCTAAGTAAACATTGAAAAATACAATCAAAATTGAATGCCTATGCATTTTAAACATTTGGCATCTGTGCACATTTTTAACATTTCATGCTGCTTATTCTTCAGATTTACACAAAAACCACAGAACTCCTAAGTCCTTGATGTTGTGAGAAAATTTAATTAGATCAGTTTGATGACAATGTTTAATTTTTATTGACATTTATACAAATAGTTGCATAGAATGCTTTTGCAAACCATATTTATTTTACCATGCACAGTATTCACCTAAAACTTTTTTGGAGGAATGGCTTAATTGCAAATTTAATCTATCCACATTGGCTATTTATTTAGAATTTTTTTCCATTTTATAGAAAATTGCAGGTATGTAGCTTTGACACATATCAAAAGTGCAGTGCATCAATTTAATATAAAATTAGTACTGTCAAATATATATTCGGATAACAAATTTCACTTTTTAGTACATTCAGATTCAAACATTAAATCAAAATGATTATTGTTTTAAATTTTTAAAAACACCTGAAAGTTTTATTTATGCCATCTTAGGCCTGGACAAGTCACATAAATAAAATCTGGGTAGTTTCAATTTAGGGGAAAAAAATTCTATTTATTCACTTCACTGTAAGACACAGAGTCCTATTAACTTTACATATGGCACTATCCCCCAAAATGAATTTCCTTGGTATGGGAGGATGACAAATCTTGTTATACTGGCTATTAATTAGCTTACATTATTTAGTTGCTAATTTTCTATACCAGAATATGTAACTTCACAAAGACACTGCATGTAATCACCCCATCTTTTGATAGACCAATTAACATTGCCACAATAAGGTTTTCCTCCTTTAGATTAAAAGCTCTTTGTTATAATACTAAATTTTGTTTTTAAACAAAATTAGTTTTCCTCATTAAACAGGAGCATAAGGTACATTATATACAATCAACCCTGCTACCCTTCATCATTTTCTTTCTGTACATTTTTTGAGGCCCTATGAACGACAGCTTTTCCAGCAGGAAACAAATAGTTAAGAGAGACCTTAGTCCAATATCTAGTGTTGGAACTGTGAAGTCCTTTTTTGGTGTTCACAACATCCTGCTGGAATCCATCACCATGATCATATAAATCACAGTTACACTGAAAGTACAAATTCTTAAATGACACCAGAAGAGTTCAATTTGATGATATCCCTTGGTTGCCTGTTGAATAGGTTTTTCTTTACCAGATGTTGCTATTTAGCAGTGATTGGGCAACAATCTACTTAGTCTTTAAACTCTCTCCATTGAAAAACTGTTCATTCTTGCAACCATTTCCTGCATGGCCATTTAATTTTTCTTCAGTTATTGTCTTCAAATAATTTAGTGGTCCCTTGCCTTCAAAAGCAGAAGGATACTTAAAAGAGCCTCCAATTCTATCCCACAATGTGAAATATTGGCCATAGTTATAATCAAAGTACAAGTGATGATCTGTGTGATGGGCTGAGCCATTAATAACTGCTTCTAAGAATTTTGGAACTCGGAAGTCACCATCATGAATGGAAATTGTCCAGACATTCACAAAGATGTACAGGCCTAAATAAACCACTTTGTGTAATGGAAAGATGAAAGGGTATATATGATATGGCAGACTCTGAAGGAAGCCATCCACTGGGTGAAAAGCATGACTTGCAAATGGAGTAGTAATCTTCCATAAGTGATGAGGCTTATGTAAAAGCTACAGAAAAGAAAACGAAATCATTATCAAAACACAGTTTTATTCTGCAAAATACAATTTTTCATATAGAATACTGACAGATGAAAAGTACTTTAGAGATATAGTTCAACTCCCTTATTTTATATGGCAAAACTGAAACCTGGGGTTAATTGACTTGCCCCAAACCATATAATATGAATTTAGATGGATAGGTAAAAATAATGCCTACCTGGAGAATCACTTTTAAAATTAATCTAAATTTAACACCCAAACTTTCAAATGAACAAAATTAATTTTATAAACTCTTAAAAAGGGCTATCTTAAAAGAATCTCTTTCTAGTACAACAAAAATTCATTCCCCCAAAAACAGACAAATGGGGCTTGTTAAAGATGTGGCCATTGAAGGATTACCTCTATGGAAAAATTTTGGAAATAATTATATATGTATTTATATAATAGCGAAGTTATGTTGTATTATTTTTCCACTTTGCTTAGAATAACTCTACCTTATATACAAGTTTATGATGAAGGCCCCGATGAATCCAGTAGATACCCATATCTGTAAAGAAGAGGAAGGACACCATACTAAAAATGACTCCAAGCCAACCTAGAATAATGGAGACAAAGAAAGTAGCAGAATCAAATTTAGGCTCATAGTTCAGGATTAGAAATCACTTTTCAGATGTTCATCTCAGAACAAAATACAGACTTGAAATCTCATAAAATAACTAGCTAGTTTAGCTGACTCACTATAGTATAAAATAGTCTCCTTTCAATTTTCTAAAAAAATCATGATTATTTCTTCCCTTTATTTATTTCCCTATTCCTTTCTCTGGAGGAACTGAAATATATGACATTTCATGCAAATCTACTCAAAGATGTAAGATTGTCTTTTTGATAAATACCTAAATATCTGACATTGATCTAACGATGCTATTTATTCTTGTCCATTCCCTTGTGCTCACTCATCTTTATGTCACTGTTCTGTCTTTCCAATTTGTTTTTCCTTTCTGTGAGCTTATCTCACCATACCCAGATTATTATAATAACTTCTTTATAAGTCATCCTGCGTATTAATATTGTCAGATTAGTATGGAAAAAAAAAAAAAGAAAAAACCAACACAACACTTCACTGAAGAACCTTGGATCTTTTCTTACTGACAACCAGATACAAAAAATATTTTTGTCTATGAGTTGGAGGAAGACTTGATGGCATACATAATTATTAAATATACAGAAAAACTTAAAACTGGAAGGTGGAAGACAAAAATTGTATTCCAAAAAAAGCCTTATAGGTTAAACCTCTTGTAGTTCCAGGGAATACAGGGGAGTGGGCAAATGTGGAACACTAGAGGGGACATTGGAGGAATAGGGCTATGGTGAATGGGACTAAGAGTGTGGACAGTTAGGGACAAAGAATGGGGTTGGTACATCAATAACCAGGAGTTCAGAATTTATAAAGGAGAAGAGTAACCATTGAGGAGTGACTGCATGTAGAATATCAGTGAATGGAGAAAAGCCCAATAAGGCCTCAAGACCTGGTAGTGTCTAACTTGCCCTGAAGAAGGCTCTGGAGTATGAGAGATAGGAGGAGTCTTCTGCTGGAGTGGTCATAAAAAGGCCTACTAAGCCACAGAAACCAAGAAGTAAATGATGCCACATAGGCCCAGCAGAAACCAAGAATCAGACACTGAAAGTCCAGGTGAAAAAGACCTGGGAGTTCAGGTGGTGATAAAGATGGCCCCAAGAGCCTGGAAGCCCAGTGGCCTTTCTCCTTCTCTTTGTTCATATGAAAAAGACCTAGGGAATTCAATGGAGTGTAAGCTCAATCTAAGTCAATTTTGCTATTTATCCTTTGTACTCGAAGAGCACCATGACATCAGGGAAGGGATGCCATAACATGCAAGTGAATTGGATTTCAGTGAAGAAGGGCTATGCAAGGTCACCTGCCTCACTTTCCTCTCCAGAGTCATCTGGGTCCAGAAAAAGATTAAGAGGACTAGAGATAGCCTTGAATGAAATGGAAGACCTGAGCCTTATTAAAAATAAGTTAATGTATGTATACTTATTTTGTATTTAATTTGTACTTTTAACATATTTAACATGTATTGGTCAACCTGCCATCTGGGGGAAGAGGTGGGGGAAAGGAGGGGAAAAATTGGAACAAAAGGTTTGGCAATTGTCAATGCTGTAAAATTACCTATGCATATAACTTGTAAATAAAAAGCTATAATTAAAAAAAAAAAAACTACACCCTAAAAAAAAAAAGTTAATGACACGAAGAATCAAGAAAACATGAATCAAAACTCATTGTAACAGAATTTACAAAAAGAGAGTAAAAAATATTTTCAAAGTTTGATGTCATAATCTTACCTATATCATAAAGTATGACTGACAGGATGGCATTTATTTTTAGGCTTCTTAAAGAGAAGCAGTATGTCCAAAATAGGCAAAGTGACAATCCCTAATCAGAACACATTTGGAGTGATATGTTCTGTTCTAGGTGCTATATTTCAATAGCTACTGAAAATGAAGGGCTCTAGAGAATGATAACCCAGACTGTTCTAAAAAAAAAAACAAAAACATAGCTAAAAACTGTGTCCACATGAGGAACAAAGAAAGTAACTAGTGGTATGTGTGAAGAGGAGGACGATCAAAGTGAACATAGTTACTGTCTTAAAATCTTTAAAGGGTTGTTTTGTAGAAGAAATGGAAGACTTGTTCACTTGATTCCAAAAGACAAAACTAGAACCAATGGGTAAATGTTACGGGGAGGCAAATCCCAGTTCAATATAAAGAACTTCTGAATGACTGAGCTATTAAACAATAGATTGCATTATCTTGCCACATAAGTTGGCAAGTAAGATCTCTACCAATTAATCAATAAACAAGCATTTACCAGGCACTTTCATACTGACGATGTAAAAAACAAGAATGAAACTAAGAAGCTTACATGCTATCAGCGGAGGTATTATATATAGCAAAGGCAGAATAATCAGTTGGAAGAGGAGGAGATTCAAGTTCCAAAAAAGGACTGAATTAGATAACCTTTGAAATATGTTCTAATTCAGATAATACCAATAAAATATAAACTCTTTGGGCTAATATTCAGGACACCCTAAGATATGGCCTCCATGTTTCTATAGCAGTAAGCCCCTGCTGTAGCTGGGTTAAGTTTGCTTGCTGTTCTGTCTCTAAACCTTTGCTCACACAAAGCAAAGCTCAAAGCTTGTCATATCATTCTATCCTACTGTGATCTCTCCATCCCCTAAACTTTTAAGGGAAGTATTTTCCATACCTCTATTTTGGTGACTAAATCAAGTACTGCCTTGATAAAGTTTTGCCATGTTTTTTATGTACCCCTTACCAACTACATAAGATTATAAGGTTCTCATGGCAGAGACTGTCCCTCTATCTTTTTCCATTATCATATATATATATATATACATATGATTTGCTTTTTTTGCCAGTGCTGTTGCTAATATTTTTATTTCTCATAATTTTATATGCAAAATCTGTAGAGTAACCTACTCTGCTCAAATTTAGTTGAACAGAAGTGCTTTTAGACCTTTTCACCCAAGAGTCAGGTCTCTTTAAACAACTAAACTATGCAACTGCTAAATTTGTATTTTCTTTCTAAAGTACTATTTAGAAAGAAAATAAAAATTTAGCAAAAATTCTATATAGTATCTGCATTGCCCTGGGTATATTTTCCTTTTAAAGTATTTCAGGTTTGATGAACTTCACCTTTTTTGGAATTAATAAATGTTATGCTAAGAATGCAATTTAAGTTTTAAAAGGCATTATTTATATTCAGATTCTCTTTTTCTGGACACTTAAATTGTTTACTTACCATATGTTGAATCTTCTATGTTGTCATACAGTTTGCTGTAACCTCTGACCTCTGCCAGAAACAATAAAACTGTGGGAATACTTATCCATGGCAGTGCTTGGACAGTATACTTAATCTCTCGAATTACTTGGTTCTGAAATTTAGATTTTAAATAACAAAATTGGATCCATTATTTTGTTTTCAATGTTCATAATCTAAAGTAATATAGTAAATCTAATCCTATAAAATAAGTGGTACTAGGGAGAATGGTGGGAAAATGCTACCTTTTATAATAAGCATTAAATTTCTGATGGCAAGAAGAAAAGAAACAGATATAATTACTTCTAGTTGTGATTTAAGTATCCATCTTTTAGTATTATTGTATTTATGTTTAGCCCACACCACTTTATATTAAACTTTAATGTTAGAGTGAGAGACAGTGTGTGTGTGTGTGTGTGTGTGTGTGTGAGAGAGAGGGGGGGGGGGGGGAAGAAGAAGAAGGAGGAAGAGGAGGAGGAGGAGAGAAAACGGAAGAGAAGAAACAGTAGGAGAAACAGAAAGGTAGAAAGAGAAAGATGTTACCCCGCCCAAAGAAAGGACATTTCCTTAATGCATATGTCTCCTAATTCTAATTTCTCAAAGACATTCCCTTCCTTAAAATATCTCTACTAGACATTGCCATTTCAGGAATGTTGAATGATACAATCAAAATTTTCTTTCCACCAGCTTCCCTATACCACTCTTTAATATTTGGAATTCTAATTGTAATAACTGAGAACAAAAAAAGTGATATAGGAAAGTGATTAAAAGCCATTCTAAAAATTCCAAATTCTACAGGCAGCTGATAGCAGAGCAGACAGAGCACCAGGCCTGGAGTCATGAAGTTATTGCTCTGTCATTTCATGTGAGCACAGACTTTTCATGACTCTGTTTGGGGTTTCTTAACAGACATGCTGGAATAGCTTGCCATTTCCTTCTCTAGGTCATTTTACAGATGAGGAAATGAATCATACAGGGTAAAGTGACTTGCCCAGAGTCACAAGACTAGTATCTGAGGCTGGTCTTCTTGACTTCAGAACTGGCATTACACCCACTTTACCACCTCACTATTCTGGGCAAGAAGACCAGTTCAAATCTGACATTGGACACTTACTAGTTATGTGTCACTGGCAAAGGTACTTAATCTATCTTCCTCATATGTAAATGAGGATAATACCTACTTCCAAAGGTTACAGTGAGGATCAAGTGAAATAACTGTAAACTCTGCAAACTTTAAAGCACCTTATAAGGTTATTAATTAATAATAATAGTAATAAAAAAATTAGTCTATTCCCTCTGCTTTGCTTAAGGATAAGAATATGATTAGTTTGTGAAAGTCACCCCTGTTTACACCTTCCTAATTAAGCTTTTAGAATCCCTTGACCATATCCATTGCAATGTTTTAGTCTAGTTTAAAATAAAAATGTATTCATTCATAGGCAAAAAACAATCAACTTAATCTAATCCCCATTCCTATTCCCATGCTTTAAATGATATACAGAATAAAGGAAATAGGAATTGCTTACCTCTAAAAAAAGTGGATGTTTCTTCAAAGAGTGATCAAAGATAAAATAATAGCTCAGAGTTGCAAAAAAGAAATATAAAATATAAGCACCAAGATTTGTTACAACTAGAAGGCTGATAGATTGTCGGATGATTTCATTCTCTGGCCATGTACTTGGATATATATATGGCGTGAAAAAATAATAATCTGCAACATTCAGTACAATATCCATCGTGACACCTGAATGACACACAGATAAAAAGGTTTGTGTTTTATTCAATAAGAATCATTAGAATACTTGATAACTTTTATAAACATCTCAAACACAGAATTGGTACTAGAGTTTTTGCGGCTCAAGAAACTTAATTTAAATCCATGACACTGAATTCAGAGACCGTTCTGCCTAGACTACCACACTCTTCCTAAGCCAATGATGGAGTCTCCCAGCTTCAGTGGTGGGTACTGATTTTAGAAGCACAATATCTGAAGGCAAAGGCTGTGGTTTTAAAAAAGATGCTTTTGGATCAAAGACCCCAGTGGTGCTATGGCTAGTCACAAGAGGTAGGGGCAGGGAAGTCACCTTTCCTTACTAGGGTAGGAACAAAGACATGTATGCAGTGACCCATGTTTCCTAAGAGAATTAATATTATAAATGGTATTAAATTCTATAATACCAGAGTACTATCATTCAGGTACATTATGAGAAATTGCTTTTAAACAAATTACAGGCACTAAATTTTAAACATTCAACTCACAAAATAACTTCGGAATAATAACTTTTTCATAAGTTAGTGACTGCTGATACTTTTGAATCACTCCTTTGAGAAGTTTCTACTTGATACTATCTAATAGAATACAAAACCATGGATTCTGTGCATAAAATAACCAGACTCTAAAACTGATTTTATTTAAAACAATATATGCCAAAATGTTTGTAGCAGCCCTGTTTGTAGTGGCTAGAAACTGGAAAATGAATGGATGCCCATCAATTGGAGAATGGCTGGGTAAATTGTGGTATATGAATGTTATGGAATATTATTGCTCTGTAAGGAATGACCAGCAGGATGAATACAGAGAGGCTTGGAGAGACCTACATGGACTGATGCTAAGTGAGATGAGCAGAACCAGGAGATCATTATACACTTCGACAATGATATTATATGAGGATGTATTCTGATGGAAGTGGATTTCTATGACAAAGAGACCTAACTGAGTTTCAATGGATAAATGATGGACAGAAACAGCTACACCCAAAGAAGGAACACTGGGAAATGAATGTGAACTATTTGCATTTTTGATTTTCTTCCCGAGTTATTTTTACCTTCTGAATCCAATTCTCCCTGTGCAGTGGGAGAACTGTTCAGTTCTGCAAATATGTATTGTATTTAGGATATACTGCAACATATTTAACATATATAGGACTGCTTGCCATTGGGGGGGGAAGGGGTGGAGGGAGGGAGGAGAAAAAACGAAACATAAGCAAGTGCAAGGGATAATGTTGTAAAAAATTATCCTGGCATGGATTCTGTCAAAGTTATTATTAAATAAAATAAAATTTAAATTAAAAAAAAAAAACAATATATGCCATCACAATGCTAATGCAATTCAGTCTACAAACAGTCCTTTCCTAGTATATTATGTATCAATTGAAATGGCAGTGTGGGGAAAGTTATTGGACTGAAATCTGTCAGTTACTTCATATTTCCACAAATATGACAATCTTAACATAAATCTTCATATTGATTTCAAACACCGAATGCTCCTCCCATAGTACAGCATACATAAACATCACTCAAGTATTATATAATGGTAATTTTCATAATGAACTGGAAAATCAGCTGCCAAATTTATGGCTCACCAATCTTGATAAAACCTGAAAATCTGCTGTTAACTAAGTTTAACCATAAGCCTCCTATTGCTATGCAAAGCTAATTTGTGAGTTGTTCTTTTTACAGGAAAAGAAATGTTTAAAACTAATTCATTACTTCCCTTCCCCGTCCATACCTGACTTAACTCCTTTTCCTCTTCATTTCCACTGATAACACCACTATTCATTCATTTATCCAGGGTCAAAAACCTGTCTCCCCTTTGCTTCTTTCCTTTCTCTTCAAATTTATTCAGTAAGCAGTGATATCCCATTCTCTTTCTACTTCAAGGATCTGTAACATGGGTTGCTTTGTTAATACAG
Source organism: Antechinus stuartii (assembly GCA_016696395.1). Lineage (NCBI taxonomy): Eukaryota > Metazoa > Chordata > Mammalia > Dasyuromorphia > Dasyuridae > Antechinus > Antechinus stuartii. The sequence goes on from MU174354.1 coordinate 40,181,119, forward strand.
ATTAAACCCCTCTATTACCTAGGAGATAGTCTTTGCTTGTTGCTATGGCTGGAAAATTCATCACCTAGCAAACAATCTACTGATGGATCTCTCCAAAATTAAGCTTGACTGATCTAACCGACACATAAGTCATCTTTGAGACCACATAAAAGGCTTCTGATATAAACATTCTTTTTCTATACCCTACCACTTGTCCTCATACTTTGGGCATTAAATATTCACTTGATAAGGCTTACCTTTTTCTTTAGTCAAAGAGCTATCAACTCAAATAATATATGGAATTTAGTTACTACACTTCAGCTACATTCAAGAATCACTCTTTGGATTTTGCCATAGGCCAAACCTGTTTCCCCTTCTATAATCTTAAATCAGATACTTCATTATCAGCTCATAATCTCCTGATCTACCTCTTATACCTATATCCTCATTTATCTTCCTGTTTCATACTATTAAATATTCATCCTCACAATGACTTTCAGTCCTTCCAACTCTATATTTTGAACCATTTCTCCTGTCCTAATCTTACCTTCCATTTAGTCTTAACCTTATAGTTAACCAAGTAAACTAAACACTGTCCTCCATCATTGTTCACTTGTCTTATATTCACACCCTTTTTATCTTCAATTCTGAGGAACCACTTTGTTATTACTTTTTGTGCTGCTAGAGAAGAAAGTCACAACTATCTTGCCTGGATTCACTACAAATGGTTAATATCAACTCAACTCAGTGCATGCTACTGCATGGCAAACTTGCTATTCATCTTATTCCCCAAAGTTGCTTTTCTCAAGTTCTCAAATCCAACCTTTTCCCACTTACTTTCAGTAGACATGCATTCCCTACTTCCAACCAAACAACTCATCTTTTTTCTCTCTTCTCATTACTTAACCTTCCAAAGTTGTATAACTCACTGCTTTCAGTCTTGCAATCCAATTTCTGTCCCAATAGTTTCTTTGGAATCTGCTTTTAATATGAACAACCCCTTTATTACCAAATTCTATGGCATTAAAAAAATTTCTCATGTTCTTATATATTCTTTGTGATTATTGACACTAGACAAATGTTGTCAAAACTCAAAACAAAAGCCAATATATGGTGTATACACAAGAATCTCTGTGGGCTGCATATGGGCTTAGAAAACCACATATTATCTGTTAATGATTTTGTTAAATATTTCCTAGTTATATTTTAATCTAGTTTGGGCTGCAGTCAAGAATGTTATGGGCCACATGCAGATATAAAATTCCTTTCTTTAACTTCACTGAATGCTGGATTTCCGTTACTGGCCTTATCCTCCTGTTTCTTAAACATATCTTCTAAGGTTTGGTCTTTAGCTTCCTTTTCTAAATATACAATACCCTGGTCCTAAACCACTTATAGCTTCAGTTATATGTGCTGAAGATGCCTTTCAAATCTCTATACACACAAAGTCCTTGCCAAAATTCTAGTCCTTTAACATCAAATATCTGCTGGATATCTTAATATCCTTGCCAGCACTCCCAATTTAATCAGCCCAAAATTAATCTATGAAATATGCCCTTACCATTATCGCATGTTTCTTTTGATGGTACTACTATTTGGACTCACTCAGGAAATAGCAAACAACTCCTCATTTTTTTTCTTCTCAAATTTAATTTATAGGTTTATTCATATTTGATTTTTAACAAATGTGTCTGAGAGAAAGCCAAAAGGAAGAGTGGGGCCTACAAACTCTGGGGTTCTCCTGAATGTCTGAGGGAGCGAGCTTTACCCACACCGGTCCCTTTTCCCACTAAAGAGTTGGGGTGAGGATCTGGTCTCCTGAACGAGGGAGTAGTGCTAGGTAGGGATACAAGATAGGGAGAGGAAACTAAGGATTTGTGCCAGAATCCAGAATTTTCTACTTTGAGATTGAATAATAAACTTTGGTAATCATTTTTCATTATCTGATCTGCTTCTCAATCATGTTTCAAGTCCTGATATGCTACTTCTTTCCTTTCCATTCCATTCCCACTGTTACCACCAAGTTTAGGCCATCACCATGTTACACATAAGCTACAGGTCCCTGATCGCCAATCCTAGTTCCAGTCTTTCTTCTTTCCAAATCATCTTTAATGCAATCCTTCTATTGAACATCTCTGATATTCTCAGTCATATAATTAGAACCTTCAGTATCTTAGTATCAACAGAATAAATTATAAACTCATCTTTGATATTCAAGGTGCTACAGAATGTAGGTCCAATAGACTTTTCCAGATTTTTTTAATCTGACACTCTTAAGTCTCTCCTTGAAATAATCTCCTTTATCTAGAGTAGACACTTTCTCTCCCCAGATTTAGAGAGATAAAAATTTCTCTCTTCCTCAAAGTTACAAATCTTTTTTTTTTTTTTTTTTTGAGGCAATTGAGGTTAAGTGACTTGCCCGGAGTCACATAGGTAGGAAATGTTCTTTCTTTTTATTTTTTTTAAATAACTTTTTATTGACAGAACCCATGCCAAGGTAATTTTTTACAACATTATCCCTTGCACTCACTTCTGTTCCGATTTTTCCCCTCCCTCTCTCCACCCCCTCCCCCAGATGGCAAATAGTCCTATACATGTTAAATAGGTTACAGCATATCCTAGATACAATAAATGTGTGCAGAACTGAACAGTTCTCTTGTTGCACAGGGAGAATTGGATTCAGAAGGTATAAATAACCCGGGAAGAAAAACAAAAATGCAAGCAGTTTACATTCATTTCCCAATGTTCTTTCTTTGAGTGTAGCTGCTTCTGTCTATCCTTGATCAATTGAAACTGAATTAGATCTCTTTGTCGAAGAGATCCACTTCCATCAGAATACATCCTCAAACAGTATTGTTGTTGAGGTATATAATGATCTCCTGGTTCAGCTCATTTCACTTAACATCAGTTCATGTAAGTCTCACCAGTCCTCTCTGTATTCATCCTGCTGGTCATTCCTTACAGAATAATATTCCATAACGTTCATATACCACAATTTACTCAACCATTCTCCAACTGATGGGCATCCATTCATTTTCCAGCTTCTAGCCACTACAAACAGGGCTGCCACAAACATTTTGGCACATACATGTCCCTTTCCCTTCTTTAGTATCTCTTTGGGATATAAGCCCAGTAGAAACACTGCTGGATCAAAGGGTATGAACAGTTTGATAACTTTTTGAGCATAGTTGCAAATTGCTCTCCAGAATGGCTGGATTCGTTCACAACTCCACCAACAATGTATCAATGTCCCTGTTTTCCCACATTCCCTCCAACATTCCACATTATCTTTCCCTGTCACACTAGTCAATCTGACAGGTGTGTAGTGGTATCTCAGAGTTGTCTTAATTTGCATTTCTCTAATTAATAATGATTTGGAGCATATTTTCATATGTCTATAAATAGTTTCAATTTCTTCGTCTGAGAATTGTCTGTTCATATCCTTTGACCATTTATCAATTGGAGAATGGTTTGATTTCTTATAGATTAGAATCAATTCTCTATATATTTTGGAAATGAGGCCTTTATCTGAACCTTTGATTGTAAAAATATTTTCCCAGTTTATTGTTTCCCTTCTAATCTTGTCTGCATTTGTTTTGTTTGTACAAAAACTTTTCAATTTGATATAATCGAAATTTTCTATTTTGTGGTCAATAGTGATCTCTAGTTCTTTGGTAGAAGTGTTAAGTTTCTGAGGCTTTTGAACTCAGGTCCTCTTGACTTCAGGGCTGGTGCTCTACCTACTGCACCACCTAGCTGCTGCAAAGTTGCAAGTCTTGTTCCAACTCATCAATCTCAACTGATTCTTTCTAGCTAAAAGTGATCTTTTCCTCACATTTTTCATAGCAATTTACTTGGAACTCTTCCCTGTTCTTAGTGAATTGTTTTATAACATAGCTATCTGCATAAATGCTTTATTTCCTCTTGTAGACTGAAAGCTTCTTAAGATTTAATATATATGATTGCACCTACTATTCAGTCAATATGCATTTATAAAGCACCTAAAAAGTGTCAAAATATTGTGCTAAGTGCTGGGAATATGAAGTTTACGATCTATGGAAATGATTAGCAAACAAAAACATACAAACAGACCAAAAGCAGGATAAACAGGAAAAAATTAATAAGGGGAAGACATTGAAATTAAGAGGGATTAGGAAAGATTTCCTGGAGTAAATAGTGAACGCATCCAAAAATTCTGGAGCAATTTGGAACTATACTCAAAAAGTTATAAAACAGTGCATATATACCCTTTGATCTAGCAGTGTTACTACTGGACTTACACCCCAAAGAGATCTTAAAGAAGGAAAATGGACCCACATGTGCAAAAATGTTTGTGGCAGCCCTCTTTGTAGTGGCAAAAAACTGGAAACTTGAGTAGATGCCCATAATTAGAGAAAAGCTGAATTACTGTGGCATATGAATGTTATGGAATATTATTGTTCTGTAAGAAATGACCAGCAAGATGATTTCAGAGAGTCCTGGAGAGACTTACATGAACTGATGTTAACTGAAATGAGCAGAACCAGGAGAACATTATACATGGCAACAAGACTATACAAAGATCAATTCTGATGGGTGTGGCTCTCTTCAACAATGAGATGATTCAAATCTGTTATAATTGTTCTGTGATGAAGAGAGTCATCTACACCCAGAGAGAACTATGGGAAATGAGTATGGACTACAACATAGCATTTTCAGTCTTTCTGTTATTGTTTACTTGCATTTTTGCTTTCCTTCTCAAGTTTCTTTCTTTCTTTCTAGATCTGATTTTTCTTGTGTGGCAAGATAACTATATAAATAGGTACACATATATTGGGATTTAACATATTTCTCCCATGTTTAACATATACTGGATTACCTGCCATCCAGGGGAGGAGGTAGGAGGAAAGAGGGGAAAATTTGGAACAGATTTTGCAAGGGACAATGTTGAAAAATTACCCATGCATATGTTTTATAAATAAAAAGCTATAATAACAATTTTTTTTTAAAAAGACATCTAGTTCAAAATGTCTGAAAGTCAGCTATAGCTGGAAAACTCATTGGATTGGAAGACTGAAGAATAATCATCAAAGAAATAATTAAATCCACAAGAACTGATGAAATTACCTAGTAAAGAAGGGGCACAGGAAAGAATCCTGTGGAACACTCAATAGCCATGACTGGGATGAGGATCCAGAAAAGCAGATTGAGAAGAATAGTCAAGAGATAAGAGAACAAGGAGAGAATGCCGTCTCCCCAAACAGAGAGTAACATTTAGAAAAAGATAATTTACACTGTCAAGGGCTATATATGGAGAGATCAGGAAAAGTAGGGCTGAGGAATGGCCATTAAATTTGTCAATTAGGACATTACTGGCAACTTTGGAAAGAGAAATTTCAATTGAATGTTCAGAAGCTGGACTGTAACAAGTTAAGAGTGAAAGGAGGTACCCTATTTTAGATGGCTTGTTAAGGATTTTACCCACAACAAGCAAAAAACACAGAATGATAGTTAGCTGGGATGGAAGGATCAAATAAAGGTTTCTTAAAGGCCGAAGATATATGGGTATGTTAGCAGACATCAGGGAAGGAACCAGCAGCCAGAGACTGAAAATAAGCGAAAGAATGGAATGACAGTGGGATCAATTTCTTGGATAGAATTAGATTGATTGTGGAGATAGAAGGGATTATTGTTTTAGCAAAAAGTGGAGCCAACTGTTTATATAAGAAGGTTTGATGGAGGAGATAGTAGTAAAAGAAATATGAATGATATAAGGAAATCTTATATAGCTTTCAATAGCTTCCCAGTAACAAAGGAGGCAAAGTTTTAAGGTTTCAAAAGAAAACTTATTAGGTTATTAGATAAACTAATCTTTTGTCATGTATCTATTCATTTACCTGGATTGAAATCTATTGAGTAACCTGCTTCAAAATTCAATTCCTCAAACAGTTATTAAAACTAAGCAGTGTGAAGTAATGTATCAAGTACTGGGGATACAAAAAAAAAAAAAAAAAAAAAAACGAGAGAGGAGAGAGAGAATCTCTGCCCTAAAGGAATTTATACTCCACTGTGTTATTATACAGATAATAGTGCAATGCAAATTGAGGAGAAGAGAGGAAGCACTAATAACAAGAGTTAACAGGAAAGGCTGAAAGATTCCTTCAAGGCTCAAATCGGTAACTAAGATATCTTAGCCTTAGCATGTCCTTATCTGTAAAATGGGGATAATCAGGTTCAAATGAAATAATGAATGTTGTTATATTTTAAGATTAAGGTAAACCAAGACACAAAGTTCCAAGCACATTCAATTTATTGGTAAAACAATAAATTACCAAAGGGGTCTCGATTTCTCAGTCAGCCAAAAGGCCAAGAGACAGGGTTTACTTACTAGCTTTTAATATAGTTTGGGAAGTATGTGAGAACAGGAGTATCACAGATGGAAGACAATACAGGAATGGCTACAAAAGCTGCTGAAGTAGCAGAGATGGCCAACAAATAAATAAGATTGGTTGGACATTTGGGACCAGTTATCTAGAAAGATTCATTGATAAGAGTCCATCTGCTCTTTAGCTGAACAGAAATAGACTTCTTGTTACCCACCAAAATTCCGTAAAACTTGTAAGGTAACAAATCTTCCTTAAATATTCATGGATACACAAGGGTTTTAACACATATTTTTTGAGTTAAAGTAATTTATGATAGGACAACTGAATTTAAACTGAGAGAGGAAAAAACAACTTCTGAACTTAACTCAAAGAAATATAGTACAAGCAGCTACAGAAGAGAATCATTACAGAATATTCTGAATAATATTTAAAAAACAAAATCATTACTTGGTTTTCTCAATGTGCAAGGATCTTGTTGTTCAGTCCTTTCAGCCTTTTTGTGACCCCATTTCGGGTTTTAACTGGAGTAGTTTGCTATTTTTTTCCAGCTCATTTTACAGATGAGGAAACTGAGGTAAATGGAGTTAAGTGACCTGCTCAGAGTCCCCAAGCTATTAAATTTCTGAGACCAGATTTGAACTCAGAATATGGTCTTAATGAGGAATGAGACTTCCTGACTCGAGGCCTGGCTCTCTATCCACTGTGCCACCTAACTAAGCCAAGGGTTTTACAAGTTTTAAGAGCCCAATATAAGCTAGCTACTATTATTGCTTTTTAAAATGAAGTAATGTTTTGCTAATTATTCCCTGTTCACAAATCCTTGCCTTCTAAAGGTGTTCATAAATTCTACTCTGAAAGAAACATGTAGTTCAACAGAGGAGAAAGTGTTTTCTGTTAATTGCAGAGGATTTTTATACTCTCAGGAGAGTTGAAATCAAGCTTGCACGATATCCAAATATGTTCTGTAGAGCCAAGGTTAGACTTCGATAAATAAAAATTTTTACCTAACCTGATCAGCGTAATACGTGTATTCTTCTCTATCTCCTTTCTAGCTCCAAGTCTAACATTCTATCAATTCTAATGACACTAAATATATATACGTGTATATACAAATGTGTATGCACACATACTATGTAAATATAGTGAGAGACAGCTGAGCTGTAATGGATAAGAGAGCTAGTCTCAAAACCAGAAGTTAAAATCTTTTTCTGTCCCATACAAGGAAAGCCAGTTAACCTCTTTTTGCTTAAAGAAATTCCTTTAAACTCTGGCAGGAGTAATGGCAATTTCTCCATTGGGTAGTTCCCTACAACAAGGAATCGAGTCTAGTCCCTAATCTCTAAATAAATAAATAAATATATATATATATATATACATATATATATATAAAAACATATATATATATACACACATACATATACACAAGCATAAATATATATATGTATATATATACATATGTATATGACTGTATATATACATACACAAACATGTATGTATATATATTTTTCAAAGATAGCTCATTTTAAGGTTAAAGTTTAAACAGGGTATCAAAATGTTAATCTATTTTTCATATATCAAATTCTACTGACTTTTTCTTTTAATAAAATAGTGCTTGTGGAAAAAATCAACTTTACCAACAAAAGCTTATGTTAAAAAGTGATTTTATTTGCAGTTTTGCATAAACTCCTAATGACTAAGGATGTACTCAGGGCCTTAAAACCAGAACTTTTCCAGAAAGCCAGCAAATACCACCTCAATTGTTACTTTTTCTACTTACTTTATGTACTTAATTCAATTCAATAAACATTAAGAGCTTATTACGTGCCAGATACTGTGTTAAGCTTTGTTATCAATATATATATAGGTAAAGACTGTGCCACACAAGCTATATCACACAACGGACATTAGGTATTTAACATACGTATTTTTAAAATAAATTTCACTATGATAATGGTCTTCTTTTTAAAAGCTCAGCAAATTTGGTACCTAGCCCACAAGACTCCCCAGAGTGTGTTCTGGTCACATGTGCCTGATGGAGATGATGGGGCGGGGGAGGGCTTCTAATAAAACCTTTCCCCAAACCCGGTCTTCCATCCAGGTTCGCCAGACCCGAGCAGCGCTCAGCCAAACTTCAGATGCTGGGACTATTCAGTTGTCATTTTTCTCCTACCTGTCCCCGGGTAGGTGAGAGCAAAAGAACCAACTGCCTCACCCCCACCCCCACCCCGGGAGTCGGAGAGTGCGGTCTGGGGGCTCTCTTGAAACCCTTTCTCTGATCCAGTCCGGGCAGAGCCTGCCCCAACAGGTAGGGGAGGCGGCTCCAGGGCCCAGCACCCCCACACCAGTTCTGGAGGGCGGAGACCGCCGGGGCTCCCGGCTCCCTCCACTGTCCGAGGGAGGACTTTAAATCAGGAGAACCCCCGCCCGGCATCACCCCAACCTCCGAGGAGCCGCTCTTTCCTCCCGCTCGGAAAGATGCCCCCCTGGCTCGTTTCCCAGTTTTCTGAAAGTCTACCTTCCCAAAGCCCCGGCCGACTACCCCGCCCCTGCTCTAGGTGCACACACCTAAACCTGCACCTTCCCCCTCCAGAGGGGTGCTGGCCGCCGCCGCCGCAGCTGCCTCCCGGCCTCGGCTTGCCTCGCCTCGCGCAGTCGGGCGTCGTCAGCAGCCGCTGCCGCACATCCGTGCTCAAGTCACACGCCGCTAGGCCGCCCACTAGCCTCGGTTACCCAGGAACCAGGGAGGAGGGCGAGGAGAGGGGCGGTGCAAGAAGCTGGAGGCAGAGAGGCGCCGGCCAATCAGGGGAAAGGGGCATAGGCTGATATGACGGCGAATCGCGCGACCACTGGGAGTGAGGCTATTGGCGTCATGTGACGCTCGCGCCCTGGGCCCCGTCAGTAGGCTCTCCGACCGTTGGCACAGGCGATAGAAGGGGCGGAGCCTCGCTGCGGGTTTCAGCGTAGGTTGAATTTGTGTGCCCATCCTGAGGAACTTTTCTCTTACCACCACTCCCCATCTCTCCCAGGTCTCACGTAGCCAAAATTTGGGCCGGAAAAGTTGGGAGAGCTTCCCTACGCAGGTCACCTTTGACCTGGGAAAGCTGTGAGTGGCAGACATCTCCTTCCCCTACCGCTGCTTTGAGGGGATGGAGAGCGCTAGAGTTGTCCTCAGGGTTGGAATCTGGATGCCGGGCGTTATCACTAAATGGGTGATCATGGGCACCTTGTTTACTCCCGCAGGGTCTCTCGTTTCCCCTTATGTAAATGAAGGAGCTGATCTAGAGCAAGGGTTCTCAAAGTGTGCTCCGGAGAATCCGGGAGGATCTCTGTCACCCTTTCCGAAAGAATACAAATTCAAAATCACTTTTTATTCCTAATAGGGTAGATAAAACCCACATAAACAAAACCTTTTTTGGACAGATCCTTGATAATTTTTTAATAGCATAAAGATACTGAGAACAAACGTTTTAAGAACCATTAGTAGATGACCTGTGAGATCCCTTCCAGCCATAGAATATCCGTCATTTAGGCCTCCCCCGCCCCCTCCACTTTTAGTGTAGTTGTACATTTCAAGTCACCCTCCTTACTTGTCAAATCGATATCCCCAAAGCCTGGATAGATCGGTGTCTGGTATTTTGGAAGGCAACCAGGAAACTGCCGTGGCGCCTCCAAAAGTGGAAGAAAAACCCTCCCGGGTTTGGCACTTAAGTCCTTCCTAAGCAGTCCACCCGTCTCCACTTCCTCCTTGCTCCTGGTGCAAGGGCATTTATACTCTTGCTCGCAGCTCTCTCACTCATCTGTCACTGCCTCCTGGCATCCCTTCAAGTTTCAGTGGAGATTTAACCTTCTGCAAGAGACTTTCCCCAGCCCTTCTTCATATAAAAGCTTCTCTCTGAAGCTATGCCCAATTTATCCTGTCTTAATCTTGCTTGTACTTAGGTTTTGGTTTTGGTTTTCGTTTGTTTGGGGGAACACTGTCTCTCCTATCAGACCGAGCTCCTGAATGTAGATGTTGGGATGTCTTTTTGCTTGTTTTGCACGGGGCCCGGCATATATTAAGTACTACTTGACTGAGTGACTGCTAGTTGCTGAGGATACTAAAGACGATTGGCATCCCAGCCCCTGCCTTCAAAGAGCTTGAATGTCTATGTTATGTGCATTAGAGCTCAGTTCCAACCGGCTTGGAGCCCAGTTGTTGAATTTTCATTGTGAACATTTATATCTAGAAATGGGCAAATACGGGCTTTATTGTGTTATTGTCTAGATTTAAGAAAGTGATGGAAAAAATGATAATTATTAAATGTAAAGTACTAGCATACTACTAATATTAAAAACAAGATGGGTAGGAAGTGATAGATGCAAAAGAGATTTAGACAAAGTGCCAGAAGTAAATTTAAAGTAGAAGCAAGCATGCATAATAACTTTAGTCTAGGGTGACATAGGAAAGAATGTAGGAGATGGTTTTAGGGTTGAGCTTTGAAGGAAGATCAATTCTAAGAGGCAAGGATGAGAATAAAAACTCATCCCAGGCATGTTTTGCAGCCAACAAGAATACACAAGACAGGAGATAGCATGTTCATTTCAGGGAAGTAGTAATAATTCGATTTAGCTGAATTGTAGAAAGAGAATTGTTTTTTAAAAAATCTGGAAAGTTAGTTTGTAGATAAATTGCAAAGGGTCTTAAAAAAAAGGGTAAAGAACTACTGAAGGATTTTTTATACATTGAGAACTACTACCTTATAAAGATTATTTTGGTCCTTTTGTGAAGGATGGATTGGCTTAGGAACTAACTTGCAGACTAGGAAAACTTAGGATCTACAACTGGTGAACAGTGTTAAGGGCTTGAGATAGGGTAGTGGCTAAATTAAGAAGGAGTTGGATATGAGTAATACGATATTAGAATGTACAAGCCATGGCAACTAATTGGATTTAGGTGAGGATGATGAAAGGTCAAAGATGACTCCAAGGTTAGGAACTTTGGTGACTGGAAGAATGAACAGACCCTCAAAGGGAATAAGATGGTTTGGAGACCTTAATTGACAATGAAATCACTGTTTTTTGGGTCTGGCTATTTGGCTATCTAATTATCTGCTGTCTAACCACATCAGTTCTATAAGAATAGTACCAGAGGCTTGTTAGATGCTTTGTTAAACATAATATTTAAATTATGATGACAGCTTGCCCATCCTAAGTCACAGAAGGAACTACTATTACTAGAAAGAAATCATGAATTTATGAGATCACAGATGCATTTTATTATCTGATAGGCACCTCCTATAGAATTTTAGTCCATGAGAGTCCTACCAAACTTTTCTCTCAGCAATTTCAAATCTGCCTAGCTTTCCTCAGGTGGTCTTTCACAAAATCTAAGACGGAATGAGCACTACCCCTCAGAGTTGTCATCATTTTCATCCTTGCAACTAGTTTATCCAATTTAGTATGATCCAGAATAGTAGTTCCTTCTGTGAAATTATTAGCTGTTCTGCTTTTGAAAGAGGAAACTTTAGCAGGTGTTCAGATAATTGAAGTCCCACATTACTATTCTACCAGGCTTCTGTTCCAGACTTAGGATCTATTTACTTCTTTATTTTGTCTTTTTGTTCAGATGGTCTATAGTGGGTTCTAACTTTGGTTTCTATTTCTGTTGATCTTCATCCAAATGTTCCTACGATGTTTTCCTGTTTTTATTTCTGGAATTATCTCAAATGAGCATAGTTTAGTTGAAAATATTGTTTTGGACATCCTCCACCCTCACTTTTCTTTTATTTCCCTCCACAGCACACACTTTTACCTAGTCTCTTTAAAGTATACTTTTCCAAAACCATATTCTAGTCATGGGCGCATTTGTAGATATTTGCTGATGTCGAAACTCCTTCTTTTCTTGGATTTTGTCTTCTAGGCACTTTGCTGCTATTTTTCTTCATTTTAGCTGTTCCTAATGATAGACATATGTAGACATAAGTGTAGGCAATTTTTTTTCCATTTCCATTCCTATTTAATTAAAACTCTTTTGTGAAGATTTGTAAGATTTGATATAAATACATTTTTACAACCTTCCATCCATGATTAAGTTGCCTGTATTTTAAGTCATGGTTTGGAATTCTAAATACCATTTTAAGATACCATCTTTTTAACCAGCTCTCAAGTCTGCATTTTTCTAATGAAGTCATTACCTTTAATGAGCAACAACAATGAAAATAGCACTTGTACCCCTAAGATTTCAATCATACCTAAGACTTTGCCATCTTTAGCTTTGTTGTTGGCAGTATTATTTTTCCACATGCAAATTACCAGAAGTTGGCAGCACTTGTCCAGCTGAACAAGACTAGGAAGTATCTGTGCCACACATCACAATAGGATTTATTTAAATCTAAAATTTTTATAATAGCTTTTTATTTTTCTAAATACGTGCAAAAATAGTTTTCAACATTCACCTCTGAAAATCTTATGTTCCAAATTTTTTCCCTCCTTTAGTTCTTTCCTCCCTCCCCAAGATGACAAGCAGTCCAATATAAATTAAACATGTGTAATTTTTCTAAACATATTTCCATATTCATCATGCTGCACAAGAAAAATCAGATCAAAAGGGGGCGGGGGGGGGGGGTAAGGAGGAAAAAAAAAAAAACAAGCAAACAAAAAAATGGTGAAAATACTATGCTTTGATCCATATTCAGTTTTCATAGTTTCTATCTCTGGATGTGGGTAGCACTTTCTATTGCAAGTCTATGGAATTGCCTTGAATCACCTTTTTATTGAAAAGAGCCAAGTAACTTAATATTGTTACTATGTACAATATTCTCTTGGTTTTACTCACTTAGTAGAAGTTCATGTAAGTCTTTGGAAACTTTTCTGAAATCAGCCTGTTCATTTCTTATAGAACAATATTTCATTATATTCATATACCTGGCACATTCATATACCTGGCTTATTCTCCAACTGAAGGGCATCCACTCAGTTTCTAGTTCCTTGCCACTACAAAAAAGGCTGCCACAAACATTTTTGCACAAGTGGGTCCTTTCTCCCCCTTTTTATGATCTCTTTCGGATATAGACCCAGTAGAGACACTACTGGATCAAAGAATAGGCTTAGTTTAATAGCCCTTTGGGCATTGTAGAATAGGATTTGGAAAGACAACAGATCTCTTTAACATAACTCTCTAAATAGTTGCTTAAATATGCCTTCACAGAGATTGCTCAACCTCCATTACACATCTTATCTTCTTCTGACATTTATTATCTAGTTTATTACATGACTGCACTTAACAGATCCACATCTTCATTTTTTGTCAGACAAGCAGCAGCTCTCTCCTCATTCAGGACATACAACTTCTCTTGACACAGACGAAAATAATTTTGTGTCTTGAAATCCTTTTTGTATTGTTGAAACTATTAGTCTGCTTTTTATCCTTAATGGATACACATTTTCCCACTAAACTGAAAAAGTTGTTCCTCAAATCTTTAACTTCTAAGAAAAAGAGGGCCAGCTGCCAAAGCAAAGATATAAGCATGGCATTATTGATGTTGGGAAGGGGACCCCAAAAGTTTGGGATCATAGATCAGTGGCGCAAGGTGTCTCAAAAGAATCTGCAGATTTGAACCTATCTCCTTAGCCAAGGGGCAAAGTTTATTGTAAGCAATGCCATTACAAGCTTGCTGAATTTCTAAAAGAAATTAACAGAGAGACAGAAGCAAGGAGACAAGTTTATCCAGTTTATATCATTCATGTGCTAATTCATATATACATACACAATACATAGAGGATTTCATATATATTATATATATATTATATATTATATATTATATATATGTGTGTTTATGTATTTGTTTACATACATAGGAAATAAAGTACTTATATAATGACAAATGTTAAGTTTACCTAAAAGATAATTTTATGGAGAATGGTTGTCAGAAGAAACAGTACAAGGACACTCTTAAGGGAAAGAATTTTGGAATCAGTTGTGAGACATGGGACATACTGGCAAAGGACCATCTAGCATGATGCACCCTCTTCAAAGAAGATGCTGTTCACTATGAGCAAATCAGAATTGCAGTAGCTCAAATTTAGAGACATCTCCAGTGCAAATGTTCTTATGGACTATTGGTACCTTGCCAAATGTTGAAGGAGATGTGGAAAAATTGGGATACAAATGGAATGGTAAACAGATCCAACTATTCTGAAAAGCAATTTGGAACTGTGCCCAAACAGCTATAAAATTGCATACTCTTTAACTCAGTAATATAACCACTAGATCTGTATCCCAAAGAAATCAAAGAAAAAGGAAAATGACTTATGTGGACTAAAATATTTATAGCAGTTCTTTGAACAGAACCAGAACATTGTACATAATAACAATATTACATATGATCAGCTGTGAATGATTTAGCTGTTTTAGTAGCTAATCCAAGACAATGATGACGGACCTCCAGAAAAAAAATTTGATGGGGTAAAAATGCAGATCAAAGTATATATATTTTTTCTTTTTCTTTTTCTTTTTTTGTTTTATGTTTTCTTTTGCAACATGGCTAACATGGAAATATTTTGCATGACTCCACATTTGCAATCTATATCCAATTACTTGTCTTCTTGAGGAGAGGGAAGGGAAGGAAGGGAAGAAGAAAACTTATCATTCCAAATTTTAGAAAAACATATTTTTTAATATGTAATTTTTAAAAATAGAGTGAAAAAATTTACATAATCTAGATTATTCATTTTACTTCCTGTAAACCTCTTTGTCTCTTGTTTGGTCATGAACTTTTCTACTCATAAATCTGACAAGTAATTAATTCTGTGATCCACTAATTTTGTTATAACATCTTTTTTATGTCTAAATCATATATCCATCTTGATCTTATTTTGTTCTTGATGTTGTCTATGCTTATTTTCTGCCAGACTATTTTTTTAGTTTTCCCAATAGTTTTTGTCAAATGGTGAGTTCTTGCCACAATAGCTGGGATCTTTGGGTTTATCACATTCTAGGTTACTATGCTCATTTACTTGGATCTGTATGTATATTGACCAATCTCTTAAGCAGTATCAAATAGTTTGAAAGATTACAGTTTTGTATAAATATATTTTGAGATCCAGTATTTGTAGGCCCCTTTCCCTCATACTTTTTTCATTGATTTTCTTTTTATTCTTGACCTTTTGTTCCTTTCTGTAGTTGAATTTTTTTTTTCCTAGCTCTATGAAGTAATTCTTTGGTGGTTTGATCAGTACAGCTTGAATAGATAAATAATTTATTGGTTCAGCTTATTATCCACAGCAACTAATAATTTTCCAGGTATTTGAATCAATCTTTATTTGGTAAATAATGTTTTGCAATTACATTTATGAAAATTTCTATGTGTCTTGGCAGTTAGGCTTCCAACTATTTTATAAAAAACGAAGTTATTTTAAATGGAATTTATATCTTCTGGCTGGGTTTTGTTGTTAGGGTTCTCTAAGTAAACCATCATGTCATTTGCAAAAAGTGATAGTTTTATTTCCTCATTGTTAATGTTTGAATATTCAAATTTTTTCTTGTCTTATTTCTATAGATATTATTTCTCATGGTAATTGATATCCTTGCATCACCATTAATCTTATTGGAAAGGCTTCAAGTTTATTTCCATTATAGATGTTATTTTTTGTTTTAGATGGAGACTCTTATTTTAAGGGAAGGTCTATTTCTATGCTTTTCTAGTGTTTTTAATAGGAATGGGTATTGTGCTTTGTCAAAAACTTTCTTCATTTAATGAAATATGATTTTTATATGATTTTTGCTTTTTGTCCTTTTGCTTAAGCTTACAATTTTTCTAATATCAAACCAATTCTGATGCTGCCTGATTATACTATGTGATTTTGGGGGATTTATTGTTGTATTGTACTTGCTTGCATTTTATTTATGATTTTTGTATCGATATTCATTAGGGAAATTGGTCTATAGTTTCTGTATGAAATAAACTAAGTGAAGACTTGTCATAGCAATACAATAACAAATTGAACTATAGCTTTAAAAAAAAGCTGCAGGTGTTTGATTGTCTTGGATGAACATTTCCCTTTCTGTTCCCCCCTCTCCCTTAATTAGCATTTAAGTACTATTAAAGGCAATGATAGCTTTGGGAATATAGGTAACAGAATTCTCTCATCCAAAAATAACTGCTTCTATAGCAGTTCTCTAGGGAAATTTAAATTAAAAGTTTGTTACTAATATTCTTTGTTTCTGGAATAGACTTCCATGTTTAGAGTGTTGGGGTTTTGTTGTTAGGGTTCTCTAAGTAAACCATCATGTCATTTGCAAAAAGTAATAGTTTTGTTTCCTCATTGTTAATGCTTGAATATTCAATTTTTTTCTTGTCTTATTTCTATAGATATTATTTCTCATGTTAATTGACATCTTTGCATCACCACTAATCTTGTTGGATCTGCTCTTTCTTTTGTTGATGCTTGTCCCACTTAAAGACATAACTTTTCTTCTACCCACTTTTGTGTTCCTCTAAGCCTATGGGATTCTTTAACTACATCACATAAATTTTGTTATGTTGATTTATCTTTGTCATTATCCTTAATGAATTTTAATTGATTATTTTTATGATTTGTTCTTTGATCCACTCATTCTTTAGGATTAGGTTATTTAGATTCCAATTAACTTTTAATTTATGCTTCAAAGACACTTTATTGAATATAATTTTACTATATTATGGTCAGAAAAATATATATTTAATACTTATGCTTTTCTGTATTTATAGATAAAGTTTTTGTGCCATATACATGGACATTTTTTGTATTGGTGCTATATGTGTAAATGAGGTATTCTCCTCTTATTTGGTATTCTCCAGAGGTTAGTCATACCTAATTTTCTAAAATTTTATTCATATCCTTAAACTTATAGTTTATTTTGTGGTTAGATTTACCTAGGTCTGATAACAGAAAATTGAGGCCCTTCCCCCCAGCACCCTATTAGGGTTTTACTGTCTGTTTCCTTCTGTAACACATTTAACTTTTTCTTCAAGAATTTGGATACTATGTCATTTGGTGCATATATGCTCAGTATTGATATAAATGTGTTTTCTATAATATCTTTGAGCAAAACATAGTTTTCCTGATTCTCTTTAAATTGGGCATATGTCCGATCTGCATTTTGCTTTGAACTTTTGCTTATAAGATGTTTCCAAGTCATTATGAGTTTGGACCTTGAGCTTCCTTCTCAACATAGTCAGCTTCTTTTTATTTTTGTTTTCTCATTTTTCCATTCTATTTCTTGACTTTGGACTTTATATTAAAGTTCAGCTCTGCTTACTTCTAGTGGAACCAATTGGTCTAAAATTCTGTCTTTTTTTTTGTCCTTCTAGAGGCAGCTAGGGGGGTCAGTGGATAAAATTCTGGGCCTAGAATCAGGAAGACCTGAATTCAAAACTGCCTCAGATATGTATTAGCTGTGTGACCTTGGGCAAGTCAATCTCTGACTTAATCCACTGGAGAAGGAAATGGCAAACCACTTTGGATCTTGCCAAGAAAGTTTCATGGCCAATTAAAAAAAAAAAATTCACATTTATTAAGTGCTTGCCATGTGTCAGGTATTGTGCTAAATATTGGTGTTGCAAATACAAAGAGAAAAATGGTCTCTGCTCTTAAGAAACTTACATTCTTTTTTTTAAAATTAATTTAATGTTTAGAAGAATTGCACATATTTAACTTATATTGGATTGCTTGCTGTCTAGGGGAGGGGAAAAGGGAGGGAGAAAAATTTGGAACACAAGGTTTGGCAAAGATGAATTTTGAAAACTATATTTGTATGTATTTGGAAAAATGAAAAACTATTTTAAAATAGTTAATTTATTTAAAATGTAAATAGAAAAAAAATTTCCATGTGCATGACAGAACATAAGAGAGGTTACAAAATATGAAAATATGAATTGGGCAAGGGAAGTCAGTGAAGTTATGAGACTATAGGGGACATGCTGGACCCTGACCATGAGCCCTCGACTAGCTTATAAAAATTACTAATACACACATTTTCTAAAATCACTAAAATAATAAAACAAAATATAAAGAATGGAAAAACAGAAGACAATATGAGACATTTCATAAGAAAAGCAATTTATCTAAAGGACAGATCAAGAAGAGAAAACAAGAATAATTGAACTAATTGAAAGCTATGATCAAAAAAAAAAAAAGAATCTTACCCAATTCTAATTTTCAAAGAGTCATTTTCTTAAGATTCTAGATCTCCTTTTCTAGTTGGTTTGACTTTCTTTTCATAATCATCTCATTTTTCTTAGAGTGTTTTTTTCTTCTTTTAGTTATTTAGTTATTTTCTCAATCTCATTTGATTTTTGAAGGTTTTTTTTTATTTTTTGAGCTTTATGAATTATATTTTTGGACAGGACCATTTCAGATTACTTTTTAAACTTAAGTATCTTCCTCTGAAGATGAACCCTGGTTTTCCCTGTTTTCATAGTAATTTTGTATGCTTGGATTTTTTCTCCTTTGCCTGTTTATTGTAATTTTTAAAATTTGTAGTAGATAGTTGATGTAATCACCTCTAGTCCTGGGCACAGGTGCCTCCGGCCTCAAATCCTTCTTCAGTTCTGCCTTCTGGCCTGGTACTGAAACCAAGAACTCCATTCTCCTGTAAGTTCTTGCAGCTAGCAGCTACCTTACCCCATTGCTTCTTCACTCACTGAATGTGTTCTGGTTCCCTGCACAAGGCTGCTTCTCAGCAGCATAGCTGACCCTGGCATTCCTTAGCAGGGATTCCCTCAGTTTTCCCTGACTCATATACCCAACTCCTCACATAGTGTGGGAGGTGAAAATTCCTGTGACTAAGTAGGAGGCTACCTCCCAACTCAGCTAGTCTCAGGGCTTACAGTTTGATGTTTCAAAGGAACTAGTCTGGAAATGTTTACTCTTGTTTCACAAGGGCCAGCTCTCTGGTCTGATACCTTTCCTTGAATCTTCTCTAATCCATTGTTCTATTCCAATTCTTAGATGTTTTTAACTGCTCTACATTTGCCCAGAGGTGCCATTTTATCTTTTTTGTGGAATAAATCTGAAGAGTTTGAAATTTCCTGATGTTCTCTATCATCTTCCTAGAATGCTTCTCTCATGGCTAATACTCATATGCTGTGGTTCTTGAAGGGGAGGGGAGGACATAAAAAGTCAGACACAACTGAACAATAAATGTTTTCATAGATTCATCTGGGAGGCCTATAAATTTTGGGTGCTTCCAATATGGTATGGTTCAAGAAGAAGTCTGGTCCTTATAGAGCTATGGAGCCTGTTCTCTTGTGATTATTTCTCACCCCAGAACTGCTATATGGTATTGAGTAGTGATCAACAGAACTGCTCAATGGAATTTGTTTGCTCTCTATATATACTAGTATAGGACTCCAGGTATTTAGTCAGTTCCTTTCCCAATCCTGGACTCTAGATAGTTCCAGGTGCCATCACAGCCTGGTGTTGTTCTTTTCATTTGTTGGGCTCCTAGCCAACCTCTTTCTTGGTGTCTACAAACCTCATTTTCTGACTTCCTAATTTGCCCTGGACTGGAAATATGTCTTATAGTGACATTTTGTTTGCTTTTCTGATCAGAATTCAGTTTGCCACACTCTTTTAGGTTGCTGTGGGGGAGCTAAGGCAAAATACTGTTGGAGTTCAGAACGGACCCCAACAGGTTGGGGGTCGCAGATAAGTGTAAGGTGTCTCAAAAGAAACTGTAGGCTTGAACTCATATCTAAGTCAAAGGGCAAAGTTTATTGTAATTGTAATGCCAATTGGAGTAGGCTGGGTTCCAAAAGGATTTAGCAAAGAACCAGGAGTAAGGGGACAAAATTATCTGGTTCTTCATGTCACTGATATGCTAATTTTATGGCTTAGAGCCACCTCTAATTGAGGAGTGGTCTATTCACTACTGTCTCAGAAACTTAGTTATCACTGACCAGCAGATTATTACCTTTCTGTCAGTAATGTTTGAAGGACTATTCTAAGACCAGAAGACTTTAGAATCATTGACAGATTGTCAGAACAACAGCACTATGAGATCAGAGGGTCTCAGGATCACTAATATATCTTCCCTAAAGTCTAAGGGAAGAAATATTATATTGCTAGGCCAGAAGGTTTTTACAATCATTGTTGGACAGATTGTTAGAACAATAGCACTCTAAGATAAGGGGTGACCTCAGGATCACTGATTCTAAAGTCAACAGACTCTCTCACTTCATTCTGTCTACCCATATTATTTTGACAGTCACATTTCAGCTGCAGTTTGATCTTTTACCATCTTAGGGTCCTGCTATTTCCCAACTGACCTGTGAGAATATCCAGAGTAACAGTTCTCATGTTAGACAAACTGACAGGTAAAATTCAGTCAAAATGTCCCTCTTGTCATTTCTCATACAAATTAGTCCATCTCCAGTCAATCAACAAGCATTTATTAAAAGTACCAACTATTTAGTAGGCACTCAAATTACAAAGAATGAAACAACCCCCTATTTAATAATAATAGTTAGCGTTTATATAGTGCTTTAAAGTTTGCAAAGCACTTTACTGAGATGATCATCATATGACTCCTGTGATGTAAATTCTATTATTATCCTCAATTTACAGAGGAGGAAATTGAGGTTTAGAGATGTTAATATGGCTTGCCCAGATTCACATAGCTAGAAAGTAACTGGCCAGATTTCAATTTGAGATTCTATCCACTTGACCACCTAGCTGTCACATTCTGAGAATCTCCATGCCTTTGTACCTATCTGCCAAGCCTATGATGCGCTGCTTCCTTTCTTTCTCCTATTAGAAGTTTCTTATAAAACTCAATTGAAAGGGAGCAACTTGTTGGTGTAGTGAATAGAGCACCAGCCCTGAAGTCAGGAAGACCTTAGTTCAAATGTGGCCTCAGACTTCCTAGCTGTGTGACCCTGGGCAAGTCATTTAACCCCAACTGCCTCAGCAAAAAAACCCCAAACAAACAAAAAAGCCAAACTCAGTTGAAATACCACATATTACATGAAGCCTTTCCTGATTCCCTTAGCTAATTAGGCCTTTGCCCCCAAATTACTATTATCTGTAACCCTCTCTATTGGTATGTAGTGTATCTATTTGTAACTTGTGTTCATGTTGTATCTCCACTTTCATTTTTGTCTTTGTACAATACTTAGAACATAGTAGGTACTTAATACTTATTAGTTGATTGATTCTGCCAAGCTGGAAAAGTAAAAAGTATAGCCCCTGATATGGGCTATCATACAAGGACCACCCTGGTTAAGGCTAGAGAAGTCACCAGATGATGAATATTTAGACCAAAGTCATTTGTGGAAACCATCTGCTATTGTGATCTGCATCCATAGAGTTCTCACACAGACAAAAATCATCGTTCTGTTGAACAACATTTTCACTAAACATTCAAAATCCAAGGAGTTAAATAACTAGTTTTTTAAATGATGTTTTAAATTCAGAAAAAACTCATAAATCTGATCACGTAGCCATTTCATTTTCTCAAGCTAGAGACTAGTTTTATAGGCCTATTTCTAAGTCTAGGTAGTCAGGCATGAAATTGATCAGTAGAAGTATAGTCAGTGATTCATAGTTCTTTTTTGCCTATATTTTTGGAATATTAATAAATGAGCTTAGTAGATATGGAGGATCACTATCCCCCATCCAATTAATCAAGAGACTTGTCTTAGGAGAGGTAAAAAGGAATTTATTGCTTTCTCATGAGAAAGAACATCCCTCCTGTCTACCAAAATGGGGTCAACAAGGGAGTACAGTTCTCAGCAAATTTATATAGACCCTAAAAGTGGAGTCCCCATCCCCCCCCCCATCACACCCATCTTCAAAGTTTCAGGTGGGAATTTTCCCCAGCAACAAAAGAGCTAAAAACAAAGATGTTTGCTCAACAGGTGGTCTCCCCTTACCCCCATCCTTAAATATACCATACCAAGGGGGTGTAAGTGCAAAGAACAAAAAAGAACAAAAAGATTCTTTTAAAATCTCAGATCACCATCCCTATCATAAGATCCAGTCCCTGCCCCTAAAGAGCTTGCATTCTTACATTCTTTTGAGGGAGATAATCTCTACTCTGACCACCCATGGATATCCCTATGGGTCTCAGTTTTCTAATTTGTTTCATTTCTCCAATTTAATTTTTGTAACTGTGGAAATCAAACAAATATTCATCCATTTCTCACAGATGAGTTTGTTAATCTTTCCAGCTCTTCAGATCTGGAATTATATAGGTAGCATCTTGAGACTGATCCCTATTCTATCAATGATAATTCTTTAACTTTAGAACAGATATGTTATTGATAGCAAAACAATTTTAATGAACATTTTAATTACTAAACATACTCATGTACATATAGGCTTGCTTGTTATCACTGAGCCACATATAAGGATTGCTGCAGGTAAACCAGGACTAGGAACTAAAAATTCTTTCACCTGGAAAGGGGAGTTTGTATGAGCACAAAGCCCAGTTTAAAATGGAACAAAGCACTTTGAACACAGATACATTTATAATGGAAGATTATCACTGGTGGTTCACTTCTCTTTGAGTTGAAAATGAACAAAGACCCGAGGAAAGGAGCAGTACAGTGAAGGAATTTGGTAGTGGTTGTGGTTGTTCGGATGACACAGACTGCTGAGCTGTAAAGTAAAATTTAAGGTACATAGATTGTTCCCCTGAATGCTAGTGTCCTGAGGCAAAGTCTTATTTGTCTTTTGCTATTGACTGTGTGAGGGATAGAAAATCCTATCCAAAAATGACTACTCAGAGATCTCTCTCGAAGTAAAAAGCAGAAAAGTTGTTTATTTAATTGATTCTCATGAGAATGAGCAATTCCACCAGGAGGAGGAAAGGAGAGAGAGCTCACGGTAGAAGGGCTAAAGAAAGGGACAAGATAAACAGTTTTTATAGGTTTTACTTACAAAGGATTACATCATGAGTTGGAGAACATTAAGAAATAGATGCCCCTCCCCCCCTTACTTAATTGGATGTTATTTGTGCCAAAAACAGCAGATTTCCTAGTTCCGGGAGGAACCATACATCAGGCAACGAGTTGTCTAAATATTGATAACTTGAACAGCGATAAATGTCATCATTCTAGATTAAATACATATATCTAAAATCCAAGTATTGGCTACTACTCAATATACTTACGCAGGTCACAGAGACCTAGAGAAACTAAAATATAGAAGAGGAATTTAAACATTCTTGGAAGTTCTTCACTTCATCTCTACTATACATAACTGCTGGAAGTTCTTCACCTTATCTCTACTACAAACACACACAGCTCCCCCCTTCTAATATGTAAATGGTTTTTAATCATATTGTCTATGAAGAACTTAAACATTGCTCAAAGTCAGTTAGTTAACAGACTTGCACATTGTTTATCAAGTTCACTATCAGAGTTATCTCCTTCCAGCACCCTCCAGCCTCTTTTCTGGAGAATCATCATCTCAGTAGCATCCTCTGGATGCAATAATTTCGATAGAGATCGTTGGACTATTCTGGTTATTAATGTAATTATACAGGGTAAACATAATGATAACAATATAATACCACTGATTGCAATTAGTCCATACCATAAAAGTCGTTTCCATTTGCTACTATAAAACCAGGACCACCAACTATTAGAAAAGGGGGATTTCCACACCTGTACAGGCACATGAACTATTCTGTGAATGCCTTTTGTAATTTCTTTTACCTCCAGCTTCCATCCTGAGCCCATGTGGCTGGCCCCTACTCTTTGATGATTCTTTCTGGGGGCCATGTAATTCCCATCCATTAGCATCACCTGTTTGAATCAGAGAAGTATCTATGCTAGTCGTATTCCTAATTTTTTGTCACTGTCTTCTGGAAGGAAGAAAAACTTGGGCCTTATTGTATCTATATAACAACTCCCAGTCCAATTCCTATATATATATATATATATAAAACATCCCATGGGCCTAACAGTCCCCCTTTCATAGTTTTGAATTACACTTCCAAAGTTGTTTTTCAGGCATCCAAGTGTAATTACAGTCATTTTCCCCAGTAAAATCTATATTACTGCAAAAGTTACCAAACATTCTTCTAATAGTTCCATTACCATTTTCCCACTTCCATCCCATTACAGTACTAGCAGTACCTGATTTTGTACTATTTAACCTTAAACATCTCCATAAATCTCAGAATGTTTAACAAGTTGGTTTCTTTTTAAATTCCTTCAAGCATTCTTAACCACCCTCTACTGCATATTGATGAGTACATTTAATCACTGACCCATCATCACAAACAATGTTTGTTTTATTCTATCTATTTTTATATTTACTACAATCTATAATATCTACCTTCTCTGGCCGGTGGGTAAAAGTCCATTCGCATTTATTTTCTCCCATCCAAGGCCCTGTGCCTGTTTGATTTAAATAATGTTCTCCTGGGACAGCATTAGTTAGTTTCCACTGATGTTCTTCCTGATCTGACCAAAATCCTGTATCATCATGTACAACTGATCTATTACTCAATATCCAGGCTGGATATAAAGGGACAGGTACCCAGGGCCATCATGTGAGTTGTTCAGGTCCCCCACATATCCAGCAGTTTTTAAGATAAAATGTATCAGCAATAACCTGAATCAAGTTCTGGAAGCATTTGCCTTCCTTCAGTAAAGGATTAGGGATTGTTCCAGCAAGGGGTAGTGTTATATATAGGGATAAAAAGCACAATTCCCTTCTGTGTATGTTTTGTTTGGCCCTCATTCTACCGAATAATAAGTCAGATTTCTGAGTTGAAGTAACACTGTCCAACAGAAAATAATATCTAACACTACCAGAAAAAGCCCCAGTATAATACCCCTGATCAATACTATTATTAAGATTTTATATGCACAATTTTTAATGCTTGCTTTAACTGCTCCTCTGGATTCAGCTTCCAGGTCCACACCCTTGGAGCATCTACTGGTCCTTTAATTCTGCTATGGTAAGTCCACCCTCTCTCTTTGGTACCAACTGCTGTGTCTGATGTTAGGAGGATCTGGAACTGTCCTTTCCAGCTCAGGGTCAGCTTGTCCTCCTTCCATGTCCAAACCAGGACCCAGTTTTCAAACTAGAACTTATGCACTGTGAATCCTAAGGGAAGAGTCTGATCAATAAGCCCTTTTAGTTATAAAGTTTTCAGATGTTGCAGTACAGACATGACATATTTCCTTAAAAACAAATCCTCGGTCTCAAATATCGGCTCCAAGGAAGAATTTTGAATCCCTTTTGGATAAGGGTGACCATACAATAATTCCTAAGATGATAATCCCACATCCCTCTGGAATTTTGTTCTAATTCTTAATAAGGGAAGAGAAAGGCACTTGGTTCAGGACAATTGTGTCTCAGCCAATTTAGTCAGTTGCTGTTTAATTTCCTTATCCATCCTTTCCACTTTTACCTGATGAGGGCAGATGCCATGGGGTATGTAAGTCCCAGGATATTTCTAGAGCTCGGGCCACAGATTGGAGGGTTTTAACTGTGAAATGGGTGCCTTGGTCCAAATCTACCTGCTCCACCAACTGGAATGATATGCTCAAGGAGGACTTTTATGACTGCTGAGGCAGTTGCCCAGGCAAGGGGAAAGGCTTCCACCCATGAGGTCAGATGGTCCACTATGACCAACAGGTATTTGAGACACCCCACTAGTGGCAGTTCAGTAAAGTTCATCTGTATGCTTTGGAAAGACCTGATACCAAGGGGGCCTTTCTTCTTTCTGGACTTGTCATTGGACCGCCTTATTCGTCCTCTTCACAGGATACCCGCTGACCAGTTACCTGCTATTGTGTACAAGCCAGTGCCACCAACTTAGTCAGCACCACGTCACACAGATCTTGGACACCCCAATGACTGGCTTGATGTAAATGTGGGAGTACATGTCTCATACCTGCTGTGGTCAGTACCTCTGTGCTGTTAGGGAGAAACCAGTGCCCCTCTTTATCCTCCTGAGTGTCAAGGCTTTGGGTCTCTTGTTTCTCTTCTGGGGTAAGGGAAGATGGAGGCATTTGAGGTAGAAATGCCAGAATTAGCACCATCATCTCCTCTGTACTTACAGATTCCTCTTCTCCAGCCCATTTCCCCTCCTCATCCGAAAAGCAGTTTCCCCTTGTCTCAAAGGTCCTCTTTGGTGGCCCTGCACATGAATCACTGCAACATTCTTAGGTAACATAAGATTAATCAAAATTTCAATGACCAATGCCTGTGTGCCAATCCCTTACCTTAACTATTTATCATTCCCCTTTCCTCCCATATTTTCCCAAATATATGAACAATTCCCCAGGCATATTTTGAATCCGTATATATGTGGTTCCATTCTTTCCTTCAAGCAATTTTAGGGCTTGATTTAATGCATATAATTCACAAGTTTGAGCTGACCACCTTTTTGGCAAGGATCCAGCTTGAACCAGAGTCAAGTCCTCCCCATCAACAATAGCATATCCATGAACAGACAATTTTCAGATGATAAAATTGAAACTATTTCCACTCATATGGCAGGAAAAAAATAATGATGAATGTTGGAGGGAATGCGGGAAAACTGGGACACTGATGCATTATTGGTGGAGTTGTGAACGAATCCAACCATTCTGGAGAGCAATCTGGAATTATGCCCCAAAAGTTATCAAACTGTGCATGCTCTTTAATCCAGCAGTGCTACTACTGGGCTTATACCCCAAAGAGATACTAAAGAAGGAAAAGGGACCTGTATGTGCCAAAATGTTTGTGGCAGCCCTGTTTGTGGTGGCTAGAAACTGGAAAATGAATGGATGCCCATCAATTGGAGAATGGTTGGGTAAATTGTGGTATATGAATGTTATGGAATAATATTGTTCTGTAAGAAATGACCAGCAGGATGAATACAAAGAGGCTTGAAGAGACTTACATGAACTGATGCTAAGTGAAATGAGCAGAACCAGGAGATCATCATATACCTCAACAACGATACTGTTTGAGGATGTATTCTGATGGAAGTGGATCTCTTCGACAAAGAGATCTAACTCAGTTTCAATTGATCAAGAATGGACAGAAGCAGCTACACCCAAAGAAAGAACATTGGGAAATGAATGTAAACTGCTTGCATTTTTGTTTTTCTTCCCAGGTTATTTCTACCTTCTGAATCCAATTCTCCCTGTGCAACAAGAGAACTGTTTTGTTATGCACACATATATTGTATCTAGGATATACAGTGACCTATTTAACATGTATAGGACCGCTTTCCATCTGGGGAAGGGGGTGAAGGGAGGGAGGGGAAAAATCGGAACAGAAGTGAGTGCAAGGGATAATGTTGTAAAAAATTACCCTGGCATGGATTCTATCAATAAAAAATTAAAAAAAAAACAAAACAAAAGAATAGCATATCCATTTTTCCTTTTCCCATTAACTACTCGTGAGGACCCGTCTATGAACCATTGAGTACCTTTTAACAAAGGGGCCTCCTGCAAATCTTCCCTAATCTTAGTTTGGTAACCAATCACATTTAAACAATCATGTTCAGGGGACACATGTTCTCCAGGGAAAGCAGATAAGAACATGGCTGGATTAAGGTTATGGTCTGGTGAGAGTACCAAATCATCTCTTTCCAGTAAAATTGCTTCATCCTTGAATCAGTTAGCCACCTCCCGGCCCTTTGATTCAGAATTGATCGAACTTGGTGCGGAACACTTACTATTAAACTGCCCCCAAAGATTAACTTCCGACTTTACCAAAAGTGCTGTGGCTGCCACTGCTTGAATACAAATAGGCCATCCCTTTGCCACTGGGTCTAACATTTTTGACAAAAAGGCTGCTGGGTGTCGCTGCCTTCCCCTTAATTGTGCCAATACTCCTAAAGCCAACCTGTTTACCATATTTACATATAAATGAAAAGGCTTTTTTTTTTTAATAACTTTTTATTGACAGAATCCATGCCAGGATAATTTTTTTTACAACATTATCCCTTGCACTCGCTTCTGTTCCGATTTTTCCCCTTCCTCCCTCCACCCCCTCCCTTAGATGGCAAACAGTCCTGTATATGTTAAATATGTTGCAGTATATCCTAGATACAATATATGTTTGCAGAGCCGAACAGTTCTCTTGTTGCACAGGGAGAATTGGATTCAGAAGGTAAAAATAACCCGGAAAGAACAACAAAAATGCAAATAGTTCACATTCATTTCCCAGTGTTCTTTCTTTGGATGTAGCTGCTTCTGTTCATCATTTATCCATTGAAACTGAGTTAGGTCTCTTTGTCAAAGAAATCCACTTCCATCATCCTCATGCAATATCGTTGTTGAAGTGTATAATGATCTCTTGGCTCATTTCACTTAACATCAGTTCATGTAAGTCTCTCCAAGCCTCTCTGTATTCATCCTGCTGGTCATTTCTTACAGAACAATAATATTTCATAACATTCATATACCACAATTTACCCAGCCATTCTCCAATTGATGGGCATCCATTCAATTTCCAGTTTCTAGCCACTACAAACAGGGCTGCCACAAACATTTTGGCACATACAGGTCCCTTTCCCTTCTTTAGTATTTCTTTGGGATAAAAGCCCAGATGTAACACTGTTGGATCAAAGGATATGCATAGTTTGATAACTTTTTGGGCATAATTCCAGATTGCTCTCCAGAATGGTTGGATTCGTTTACAACTCCACCAACAATGCATCAGTGTCCCAGTTTTCCCACATCCCTTCCAACATTCATCATTATTTTTTCCTGTCATCTTAGCCAATCTGACAGGTGTATAGTGGTTATCTCAGAGTTGTCTTAATTTGCATTTCTCTGATCAATAGTGATTTGGAATACTCTTTCATATGAGTGGTAATAGTTTCAATTTCATCATCTGAAAATTGTCTGTTCATATCCTTTGACCATTTATCAATTGGAGAATGGCTTGATTTCTTATAAATTTGAGTCAGTTCTCTATATATTTTGGAAATGAGGCCTTTATCAGAACCTTTAACTGTGAAGATGTCTTCCCAGTTTGTTGCTTCCTTTCTAATCTTGTTTGCATTAGTTTTGTTTGTACAAAGGCTTTTTAATTTGATATAATCAAAATTTTCTATTTTGTGATTAGTAATGGTCTCTAGTTCATCTTTGGTCACAAATTTCTTTCTCCTCCACAAGTCTGAGAGAGAAACTATCCTATGTTCTTCTAATTTATTTATAATCTCGTTCTTTATGCCTAGATCATGGACCCATTTTGATCTTATCTTGGTATATGGTGTTAAGTGTGGGTCCATGCCTAATTTCTGCCATACTAATTTCCATTTATCCAGCAATTTTTATCAAAAAATGAATTCTTATCCCAAAAGTTAGGATCTTTGGGTTTGTCAAACACTAGATTGCTATAGTTGACTATTCTATCTTGTGAACCTAAACTTTACCACTGATCAACTAATCTATTTCTTAGCCAATACCAAATGGTTTTGGTGACTGCTGCTTTATAATATAATTTTGACTTAAAATTATATTAGGTACAGCTAGGCCACCTTCATTTGATTTTTTTTCCCATTAATTCCCTTGAAATTCTCGACTTTTTATTGTTCCATATGAATTTTGTTGTTATGTTTTCTAGATCATTAAAATATTTTCTTGGAAATCTGATTGGTATAGCACTAAATAAATAGATTAGTTTAGGGAGTATTGTCATCTTTATTATATTCGTTCGGCCTATCCAAGAGCACTTAATATTTTTCCAATTATTTAAGTCTGACTTTATTTGTGTGGAAAGTTTTTTGTAGTTTTGCTCATATAATTCCTGACTTTCCTTTGGTAGATAAGATTCCCAAATATTTTATGCTATCAACAGTTATTTTGAATGGAATTTCTCTTTATATCTCTTGCTGTTGAATTTTGTTGATGATGTATAAAAATGCTGAGGATTTATGGGGATTTATTTTGTATCCTGCTACTTGGCTAAAATTATGAATTATTTCTAATAGCTTTTTAGTAGAATCTCTGGGGTTCTCTAGGTATACTATCATATGAAAAGGCTTTTCTAACGATGGCAAAAGTAATACAGGGGCTGATATCAGTGCCTGTTTAAGTTGTTCAAAACTCTATACTCCTTCTGGATCTCATTGCACTATATCTGGTTTCTCTTCTAACAAATGAGTATATAAGGATTTAGTTAATGCATATTCATCAATCCAGGTTCTACAATACTCGACCAATCCTAGAAATTTCCGGAGGCTCTTTTTCGTCCTATGCTTAGGAATTCCAAGAATTCCCTCCACCCCTATAGGTTCTAATCTCTTTTTCCCTTCACTTATATAATGACTTAAATATTTTACCTTACGTTTCACAAATTGCAATTTGTCTTAAGAAATTCTCAGTCCCTGTGTCCCTAAATAATTTAACAAACTGATAGTGACTTGGGCAAGGTCACTCTTTTTCCTGCCTGCCACAAGAGGATCATCTACATATTGTAACACTTTTAACAATAAGAAATTTATCCCAGAATGCTCACACAATTCTTATATACCCAAGTAGATGTTCCATAGGTTGAATATTATATCAATCATTTTGCTTTTTTTTTTTAAACACCCAATACATAGAAAAATCCCAAACTATATATTGTCCATAACAAAAACATTTTAAAAAGGCCAGAGGCAAAAACTATTATCCTTGGAGTCCTTTTTAAATAATTGG
Source organism: Antechinus stuartii (assembly GCA_016696395.1). Taxonomy (NCBI): domain Eukaryota; kingdom Metazoa; phylum Chordata; class Mammalia; order Dasyuromorphia; family Dasyuridae; genus Antechinus; species Antechinus stuartii. Next base: position 40,212,089 of record MU174354.1, read on the forward strand.
CATCAATACAGTTAATTAAAACTTCCAATTTTTACATAAAAGAATCTGAAAAGTTCTTAAAAACCTCAATTAAACCTTAAACATAAATTAAACCTTTTTGAAATATCCCTTTCAAACTATATATCACATTTCTGATCATATTCTTTAAACACAAAAACCATTATGTATCTAAAGAAACAAATGTTCAATCAATTAACATCTTGTAAGAGCAGTGTATCCCCTTAAATCAGTTTGCTTTTTTCAGTCAAAAGCGGCTGCAGCTTTCCACTGCTGCTCTCCCCCTGCAAAACCACATCCCGTTTCACGGCCGTCTCTCTCTGTGACCCTTCTGACTAGAGACTCCATTTAAACTATTAATTGCTTTTGTAAATCAGTCTCTCTTTTCCCTTGTCTTTAAATCACCATTTTTTTAAACTTTAAACTTTAAGATTCACAATTAATTTTGAACCAAATTTCATAAAACTTATAATATAGTTTACAAATTACCCAATACTTTTAAAAAGCAATATACTGTAATGCCGGAGAAACTGAGGCAGAAGAGAGATTAGAGAGTTTTTAATATTTTATTAATGGGAGAATAAGATTGACTGGACAGGACTCTCGTCTCAGATTATCCAGTCAGAGATAAAGATATACTGAGACCAAGGAATTCATGTTGGTCCCAGGTCTGGAGGAGACTGTCATCTCAAAGAATCCAGCATACAGCCAGCTGCCAGCTGCCATCCTCCAGCCCTGAATGTAGGAACTCCAACTTCTTAAATACCTTTTTGGAGACAAAGAAGAGAAAGGGAGGGAAAGTTTTTATCAGGGAGGGGAAGCCATAAAACCCTAAAAATCCGGAGACAAATAAGTAAAGATATCGTGGGTTATCTTGGAATATTTTAAGAGATATTGTAAATCCATAAAAGAGTCAGGAGATCTACTCTTTTATCTTGCTAATTTATAACTCGAGAGCGAATAATCCTTAGTTTTACTGGGTCAGAGACAGAACAGTTAAGGAAACTGGGACAAGGGAAACTTGTACAGGGAAACTGAGTCAGGACAGTTAAAGAGAACTGTGGCATAACAATACCATTTAAGTAGGGAGATACTAACATGACCCTCCCTCCCCCCAAGGTAAACTACTGGAATTTTGTTTAATAACAATAATTTTGAATTTCAATTTGAAGTCCAACCAAATAATAATAATAATAAAAAGTTTTTCTCTTCAGTTGTAAAAGCCACAATATTCAAATAATTCTTAAGATTTTTACCCAAAATAAATCTAACATGTGCAAGGCAATGGTAATTTTCCCCAATTTCAATTTTATTTCAATTTCAAAATTATAGTACCTCTTTAAAATATAGTAAGTTCCCAAAACTCTTAATCAAATGTTGCAGACAAACAATTACCTAGTTTAGCCTTCTTAAACTTTCTGTTCTCTAATTCCATAAAGGCAAACTTACTAATAATGATTTTTCTTTCTTTTCCTGGCACGATTTTTTAGAAACATGCTTAGTTTTCCCACAGGTCCAAGAAATCGGAGAGCCGCCATGTTCAGCTATTTACCTCTCTTAATCTATTTTTATTCCTCCCTTCAAATATCTGCAGTTTATTGTTTCCAACATAACAATTTGAAATTATTTTGAAATTAACCCATACTTTTAGTTCGTGAGATTTCCTGAAATCTACCTAGATATTCCATTCAAACATCTTTTCTTTAGTAAGCCAGGAAAGAGTTAAACACCAAACCCTTGCTTTACCTTAAACATTTTAATTTTTTTTTCCTTCTCTCTTTCCTCCCCCTTTCCCCCACAAAGCTGAAGCTGTTAGCTAGAGGGAGAGGGAGAGAGAAAAAGATTTTTCAAATTTCGTTTTGTTACCTAACCCACTGCCTGCAACACAGAGCCTGAATTCTTATCTCTTATGAGCTTGCTAACTTTTAACACAGAACAGAATGCAAAGCTGTCAAACATACACACACACAGACACAGAGCTCTATTTTTCTTGAATTTCCTAGCTAACGTTCTGACATAAATCTTTGGACTGCTTCTGCTCCATTTTTATAACTATGTCTCAAACCAAGTTGTCAGTGGAGATCCTTCGTTATCCTCACACCCTGCAGTCACCCGAGAGAGTCTCCTTAGAAAGTCCTTTACCGTTGGGTCAATAGCAGTCCACCAAAGCAATTTTTAGGAGGGCTAGTCCCTCCATTCTCCCTTGACCCAACCAATAGACCCCAGACTTTCCAAGCTCAACTTGAGAACACATGTTTCTTTTCAGACTGCCGACCTGGCAGAATTCTTATTTCTCCTTTTCGTCTTCAATTCTGCTTTTCACTGAGTATCTCTGCCTCGGGTCATTTGTCAGAGAGCGAGGGAGGCTACACACTCAAGAGCCAGAGACCACGGAAAAACTAGCTCTGGGCTTGCCTATCCCTTTTTGGGGTATGCAGCCATTTCCCCCAAAGACTCATCCTGGACGGAGCTCCCAAAACTGTGAGGGATAGAAAATCCTATCCAAAAATGACTACTCAGAGAGCTCTCGAAGTAAAAAGCAGAAAAGTTGTTTATTTAATTGATTCTCATGAGAATGAGCAATTCCACCGGGAGGAGGAAAGGAGAGAGAGCTCACAGTAGAAGGCCTAAAGAAAGGGCTAAGATATATAGTTTTTATAGGTGTTAGTTACAAAGGATTACATCATGAGTTGGAGAATATTAAGAGATAGGTTCCCCCCACCCCCACCCCTTAACTGGATTTATTCGTGCCAAAAACAGCAGATTTCCTAATTCCGGGAGGAACCATACATCAGGCAACAAGTTATCTAAACATTGATAACTTGAACAGCGATAAATGTCATCATTCTAGGTTAAATACATATATCTAAAAATCCAAGTACATATTGGCTACTACTCAACATACTTATGCAGGTCACAGAGACCTAGAGAAACTAAAATATAGAAGAGGAATTTAAACATTCTTGGAAGTTCTTCACTTCATCTCTACTACATACAACTGTTGGAAGTTCTTCACCTTATCTCTACTACACACACACACACACACACACACACACACACACACACACACCTGTTCAGAGGTTAGTGAGATTGATATTTTAAAGCACTAGATTATGTAATGTTTCATGAATGAAATCAGTGTATTGTAGCTTTTGCTCATCAGTATTCTGAGAATTTATATATGTATACAGAGTAGGAATACTAAAATGGCATGTACAGCATTCCCAAGATAACATATAGAAGTAAAATGAAGAGGGTGAAAGCAAACCAAGTGAGAAATGTATGGACATTTATTTGGTTTCCACAGTTAGAAAACTGAAACCCACAAAGACATCAAAGAATGTCCAAAGAATGGGGGCAAGGACTGATAGGGGCCTGAGATTTGAAAAGAATCTTTTGTTCTTAGCCCTAACTTCCTCTGTCACCTTCTCCCTTCTAGAATATTAGCTCCTTTGAGGTAGGTACTGGCTATGTAATGAGGGATGGAGATATGAATCTTGTAACTTTTGTAACATCCAATTAATGGGGAATGAGGGCAAGAGCTTATGCTTGAGGATAGGAAATAAAATGCTGCCTTTGGAGTTAGAAAGGTTTATCTAGGCATGTAATGCCGGAGAAACTGAGGCAGGAGAGAGATTAGAGAATTTTTAATATTTTATTAATGGGAGAGTAAGATTGACTGGACAGGACTC
>MU174354.1:40215787-40247431 GCA_016696395.1 Antechinus stuartii
TTGCTAATTCATAACCCGAGAGCGAATAATCCTTAGTTTTACTGGGTTAGAGACAGAACAGTTAAGGAAACTGAGACAGGGAAACTGAGTCAGGACAGTTAAAGAGAACTGTGGCATAACAGGCACCCATTCTTGCAAAAATGTAAAATAAATCTTTCCTGCTTTCATCAATGAATCAGTGAAGTTCTTGGAAAGATATTCTGTTTTCTTTACAGTGATTTCTGATTAGAGTAGCAATCGAAATAAAAAGATCTGAAGGAAGGTAGATAAGCCACAAGAAGGCTAATCTCCTTACATTTTCCCCCTAGCCACAAAAATGTCCCAAAAGAAAGAAAATTAGGAGTGTGTCAACAAATATAATGAGAAAATTAAGTAAAATTCTAATAAAATAAAGTTTTAGAAGCAAGGGAAAATAGGAGAAATAATAGGGGGAAATAGAAGAATGGAAAATGCTTCAGAAAATTGAAAGATGAGTGTAAATAATGGGCATCTTCAAGGTTCCAGTAATCCAAAAAAAGCAAAATCCTCAGAGAATTAAAGAATTCAAGATTGCAACCAAAAGTAAAAGGTGGAACCCACCCCCACCAGTTCTTGGGTGGAATTAGAAAAAGAGTTGAATTAAACTATTTTTTTCTTGAAAGCAAATAGTGAAAAAGAATATAAAAATCACATAACAAATATGAAGATACAGCTTCAATCAGCAAAGAGCAGAATAAATGCAAAGGATCAAACAAAGAAGAGTATTTAAGACAGTAAAACAAACTTAGGAAATGCTTTAACTAGAAACAATTTAGAAATAATTCCTGAAAATGTTAATGATTAGGAAGACAAGCATATATAATTAAAATCTCAGAATTATTGGCATACAATAACAGAATAAAAGACAAAAATCTTTTCAATATGTCTCAGTAAATTATTCAAGAAAACTTGACAGAGCTATTCAGAACAAGTAATTCCTCAAAGAAAGTATCCCAAACTTTAGGAAAAAATATTAAATTCAAGTCATCTGAACAGTTAACAAAACATTAAAATTATGCTGATAAAAAAATTCTTCAAGCCACTAGAAAGAAGAAACTACATATAGTCATTAATCTGGATCTCTGAGAAATCTCTTGTTTTTCTAAGAGGGCAGAAAATAAAACACAAATGAAAACTGAAAAGGTTAGAATAGAATATAAACAAATGTAGCCCTTGTGCCATGAAGAACCTAAGTATCCACTGGTGAATTTTGTTGGGTGGGACTAGGACATTTGTGGCGGGAAAACCTGAGCGCAACTATACTTGTCAGTATGCTGTTCACAGTAATACAGCGTAAAGTTACATTATGGAAATGAGCAACTATTGTGATAACCTCTAGAATTGTAGCACTAAATATGAGGGCTTTATATAGGAGTGGGTGAAGCTTCCTACTCCTTGCAAAAAAAACACAAAATGGTATTGACTTTCTTCCTTGCTTTTTGCCCATCTAAGGACACACTCCTAGTTTTCTTTCTTTTGGGATATTTTTGTGGCTGGGGGAAAATGTAAGGGTATAAATAAGAATAGATGGTTCTGAGTCTTTCTCTCTCTGTTCCCTCCCTCATACTAGTGCTTTCTATTTTTTCTTGATAAATTTCTTCAGCTCAGTAGTTCTTAGTTTCACAATTAGTGATTGTCTCAGCATCGGGGATATTTGGGTGATTCAGATAATTGTGGATCAGAGCCACCTGACTTGTATTGGCCCTAGAAAGGAAGCAGAAAGACTTAATGGTGCCTATTGATGAAATCCAAAAGGAATTAAGGCTAGAGGGGAGAAAGGATGAATCTTTAATTTTGCCACAAGTAGATGGCAGTACTAGAAAGCAAACGCATTGGAGAGAGAGTAGCAGAGATTCTCAGCTAAGATATGATGGCAGTTGGGAACACAGGTATAGTAATTTTCTACTATAAATATATGCCACAATTTATTTAGCAATTCCCTAATTGAAGGACATCCACTTTGTTTCCATTTCTTTGGTATAATCATTTTTGTGTATATGGGTCCTTTCCCCTCCCTTTGAACTCTTTGAGAAAATGTCACTAGTAGTATTACTGTGTAAAAGAATATGCAAAGTGACTTTTTTGGATATAGGTCAGATGAATATCGGAAGATGAATTAGAGGGTGTGTGGTTGGCAGAGAGAAATGGGAGCATTGATGGAATTGTTCCCTGAGGCCGGTAGACAGTGATCCCACCCTCTGTGGAGATCATGCAGTCAGAAATCCAAGTTATGTCAAGCCCCTGAAGCCCATGCTCTATGAGAGTCTTGGACAGCTTCACCTTGCTATGTCCTGTCAGAAATCCCAGTCATGTTTCTGAAGTTAAAATTTCCCTATAAATCTACTTATGATCCATACTATGTTTGCTGCCTTTTTTTGGGTCAGTCCCCCATAGAACTCTACCTGAAGGGATCTTTCTCCTTACTCCTTCTCCATGCCACTAGTTGTCTCTCCTAACCTCACTATGACTTACGGTATCTTTCCTCTTGGATCCCAGTTTTCTTTTAGGGTGCTAAATCCCTTTCAGCATTTAGTCTGCCAGTTAAGGACATGACCCAACCTCATGGGGTGTTCCCTTTCTACTGGTATTTGTGAGTTACACTAAGGAACTTGTCTTTTCCATCATTAATTATTAAAGCCCCTTTCTATACTCTCCCTGCTATATTTCATATTTACCATTCCTCATGTCTGTTGTATATCTTTATTTTACCTGTAATCTCTTTTCTTAAATCTACCTTTTGCCAAAGACAATGGCCCTTGTGAATTCTTCACATGACCAAATCCCAACATTTGGTGCTACATCAGCCATATCAGATCCAAATTGCTTATTAGAATGGCTGGACTATTTTACAGATACACCAACAGTTTGTTAGTAAGCTTGTTCTTCCACAATCCTTTCTTTTTTAGTTACCTTTGCCAGTCTAATCAATATGAGGTGCAACCTCAGAGATATTTTAACTTGCGTTTCTCTAATTGTTTGGCATATTAATTCATATAATTGTTGAGAGCTTACATTTCTTTTGAAAACTGCCTATTCATAATCTTTGGCCATTTATCTATTGGCAAATGATGCTGGTCTTTTACATTTGCTTCAATTTCCTATATATTTTGGATATTATCAGCAAAGTTCACTGCCAAGATTTATTCTTAGTCAACTCTTTTCCTTCCAATGTATTGTTTTTCTTAAGCAAAAGCTTTTTTCATTTTAATATAATTGGTATTGTCCATTTTACTTTTTATGATCATCTCTATTTCTTGTTTAGTTAAGAATTCTCTCCCTTAGTCATGGTGATAAAATCATCTCTTCAATATGTGAAATTACATTTTATATTTTAAGTCATCCATTTGGAAGTTATTGTAGCATATGTATGAAATGTTGATGTAAACCTATATAGTTTTTTTAAGAGCAGTGGGTCTTCAGTACTTGTCTTTGGGTTTACTTACATTACTCCATGTAATTAGGTTCTATTGTTTCTGGATCTTGTTGATTTAATCCATTCTACTGTTCACCTTTTAAAATTTCTTAAATAGTACCAAAGAGATGTTGTTGACTGCTAAGTTGGCTTATTTGTTCAAATGTCAAATGCACATTTGCCTGAAAAATTTATTTTTTGGAGAACTCAATCAAAGGAAATACTCATAGGAAAGCAGAAGTAGTAATACAAGGATCCTCTCAAGGAAGTAAAATTGTTTGATATGGGAGAGAATGGTATAGGACCACCTAGTATAGCATTCCTGAATTAAAAGAAGGTGCTGTGGTATGTGTACTAAGCCAAATTATAGTAGCTCAACAGAAACATGAGATGTACAAATTTGGTGACATCTCTGCTCCAAATATTCCCATGGACTGTTTGCACCCATTGTGTGGTAGAGCCTTCCACGTTCATATTGCTCTGATTAATCATGGTTGGACACATTGTATCTTGACTCCAACAGAGTGTTGTCATTTTAATTCTAGTTGACCACTGAAGGACAAAAACAAGTGTCTTGAGATCATGTAACTCATAGGTTTCCTGCATTCCTACTTTTTTTTTTTTTTTTTGGTACATTATTTCCCTTGAGATTCTTGACTTTTTGTTTCTCTAAATGAGTTTCGTGGGGGCAGCTAAGTGGTTCAGTGGATAGAGCACTAGCTCTGAAGTCAGGAGGACCTGAGTTCAAATCTAGTCTCAGATACTTTACACTTCCTAGTTGTGTGACCCTGGGCAAGTCACTTAATCCCATTTGCCTCAGCAAAAAAAAAAGAAAAAGAAAGAAAAGAATCTTGCTATTATTTGTCTAGTCTTTAAAATACCCTCTCTGAAGTTTGTTATGGCATTAAATCTGTAACTTAGTTTAATTATATAGTACTTTAAAAAATATTGTCAAGGCTTTATGATAACATACTAGTCTCTCCCACCATACACCACAATCAATTCTGTTCAGGTTAATGAGTTATGTCAATCTTTTTCCATAGTTCAATCCAAGAAAGACAAGCAGAATTAGTGTGTTTGTAGGTTTATTCCTCCTAAGAAGGCAGATTGTGTGTGTGTGTGTGTGTGCGTGTGTGTGTGTGTGTGTGTGTGTGCGCGTGTATAGTTAGAACTGAACTCAGAATATAGACAGGAGGGATTATAATGAAAAAAATCACAAGGCTAAGTGATGAGGTGCGAGAATTGAGGGTAAGAGATCCCCTCTGGTCCCCTTAAATTCATTTGGGGCAAAGGGACGAACCTACATTTTCTGTAGCTGTTTCAAACTGACAAGAGTTGTAGAGTTGTCCCTATGTTCAGTGGGGGCACTGAAGTGTGAGATCTGGAAATAGTAGCAGTGGCATCCAAGGAATGCTGTGTGTCCAAGTCCCCTGTTCTTCAGACTGAATAAGCAGTTGAAAATTTGTAGCTTGGAGCCTGGAGGAACCAAATCTTATAAACAGATTAAAAATGCAGGGATCAAATATGAGTAAAAACATTAATAATTAGAAGTGGAATTAGTATAGTATGACGACCGCGCTAGCACCCAGGATACCTTAGAATCAGCCGGAGTCAAGATAGGCAAAAGTACTTAAGTCTTTATTCTTAGTCTCTAGGGGTAGAAGTGAAGGGGCTGGAAATAGGATCTCCGCAATTGCCTTCTTCCTCATCCACTGCAAAAGTGACCCTGGCTAGTCTTACTCCACCCCCTAGTCCCTCCTACAATCCTCTGTATACACAGGATAGTGGGAAGGACCATTTTCCAAGCATATGCCCATAGACTATTGTCCAATCAGTAGTTAGCCTCAAGTGCTCGGCAGTCCTGACCTCAGTGCACAGACTCAAGAGTTTCAGCCCTCTACAGTATAGGGGTTAGAAGAGAACCAGGAACCCCACCCACAGGAAGACTGGGTTGGGGGGAGGGGGTGTATGTGTGAGGAGTTTTCTATGATTGTCTTGCATCCAGCCAGCCTTCTCTGAGATTCTCTCAGTATGAAACTCAACCTTCCTTGAGTAGTTGATGTACATACAGCAGGATGAATTGACCAGGGCACAAACACCTCCGCTTGAGGCAAGGAGATAATTCAAGGCCATTCAGTTATCTAATACCACATTAGCAAGAGTCCAAACATTCTTGGATCTCCCGGAGAGAGGGTGAAGTTTTGTTGGCCTGCTGGTTGATTGTGACAGGATGGAGAGGATGTTTTCATGTTCTAAGTATCTCTCCCAGAGGACCTAGCATTTCTGTGCTTTCTTTAAATACCAAAGAACATTTCCCCAAAATCCCTGTCTTTGTCTCCTTGAAGGGGTGGGGGCAGTGTTTGAGGTAACATTATATACAATGATGTATAATGAGGTAGCATTATATACAATGAAAAGAGCACTAACCTAGCATGCAAGACCCAGAGTGCTTAAAAGGGGTTAAGCATTGGGTAGAGAGAAGTATGGGCTGGGGAGATCCCTTAGAAACATTGAAGTAGAATGGTAGAGCTTACACTCAGATGGTACCTGATGTAAGTTTTATAGCAGTTTCCTGGTTGCTTGTCCCCAAGGATGATTGTAGTTACATGACATTCTATCAATTGGAATGTTAATTTTCAAGAGGTTATGAAGAAGTTACAAAGGAAGGTGGTATAGAAGCATTGTGAGTAAGTTTGCCAGGATAATCTCGGAATGGATACCCTACAGTTATTTTTCGGGGTGGTCTATAGTCATAAGTACATCTAGCTCTTGACCTACCTGTGCAGCTGGAACAGGTTGCTAAGGTGAAATTGTGGCAGGCTTGAGAAGAGTCATACTCACTTGCACCAATAGTGGTACAAGTCAGCATCCCTACATCAGGGATGTAAATGTGGCCATTATGGGCCACAGTGACAACTACTGTCTGTGTGGTATGGATGATAATATGTAGGTATGAGATCTTTCCCAGCAAGAAAACAAGGGATAGTCGGATCAGAGTAGTTCCCCTTGGGGGGGTAGTTAGTACAAATGGGGTGGCCTCCAGGGTGGACATGGTGACATGTGGGAATGGGCCTTTGCAAAAAATGCATTAGGTCACATCTGTGGGCTTCCTAGGGGGTGTTGATGGCACACCCAATAATCCTGAATGCCCCCATTACCTGTAGAGTTCCCTAGTCTGACTAGGAAGTTATCTCCTCACTGGCAAGGGCTTACAGAATAACACCAAGAAAGCTGGAGAAAGAGTATTAGGAGTAAAATTTTCATGGTGAGAAAGGAAGAAGATTATAGTGAAAGAAAGACAGACAATTTCAACCTTCTTTATCCAGAGTTTTTCCAGGGATCTTGTGGAAGAGAAACTTCAGGTCTTTTATGGGTTTAAAGGAGTATTCTGAGATATCTGAAGGAGAGGTAACAGAAACAGCATTTTTAATCCTAGAAATATGAGATTATCTGGGGGAACCCTTCCAGTTTGACTGATGTTGGAGTAGTCAGAATGATCCTATATGGTCCTTTCCTCTTTACACCTAGAGGGTCAGCTTCCAAGATTTCAAGTACACCATGTCCCCTGGGTTTACAGGGGCAGCAGTCTGAGTATGAGCATCTATAGGTTTGGAGGTGCTCATTTGTGTATTCAGAAAGGACCTTCTGGACTGCACCAAGTTGTGTGGCAAACAGAGTGAACAGATGCTATCCTAGATCTACAAGAATGCCAGTGGTTAGGGAAGGCATTCTTTACAGAAGTTCAAGGAGGCTCAGCTTAATGTTCTCCCAAGGTGCAATGTGGACTTTAAGAAGCCCTAATGGGAAATTCTTCACCCAATTCTCTCAAGTCTCTAAGCACAGTTAAGTAAGGACTCGACTAAGGGTGTGATTCATTTTTTCCACCTTCCCCAAAACTTGAGGATGCCAGGCAAAATGGAAGTGGTTAAGTGATTTTTGAATGTTTTGGCTACCTTTTGGGTTACCTGGAAAGTGAAGGCCAGGCTATTGTCACTCTGTAAGGAGCTAGGTAGGCCAAAGGGAGGTATGATCTCTTTTAGCAAGTACTTGGATCCCTTCTGAGCTTTCTCAGTCCTGCAGGGAAAAGCTTCTACCCAGTTAGTAAAGGTGTCAACAAAAATCAGAAGCAACTTGAAACCTCTGCAAGGGAGCATATGCTTAAAGTCTATTTGCCAATCTTCCCCTGGGGATGTGCCTCTTCTCTGAATAGGCTTCAGGAGAGAGGGAGGTTTAATAGTTCCTTCAGGATTCACTTGGGCACAAACTGGGCAGGCCTGGCAGACCTGCCTGATTGTTTTTCCCAGCTTTGTAACCAGTAAAAATGTGTTTCACCAGGGATTGAAGAGCATTTTTTCCCAGAGCATAGCCTGATGAAGACTAAATATAAGTTTCCACTGACTTGTCTCTGGGATTAAGAGCTGGTTTGAGTGTTTGAAGCCAGCCAAAAAGAGAAAGGGTGCATACCCTTGTTTGGGGCAATTGCAACTATTCAAACTGACTGCTCAGGAGTCACTCCAAATGATGTACAGAAAGAATTTATTAGAATCCCAAGAAGCGGACCATCCTGGCCTGTGGGCCTGAAAGGACAGCGAGGAAACCAACAGGAGGAGAGTCATTCACTTGAAGATGCTTACAACTTTTATACATTTCAGACAAAGAACCCCCCAAATCCCACCCTCTATTGGTTGAGATTGGTTACATAAACCTTTATCCCCCTATTTGGTCAGTGGAATGCAATGAAAAGGGTGATCTACAACTTCGACCACTTAATTCCTTCTTTGGACAATGGAATGCAGTCCAGGTCTCATCTAAAATCACGTGACTGGGGCCTATAGGCCTGATCTACTTTAGTTAACAGTCTCTGATCAATATGTTCTTCATCTGTAAGTTCTTCATCTTTCCACACACCTTTTATTCTGGAAGGGCTTGCTCCTATGGGCTATAAGAAGGAATATAAGAACCAGGGAGCAGGGGGATTAAAAGTGCCATAGTCATGGGTGAATGGGCACCAACTTTAGCGGCTACATCTGCAACCCTATTTACCTTGGCTTAAAGTGAATCTCCCTTCTTTTAGGGTCCTTTACAAAATATGACTGAAACCTCTCTGGGTTTATGGACAGTCTGTAGTCGCTGTAGAATTTCTCCTGCATGTTTAATAGGAGAATTCTTTGCTGTCAAAAGTTCCCTTTCTTTCCATATAGCCCCATGAGCATGCAACATATGAAAAGCATATTTGGAGTAAGTATAGATGTTCACTCTCATTCCCTCCCCCAGTTCCAAAGCTCTGGTCAGGGCAATGAGTTCGGCTTTCTGGGCAGAAGTTCCAGGGAGCAATGACTTAGCTTCTGATTGAGAGTCACTACTGAATATCCTCCCCATTTTCAAAAAAGCTGGACCCATCTGTAACTATTCACCATTTGAATTGTCAAGAGGAATGTCCTTCAGGTCAGATCTGCTGGTAATTCTAAAGCTTCCTCACAATTATGAATGATGTTTCCTGACTGAGTGTTGTCAGGGAGCAGGGTGGCAGGGTTAAAAGTGTGACACACTCAGAGAGTCAGGTCGGAGGTATCTAGCAGGAGAACCTGATATCTAGTAAGCTCCTCACTAGCAAGCCACTGATGCCCTTTGGCTTCTAAAATGTTCCAACCAGAGGGGGTTTAGAACTTCTAATGGCTGTTCCGGTTAGTTTTGGGGCTTCTTCAATTAAAAAGGCCATGGCAGCCACTCCTCTAAGGCAGGAGGGCCATCCTAGGGAAGAGAGTCTGATTTCTTTGAGAAGTAGGCGACTATTCTGGGGTCAGGTCCCAGAACCTGAGTTAAGATCCCCCAAGTCTGACCCTGCCTTTCATTCACATACAGAGTAAAAGGTTTTTCTAAGTTGGGTAGGGCCAAGGCAGGGGTGGAGGTCAGTTTGGCCTTCAGGGGTTTTAAAAGCCTTGGCCTGATAAGGTCCCCATTCAAGAGGAAGATTATCAGGGCCTTGAGTAGAATCATAGAGGTTTGGCAATAATCCCAAAATTAGGAATCCAAATTCTGTGGAAACCAGCCATGCTCAGGAAAGTGCATAGCTGTTTCTTTGAGGCAAGTTCTGGAAGACCTAAAATGGTCTGTTTCCTCTCCTTGGTTAGAGAGCAAGAAGTGGGGTAAGATTGTGGCTCAAATATTTGACAGACTGCAGGCAATGTGAGCTTTGGGTAAGGAGACCTTGTAGCCCCTCAAGGCTAGAAAATTTAGGATTTTCATGGCTGTATGTAGGGACTCCTCTCTGTTGGGACTGCAGATTAAAATATCCTCCATATACTAGATGAGATTGTTGTTAAGTAGCTCCAATTCCCTTAAATCTTTATCCAGTGCCTGTCCAAATATGTGTGGGCTATCTCAGAAGGCTTGGGGCAAGACTATCCATATTAGTTGATGGAGATAGTCCCTGGCTTTGCCCATTCAAAAGCAAAGAGAAATTGTGAGTCTTTATACAAAGGTATACAAAAGAAAGCATCTTTAAGGTCTAAGGTAGAGAACCATTTTGTGTTCCCTGGGATCTGAGTAAGAATCTTATAAGGATTGGGTACAATGGGGTGAATCGGAATGACTGCTTCATTAATTGTCCTGAGGTCCTGTACATGTGAAGCTCCCCATTGGGTTTTCTAACAGATAGAAGTAGAGTGTTGCAGGGAGAATAGCAGGGAACTAGAAGCTTATACTTAAGAAATTTCTCAATCAGAGGTTGCAATCCTTCCCTAGCCTTTGGCTTTATTGGGTATTGACATTTATGGTGAAATACACTGGGATCCTGCAGCTTAATTTAAGGCTCAGGTGGCATGTGTGGACCTCCTGGGAATCCCTTGATCCCAGACAGAAGAATCTATTTTCTCCCAGATTTCAGAGCGAATATGGGAGAGTTTTGAAAGCAGCATGAAAAGATCACTTGGAGGTCTCAGAAGAGAAAATTGGGTGCCCAATTTCACCATTAAATCATGCCCTAATAAGGGAGCCAGAAAGGAGTGTTTAAAAACAAGTCACCAAACTGGCAAGACAGAGGGAAAGTCTCAAAACAGGCCTTAAGTTTCCCTTCAATTCCCATTATCCTATGGGGGGAAGATCGAGTGGGACCATATGCCAGAGCAGAACCAAGAGGCCCCTATATCAAAAAGAAATTCAATGGCCGCATCTGTCACATTTAAAGTAACCCTGAGTTCAGTGGTGGTGATGTAGTAAGGAGGGGAGGGGGCTTGGCTGAACCCTGGAGCCCGTCACTCCTGGTCCTAAGGAGCCAGAGGGCAAGACTTGAGGTGGTGGCAGTCTCTCTTCCAGTGCCCTTCCTTGTTGCATTCAGGGCAAGGGGCGGGGTGTTTTTTTTTTTTTTTTATATTGAGGGCAGTTGCATGCCCAGTGGCCCTCCCCATTACACCTAAAGTATGAACCCCTGTGTTTTCTGAAAATAGCAGCAGCCAAAATGTAGGCCTGCTCTTTATTTCTTGCTCTGGTCCTGTGGTTTTCCTCCTCTGCTGCAGCTTTGTCCCTGTTGTTAAAGATTCCAAAAGCTATTGCTAACAGCTGGGCTTGGGGAGTTTGGGGGCCCAAGGCTAACTTCTGCAGCTTCCTCCATATATCTGGGGAAGATTGGTTAATAAAATGCATGCTGAGGACAGTGGTCCTCTCTGGAGAAGTGGGGGTCCAGATTAGTGTCTTTTCTTAGAGCCTCTACAAGGTGGCTCTAAAAGAGGGCAGGATTTTCCTCAGCTCCTTGGGTGATCTCCCTAAGTCTGTCATAATTAACCTGCTTCTCCATTCCCTCTTCATGCCTTCAGTGAGGCAGGTTAAGAGGTGGTCCCTTTTCTTTTTATCTCTACTCCTCTCCTGGTAGGTCCACCTGGGGTCTGAGACTGGCATAAATAGCCCCGGGGAGGGGGGTATCTACCAGAAGAGGAGGATGCAATCATGTCATCCCCAAACTTTTGGGCTAGATCCCAGATTCTCTTTTTCTAATCTATAGTACAACAGGAGGAGATGATGATATTAACATCTCCCCAGGAAAGATTGAATTGGAGGGCAATGGCTTTAAACCCCTCAATATACTTGGTGGGGTCCTCGGAGTACTGGCCCAGTCTTTCCTTAAATCTGATATTGAGAAGGACACTTGCACTCTGAGTGTTCCTCCCCAAGAGTCTACTACTTCTCTTAGGGGGCAGAGGTTAGAAGGGGTGGCTGGATCAGGGTCCTAAGTAGATGTGGCTGAATGAGGCTCCTGAATGGGGGTCCCACTCCTTGTATGAGGAGAATTAAGAAGTGGGGGCTGGAAAGTCTCAGAATCTAGTTGAGGCAAGAGGATCGGGCTGAAGAAATACTGTGGAACCCAAAGTCCTGTCTTTGATAAGGGGATGGTTTTGGAAGGGATTTACAGGCCTTTTGATAAGGACTGCATTAAGGAGCAGGAGAAAGATCTTGTGCCCCTAAAGGAGTGAAAAGAAGGGGGTCATCTAGAAAGTCAGTATCTACCTTCAGTTCCCCTGTAGTAAGTCTTACCATTCTACAGTGCTGTCATAATTTAGGATCTTGAGATAAGGCCATAGGCTTGGACATAGGGAATTTCAGCCCACTTGCCTTGTCTTTGGCAAAACAAATCAAGCTGATGGATAGTTAATTGAGCCATTAATGGGCCATTTTTTATGGTTCTCCAAGATATATTAGGCCAGGCAGCATTGCAAAAGTAAATGAGTTTCTTAGTCTTGAGATCTTTCAAACCGAATTTGTCTCTGTTTTTAAGAGACATCCTAAGGGAGAATTCTTAGGGATAGAGGTAGATTGTGCTATTTTGCCACAAGCCTTAGATTTCCCTCATCCTATAGTGTCTAGTCCTTCTTTTAACATGCCCAGAGAGGGAGATGACAGAGGATTTGAGGCTTTTCCCCAAAATCACCATTCCTCCAAAGAACCTTTCCAACCTTCCCCTCACAGATTGAAGGAGACACAATTTACATCATAAGGAATATAATTGCATAGTAGTCTTACCAGGTTATTCCTGGGCTGAGTTGTTTTTCAGAAAGTGTATCAGGTTTGGTAACTCGGCTCAGAGTCTGGAGTTGGTTCTGTGGCATAACAGCAGTTTTGGGTTCAGCATATGAATACTGCAAAGAATTTTTCACGTGTGAATACTGTGAGAAATTTTTGATGTGAATGCTCAGTTTGTCTCCTGCTTCTGAATACCAGGTCAGTCTGGCTTCCTCCAGATAGTTGGGAAACTCTAGCAAATCAAGGTAGTTAGTAAAAAATCATTAACTACCTCAGTTTCACAATCATCCCTTTCTTTTGGCCAAAGGGATTGGAGATTCTTGAAGGCCAAGGAATGACCATATGGAACATGATACCCTTGGGCTTTGGACAGGTCACACTGGGCCCCCAGAAGGACAATTATAAGGAATGAAATTGTGTGAGAAAATATTGACCACAAAAGCAATCAGAGATTCTCAAAGTATGAAAAAGCAAAAAAGGGGTTTATTATAATCTCACAAGAAAGAGCATCTCTCATCTGACAAAGTGTTTGTCAGTAAAAAGGAGTGCAAAGTAAAAACTGCAAAACACAAGATTAAATACCGTGAATGCAGAAGCCCCTACCCCTACCTGGCCTTTCTTCCCATTGTTTGGGGGAGCTGGGTTTACATTCTAATCATGGAAATAATAGAGTATAAGTCAATAATAATAAACTCTTAATTTAAATTTCCCTAGAGAACTCTCTAGAGAACCAAGCAGATATCCTTGGAAAAGAGAATTCAAAGCCATCATCATCTTTAAAAGTAGTTAAATGCTAAGAGGTGGTAGGAAACAGGAAGGAACAAACACCTGCAACTTTGAGCTATAGCTCTATTTGTTATTAAGTCTCAAGTCATAATGCTATAGTTTAAGGCTATTCCTTCACTCAGTTAATTCCACACAAAAGTATTAAGGACACAGTGGAAGAAATCAGCCAAGTAAAACAAATCAGCACAATCACCTTGAGAATGATCAGGAGATAGGGAAAGTAGTTTGTGGTGTGTAAGGGACTCATTCATGAGGGGAGGAGCAAGAATGTGGAGGGAGAAAATGTCAGCACATGTTTGAATCAGGTCACTGGTGGTTGTGATATGATCTGTAATACGGGGTTTGTCACCAAATGATGGCATTTGGTTGGGTTTTGGTCATGTGAAGAATTCACAATGGCAAAAAGTAGATTTATTTAGGGAAGAAGTTAGACAAAATGAAGGGATACAATAGAACTATTGCCTAGGAATGGTAAGGACGAAATAGAGTGGGAGAGCATATGAAAGACAAGTCCCTCAGTGGAACTCACAATTACCATGCAGAAAGAGAGCACCCCATGAGGTTAAGGCATGCCCTTAGCTAGCAGCCTAAATCCTGAAAGGGACTTAGCACCCTAAAAGAATTAGCTGTAAGGAAGAGAAGTGGGATTGGAAAGCAATGGAATTAGAGGAGATACCACATAGCATGGAAAGGGGAAGGAGAAAGACACGAGTGCCACAGCAGTCTGACCCCAAAGAAGGTAGCAGCCATGGATGGCCTACAATTAGGTTTTAATAAGGAACATTTAATTCCAAGGGCATGACTGGGATTTCTATAGAGGGTGGGCCTCAGGGGTTTGACATAAATTCGATTTCATACTGGACCACGTCCCCAAAGGTTGGAGCCATGGAGCTAAACTAATCTCTACCAAAACCTTCTACCTGCTTACCTCAGGGATTAATTTTTATCAATTCCTCTGCTAACCACCCTTAACACTGAAGACCTCATCAGCTGGAGATGTCACAAAGGAGGGGAAAAAACTAGGTTAGTATACTCAGCCCTGATCTGGAATTTTGGGACTACTATTTCATGATGGATATCATCTGCTTCTGGGTCCATACTAGAGAACCTTGAGGTCCTTGGAGGATTCTGCCATTCACTCAATAGCAGGACCTTTCCCCAAATGATGCAGAAGTTCATGACCACAAGTTTGGCAAACTGGGGGAGTAGTCAGAAGGATTTGGTAAAATGCCTTAAGAGGAAGCTCCTTAAATAAATCTTTGAATCTTCTGGCTCTAGTCAGCTAAACAGGTCCTCAATTAAAAATCTAAATAACATAGAGATGATCCACATGGCTAGGGTTACATAGGAAAAATAGTTTTCCTAATGATTCCTCTAATTACATAATTACATTAAGTCAGATACAGATCAGATTATTTAGAAGGCTCTCAATGAACTAGTTCTAAGAAGGAAGATTTACATGTCACCAAGGTAACTTAAGAAAACAAACATTAACATCAAATCCCATCTAATGACTCCCTTTGCCTGCAGTGGCAGGGGAAATGGGGAAAGGACCAAAGTTGGAATGGTGAAGGCTAGGGAGATAGAGTCCCAGATGTTTCATGTAATTATCTGGTCTCTTTACATCTTTTCTTGGACAATCCACTCTGATGAGAGCTCTGATTTTCAGGTTCCAAATCTAGAGGTTCTGAATCTAATACAATCACTTAAATGTCTCCAATTTTAAAACTTCAGAGAATTTCAATTCATATCTCATTTGCTGTTTCTACCCTTATCTAAATCCTGTACCTGATATGGTTTTTTTTTTTATTTTAATTTTATTTTATTTAATAATAACTTTGTATTGACAGAATCCATGCCAGGGTAATTTTTTACAACATTATCCCTTGCACTCGCTTATGTTTCGTTTTTTCCCCTCCCTCCTTCTACCCCCCCCCTCCCCTAGATGGCAAGCAGTCCTATGTATGTTAAATATGTTGCAGTATATCCTAGATACAATACATATTTGCAGAACCGAACAGTTCTCCTGTTGCACAGGGAGAATTGGATTCAGAAGGTAAAAATAACTCGGGAAGAAAATCAAAAATGCAAATAGTTCACATTCGTTTCCCAGTGTTCCTTCTTTGGGTGTAGCTGTTTCTGTCCATTTATCCATTGAAACTCAGGTCTCTTTGTCATAGAAATCCACTTCCATCAGAATACATCCTCATACAATATCGTTGTCGAAGTGTATAATGATCTCCTGGTTCTGCTCATCTCACTTAGCATCAGTCCATGTAGGTCTCTCCAAGCCTCTCTGTATTCATCCTGTTGGTCATTTCTTACAGAACAATAATATTCCATAACATTCATATACCACAATTTACCCAGCCATTCTCCAATTGATGGGCATCCATTCATTTTCCAGTTTCTAGCCACTACAAACAGGGCTGCTACAAACATTTTGGCACATACAGGTCCCTTTCCCTTTTTTAGTATCTCTTTGGGGTATAAGCCCAATAGAAACACTGCTGGATCAAAGGGTATGCACAGTTTGATAACTTTTTGGGCATAATTCCAGATTGCTCCCCAGAATGGTTGGATTCGTTCACAACTCCACCAACAATGCATCAGTGTCCCCGTTTTCCCACATCCCCTCCAACATTCATCATTTTTTCCTGTCATCTTAGCCAATCTGACAGGTGTGTAGTGATATCTCAGAGTTGTCTTAATTTGCATTTCTCTGATCAATAGTGATTTGGAACACTCATGTGAGTGGTAATAGTTTCAATTTCATCATCTGAAAATTGTCTGTTCATATCCTTTGACCATTTATCAATTGGAGAATGGCTTGATTTCTTATAAATTTGAGTCAGTTCTCTATATATTTTGGAAATGAGGCCTTTATCAGAACCTTTAATTGTAAAGATGTTTTCCCAGTTTGTTGCTTCCCTACTAATCTTGTTTGCATTTGTTCTGTTTGTACAAAGGCTTTTTAATTTGATATAATCAAAATTTTCTGTTTTGTGATCAGTAATGGTCTCTAGTTCATCTTTGGTCACAAATTTCTTTCTCTTCCACAAGTCTGAGAGATAAACTATCCTATGTTCCTCTAATTTATTTATAATCTCGTTCTTTATGCCTAGGTCTGTACTTGATATGTTTGATAGAATTTTTTTCTTAAACTCACGAAGAGAAGCAGAGACAACTTAGCTGCAAAAAGATTGTGATTAGCCTGTAGTGATTCACAGCTAATAATGCCGTTGCTGCTGAGAATATCCAGAATTTAGATAGTTGCTTTAAGATTGGGCAAATGTTTTACATTGTTTTTACAGACAAGGCAGACAGAATTTAAGTGCCTTGCTCAGAGTCCTATAGCTAGTTAATATATGAGCCTTCATTTAAACTCAGTCTCCTGGTCCAGTGCTCTAATCATGGTATCATCTAACAGTTTAATTTTGGAAATAAGATTTCAACCCAAAACTCTGGAAGCCCGGAATTCTTTCAGCTAACTAAAGTGCTTGTGTGAAAACAAAAATTTGTAGTGGAGAAAAATTCATGTGGCTTAAAAATGGAAAAAATATCGGGGACAAAGTGGTTGTGTTCAGTAATGTTTGTTGTACAGCAAAAAAAAAAAAAAAAAAATTATCAAACTGGACACTTTTTTTTTTTCCGGTAACAGTCTAATAGGAAAATACTATTACTGCCTTTTGTTCTACCAAATTAACTGAAAAGATTCATATGAATTATTTTCTATACTGGTAAGAGTATAGGTAGATGAATGAAGATAGATCACTAATCTCATCCAAATATTAGTATTTGTCAAATGGATTCTGATATCCACAGTCTGTTAAAATCATACAATTTATTTTATAATAAGCCTTTTATTTTTTCAATTAGTAAGCATTTATTTTCTCTCCCCACTTAAGCCCCTTTCTCCAACTGAACAAAAAAAAAAAGAAAAAAAACTCTCATAACAAATATACATAAGCCAAGGAAAACAAATCCATTCATTTGCCAGTTCTAGAAAGGAATGTCTCCTTCTGCATTTTGAGTCCAGGAATGATTTACTTTATGGAATTGTGCTTTGTCATTGTATAAACCAGAGATCTAAAATTTTAGTTGTTTTTTTTTTTCCTTAAGTTTTCCTGATTTTTTAAAGTTTGATTTTCTTTATATTATTCTCCTCTTTCTGCTCACTTGACTGCAATGAAATGAAACTAATTTGTAATCACTAGTAAATGAATTGCTAGAGGATATCAATGCTCAATCAACTAGAGGAAATAGAAAATGAGAATTAAAGGCTATCTCAATTTATGGTTAAGTCCAGAAATCAAATGCCTTGCCCAAAGTAATAAGTAGAGTCAGAATTTGACTTTTTATTACCTACCTCCCTTGAAGAGGAGATGTGGAGTGGCACTTCATGTCTTTCAAATTGTCAGCAATGAAGGTGAAAGAATGATAGAGGTTTTGATGGGAGTATGGGTAAGCTCTCAACTTTTGGAGTTGTGAATTGGTTTTGTCTTTTTGAAAAGCAATATGCTAAATCTTAAGAAATAAAATATCTTACTAAGAACTCCACTGATTCACTTTTGAATGCAGGAAAGATTTATCTTACATTCTTGTAAGAATGGGCATGCCCCAATTCCATAGAAGGGAAACACAACTACAGAAGGCAGGTCAAAAATTTTTATAGGATTTAGTTAGCTCTACTTCTTCAGAATCCTGATTAGTAAAGATCCTTTCCAGGTTAACATTTTACCTTATATGGTATGTAACACACCTAATTTTAAACAAAATGTGAACAGAGCAGTTCTTCTGGTTCTTTGAGCTTGTATTATTGGTGAGATCTCTACTTCAATCCTTCCTTGTCCAAGAGGCAGACTCCCAGTCATTATCACATTCCTTGGGGTATTTACCCTTCCTCAAAGACACCTGAGGAAGCAAAAGGACTAAGATTTCAAAATCCCATTGCTTACAATTCTTCCCTTTTTCGTGAGGATTTTTGCTTCCATATTTTATCATCATGCTTAATATTTTCTAATTTTCTTAATATCAATTTGATGAGATTTGGCACAGGGCAAAAAGTTGTGGGAACCCTTTTTGGTCAGTGCAGGTCCAACATGAAAGAATTCACAAACCTGAAAAGTTAGACTGGCAAAAAGTTTATTGGCACTGAGAAGTCAGCCTTAGCTAGGAGACTGCCTTCCATGTGACAAAGTCCTGGCAGAGGGACAAACAAGGGGTGTAGAGAAATCCTGTCATAGAAATAAACAGGGGTGTGTTAACACTGAGAAGAGAGGGTCTCAGCAGGCAGGGTCCTGGCAGGCAGCTAAGCCAAGGAGAGAGAGGGGTTCCTTGATAAGGCATGGTCCTGCTTTAAGCCTCTGCCAGGTGCTGACAGAGAAGTAGGTGAGAGAAATAAAGAGGGGTTAACGCTGAAGAGAATGTCTTCCCTTCTGTGAGGTAATAAGCCAGGCTATACTAAGTCCCTCATTCTGAAACTCTGAAAAGAGGGGGTCCTCACAGATAGCTATGCCAAGGAGAGGTCTGTTGGCCTGGCATGGTCCTGCTTTTTAGGTCCTCTGCAAACAAATGAGCCCCATGTTGCCCTTTTAAAAGATTTGAGACTGAAGTTTCAATTTAATGAGACTCCTCTAATGCTGTCACTGCCCAGACCCCTGGTTGAACAGGACTACCCACTGGGAGTGGTCCTGAGTCAATCTTCATTTCAATAGAGATCACTAGAAATATTAAATCTAGATGTCCAACTAAATGAGACCACTTACGCAGGAGTAATCCTGGCCTCAATTCAATAGAGGATGTAATCAGTAGAGGGTGTTAGCAATGGAGGGAGTGCCAGTCTCTTCCAAGATAACAGAATGGAATTATGCATTTTGATTCCCTGGGAAAGGGAGGAGCTTCTCTTAGAATTCAAGGAGAATTTCTTCCCTTCAAGGAGTTTTACCTCATGGCTTCCCTCCACCCCTCCCAGGTCAGAACAGTTTGGGGCTTCTCCCATCAAATTCACAACCATTATCATTATTTATGCAGTTATTTTCCTTGACAATCATTTTGACATTATTGTCAACATATGAATATTCCCTATATTCTGGACAGTGCTTGAAATCTCATAATCTAAGGCATGGTATACACAAAGGTAGGAATATGAGGCAACATAAAACAATATAATTCCAACAATTTGTTTTCACTAAAATATATTGAACTAGTTTAATCAAGAGGTATTAAAAGGACTTGTTCAATTTTGTACTAGAAATTTCCTAATTTCCTAATCTTGCTAGTTATCTTTTATAGCTTGTCCATTATTGTCATTTCTTTTTCTTCTAATTTTTTTTTTTTTTACAACTATTTGACAAGTATAATTTCCCACAAATTCTCCTCCTGCTAACAACTTGTCCAGAGCCATTCTATTTTCTGCTAGTGGCATCTATGCTTTGCTATTCCCTTACTACCTTTTTGGTATAATTTTACCCACCAGAATAGGAATGACCCAAATCCAGAACTAACTAGATTTCAAGTCTTGAATTCACCAGGTAATGCCCTTGACTTAATTGTTCCTGATTTGCTCTTTCTTCTTTGAATGACAGGGTAGAAGTAATAGCCAAATTGGATCAGTGCATCAATGCCCACTCAGTTCCCAGGCAAAGTAGTTGTGAGCGTGCTGCCTCCACAATACCATCCAAGATTTGCTTGGGTTATGTTCTTCTCTGAGGAATTGCCAGAGTTCTCCTCAGTTACATTCCACACTCAGGTTTGTGCCACTACATACCTAAGTTTTGGAGTCTTCCCCCCTGCCACGAGAGGCAAGCTGAATGCTTTTCATAACAGGAATGAGGGGTTTAGTATAGCCTGGCTTATTACCTCACAGAAGGGAACAAAGCACTGTAATATCAGGGGGTATTATTTTGGGAACAAGAGGACCATGCCCTTGAATTCATTCTTGTTTTTCCATTCTCAAAGGGAATGGTAATATCTGGGCAATGGGGAAACCAGTAGTACAGGAATAGAAATTGCTTTTGTTCAGACTTTTTACAGAATACTTTACCAATTCTGCCTAGACATTGCTTTTATCTTAAGTCCTTGGCTTGATCCCAAATCTTCCCAAGGGATCTATAAGTATTATGTCTATTTTCAAATCATATGTTCAACTTACCTTTTCATCTGGTAAATGTCCAGCCCTTGGTGGAGCCAAGATGATGGAGAGCAGACATGACTTTCTGTGACCTCCTCTGACCTTCTTTAAAACCAACAACAGATTAAGTCTCTAAACTGGTTTTGGAGTCAAGGAATTCACAAATATCAGGAGTACAACACATTCCCAGAAGAAGATATCTTGGAAGAACTTCAGAACAGGTCTGTTTCAAATGGGCCAGGACAGTCTGCTGAACTCAGACCATAGCACAGGGAGACTGCAGCAAAGAGCTGGGGTGGGAAGTCAGAATGTTCCAGCTTCTATGCACCTGGGAATCTTCTGTCAATCTCTTAAACTACTCTGTCCTGGTTTCAAGCAGGTAGTTGGCAGATTTGCTACAAAAGGCAAATTGTAAACTACCGAGTCCTGGAAGAACACTGGACCTAGCTTCCATTACCCAGCACTGGAAATCAATCAGCAAAACTGCCGTAGAGTAAATTAAAGCATCTGTCACTCCTTTGCATTGAACAGACTTTAAACTTAAAAAAAAATGAATAAAAAACCAAAAAGAATTCTTACCATATTCAGTTTTTATGGAGAGAGAGAAGAACAGACTTCAAATCCTGAGGCTCCTAAAGACAAAGTAACTCCAGATGAAGTCCCAAAGGGAGACATAAGCTGGTCCCCATTTTACAAGGCTTTCTTGGAAGATTGCATAAAGGATCTTAAAAGAGAGAAGAAAAATGGGAAAATGAAATGAGATCATTGAAAGAAGGAATGGAAAAAGCATATAATGCTCTACAAAAGAGATATGAAAAAGATACCAATTCACTGAAAAACAAAATGTGTGAAATGGAAAAAGAATGCAATGAACCAAAAAATTCAATTGGCCAATTACAAAAGAGTTTAAAAAGGTAACTGAAGAAAATAATACACTAAAAATTAGAATTGAACAAATGTAAGTGAATGACTCAAGACTTCAAGAATCAGTCAAACAAAAACCAAAAAAATAGAAGAAAATATGAAATATTTCCTAGGAAAAACAATTGACCTGGAAAATAGATGTAGGAGACACAATCTAAGGATTATTAGACTTCCTGAAAGCCATGATGAAAAAAAGAACCTAGATATTATCTTACAGAAATCATAAAAGAAAACTGCCCTGATATTTTAGAATCAGAAGGCAAAATAGCCATTGAAAGAATTCACCTGAAATTAAACTTCCAAGGAATATTGTGGCTAAATTTCAGAATTATTGCACTAAGGAAAATATATTGCAAACACCCAGAAAGAAACAAGTTAAATACCAAGGAGCCACAATTAGGATTACCTAGAATCTAACAGCTTCCACCTTAAAGAATTGAAGGGCCTGTTATCTGATATTCTGAAAGGCAAAGGAATTTGGATTATAGCCAAGAATAAGCTATCCAGCTAAAATTTACATTATATTTCAGGGAAGAAGATATAGATATATAGAAGATATAATTCAGTGATACAGGTGGATTTCACCT
Source organism: Antechinus stuartii (assembly GCA_016696395.1). NCBI lineage: Eukaryota > Metazoa > Chordata > Mammalia > Dasyuromorphia > Dasyuridae > Antechinus > Antechinus stuartii. Next base: position 40,237,659 of record MU174354.1, read on the forward strand.
ATTTCTAATGAAAAGACCAACTGAACAAAAAATTTGATCTCCAAACACAGAACTCAAAAGAAGCATAAAAAGGTAAAAAGGAAAGAACTCTTGAGAACTATATTTCTGTTATGGGTATACTTAAAGAATACCAGTATAATTTGATTTTATTATGATAACATGAAAAAGAAACTAGAGGTAGTAAGGGGATTGTACTGGAAAAAAAGAGGAAAAAGGTAAAATAAGGGAAATTACATCTCATTAAGAGGCAAAGAAAATCTATTATAAGTGAGGGAAAAAAGGGAGGAGGATGAGCATCATGTGAATCTTACTCTCATCAGATTTGGCTCTAAGAGAGAATAGCAGACATATTGATTTCATAGAGAAACCTTGTAGGAAAGTGGTGGGGAAAGGGGAAAAAGAAAGGGAAGATTAATAAAAGGGAAAACAGAAGAATTAGGGGAAAGATAAAAAAGGGGGAGGGGCTCTAAAGGGGAGGACTGTTTGAGGAAGGTGGTCATCAAAAGCAAAATATTGGAGAGGAGGGGAGAGAGAAAGGAAAGAGAAAAGTGTAACAGGGTAAATAAGATGGCAGGAAATACAGAATTAGTTATTTTAACTGTGAATATGAATGGGATGAATTCTCCCATAAAATGGAAGTGCATAGCAGACTGGATTAAAAGAATTCTACAATATGTTATTTACAAAAAAACACATTTAAAGCAGAGGGATATATACAGAGTAAAGGTAAAAGGCTGGAGTAGAATCTATTATGCTTCAGGTAAAGTAAAAAAAAGCAGGAGTAGCCATCCTGATCTCAGATCAAGTAAAAGCAAAGATCTAATTAAAAGCGATAAAGAAGGAAACTATATTTTACAGAAGGGTACTATAGATAATGAAGCAATACTAAACATATATGCACCAAGTGGTATAGCATCCAAATTCCTAGAGGAGAAGTTAAGATAGATGCAAGAAACAATAGACAGCAAAACTATACTAGTGGGGGATCTCAACCTTGTTCTCTCAGAACCAGATAAATTGAACCACAAAATAAATAAAAAAGAAATTGAGGAGGTAAACAAAATGTTAGAGAAGTTAGGTATGACAGATCTTTGGAGAAAATTGAATGGAGACAAAAAGGAGTTAACTTTTTTCAGCGGCTCATAGAACTTATATAAAAATTGACCATATGTTGGGGCATAAAAACCTCAAAATCAAATGCAGAAAGTCAGAAATAGTAAATGCATTTTCTTCAGATCATGATACAATAAAAATTACATGCAATGTAAGGCCAGGAGAAAATTTGCCAAAAGTTAATTGGAAATTAAATAATCTAATCCTAAAAAATTAATGGATGAAACAACAAATCACAAACACAATAATTTCATCCAAGAGAATAACAATAACGAGATAACACACCAAAATTTGTGGGATACAGCCAAAGTGGTTATAAGGGGAAATTTTATCCTAAAACATCTCCAGATGTTTACTTCCTTAAAATAGAGAAAGAGAAGATCAATGAATTGTGCTTACAACTAAAAAAGCTACAAAAAGACCAAATTAAAAATCCTCAAATAACAAATTTGAAATTCTGAAAATAAAAGGGAAGGTTAATAAAATTGAAAACAAGAAAACTATTGAATTAAATAAAACTAAGAGTTGGTTTATTTTTTTTTAAGTTATTTATTTATTTATTTAATGGAGTATCTGTTATTTATTTATTTATTTAAAAAGAGAAGAGTAATCCCTGATTGGATGATATTAAATGAGAAGATGGGCTAAAAGCTCTCAACTCCAAATTACTCATTGTAAGGGAGAGGGAGGGAAGAAATATAATGCACAGTTATTTAAAAAAATAAATAAAAAAATAAATAAACCTTTAGTTAATTTGATTAGAAAAAGGAAAGAAGAAAATCAAATTGTTAGTCTCAAAAATGAAAAGGGAGAACTTTCCATCAATTAAAATTAGAGCAATAATTAGGAGTTATTTTGCCCAACTATATATGCCAATAAATTTGATAATCTAAATGAAATCTACAAAAATATAGATTGCCCAGGATAAAAGAAGAGAAGCTAAATCATTTAAATAGTCTCATTTTAGAAAAAGAAATAGAACAAAGCTATTAATTTCCCTAAGGAAAAATCTCTAGGCTCAGATGGATTTACATGTGAATTCTACCAAACATTCAAAGAACAATTAATTCTAATACTATATAAACTATTTGAAAAAATTGGGAAAAAAGGAATCCTACCAAATTCCTTTTATGACACAGATATGGTGCTGATAGCTAAAAACAAGTAGGATGAAAATAGAGAAAGAAAATTATAGGCCAATTTTCCTAATGAATATTGATGCAAAAATCTTAAATAAAATATTAACAATGAGATTACAGAAAGTCATCCTCAGGATAATACACTATGACCAAGTAGGATTTATATCAGGAATGCAGGGCAGTTGCAGAATACAAAATGAATCCACATAGATCATCAACTTTTATATATTACCAACAAAGTCCAGCAACAAGAGATTAAAAAAAAAAAAAAATTCCATTCAAAATTGTTGATAGTATAAAATATTTGGGAATCTTATCTGCCAAGGGAAAGTCAGAAACTATATGAACATAAGTACAAAACCCTTTCCACACAAATAAAGTCAGATGTAATCATTTGGAAAAATATCAAGTGCTCATGGGTAGGCCAAGTGAATATAATAAAAATGACAATAATACCTAAATTAATCTACTTATTTAGTGCCATACCAGTCAAATTCCCAAGAAATATTTTACAGATCGAGAAAAAATGATAACAAACTTCATTTGGAAGAATAAAAGATCAAGAATTTCAAGGGAATTAATGAAAAAAATGCTAATGAAGGTCTAGCTATGCCAGACCTAAAACTATATTATAAAGCAGCAGTCATCAAAACCATTTGGTACTGGCTAAGAAGTAAGTAGTTGATCAGTGTATTAGGTTAGGCTCACAGGACAAAATAGTCAATGACTATAGCAATCTAGTGTATGACAAACCCCAAAAGCCCAGCTTTTGAAATAAAAACTCATTATTTGACAAAAACTGTTGGGAAAATTGTAAACTAGTATGGAAGAAATTAGGGCTTGACCCACACCTAACAACACATAGTAAGATAAGATATAAATGGGTTCATGATTTGGAGATATTATAAGCAAATGAGAAGAACATAGAATAGTTCACCTCTCAGATCTGTGGAGAAGGAATTTGTGTCCAAAGAAGAACTGGAATTTATAATTGAACACCAGATAGATAATTTTGATTATATTAAGTTAAAAAGGTTTTGCACAAACAAAACTAATGCAGACAAAATCAGAAGGGAAGCAATAAATTGGGAAATCATTTTTACATTTAAGGGTTGTGATAAAGGCTTCATTTCTAAAATAGAGAATTGATTCAAATTTATAAGAATCCAAGCCATCCTCCAATTTGATAAATGGTCAAAGGATATGAACAGAAACTATTCAGATGAAGAAAGAACTCTTTCTAATCATATGAGAAGTTACTATGTAAATCACTATTGATCAGAGAAATGCAAATTAAGACAACTCTGAGATAACCACTACACACCTCTCAGATTGGCTCTCAGATGACAGGAATAAGACAAAGATGAATGTTGGAGGGGGTGTGAGAAAACTGGGACACTAATACATTGTTGGTGGAGTTGTGAATGGATCCAGACATTCTGGAGAGTAATTTGAAACTATGTTCAAATAGTTATCAGACTGTGCATATCTTTTGACCCAGCACTTTCTATTGGACTTATATGCCAAAGAGATCTTAAAGGAAGGAAGGGGACTCACATGTACAAAAATGTTTGAGGCAGACCTTTTTGTTTGTAGTGGCAAGAAACTGAGTGAATGCCCATCAGAGAATGGCTGAATAAGTTATGGTATATGAATGTTATGGAATATTTTTGTTCTATGAGAAATGATCAGGAGGATGGTTTTAAAAAGTCCTGGAGAGACTTAAATTTTTGATGCTAAGTGAAATGAGCAGAATTAGATTATTGTATATGACAACATCAATATTATATATGTAATATGTGCAACATACACATATTACATATATATAAATTTGATTATATAGTTAGATTGGGAGGGTTGAATTGTTTCTAATGAGATGGAAATTTAGGGTTATTTAAAGGTTTTTTGGGGAGTATTTTTTAATAACTTATTATTGACAGAACATATGCATGGGTAATTTTTTTTACATTATTCCTTGCAGTCACTTCTGTTCTGACTTTTCCCTTCCCTTTTCCCACCCCCTCCCTTAGATGTCAGGCAGTCTTATACATGTTAAATATGTTACAGTATATCCTAGATACAATATATGTGTGCAGAATTGTACAGTTCTCTTGTTGCACAAGAAGAATTGGATTCAGAAGCTTAAAAATAACCTGGGAAGAAAACAAAAATGCAAGTAGTCCACATTCATTACCCCATGTTCTTTCTCTGGGTGTAGCTGATCATTGATTAATTGGAACTGAATTAGATCTTCTCTTTGTCGAAGATATCCACTTCCATCTGAATACACCCTGATACAGTATTGTTGTTGAAGTGTATAATGATCTCCTGGTTCTGCTCATTTTATTCAGCATCAGTTCATGTAAGTCTTTCCAAGCCTCTCTGTATTCATCCTGCTAGTTAATTCTTATAGAACAATAATATTCCATAACATTCATATATCATAGTTTACCCAACTATTCTCCAATTGATGGACATCCATTAATTTTCCAGTTTCTAACCACTACAAACAGCACTGCCACAAACATTTTGGCACATGTGGGTCTCTTTCCCTTCTTTAATATCTCTTTGAGATATAAGCCCAGTAGTAACACTGCTGGATCAAAGGGTATGTACAGTTTAATAACTTTTTGGGCATAATTCCAGATTGCTCTTGGGAAGTATTTGTTAATGGAGTATTTGTTATCCTGCTTCTAACTTTGAGAAATCTTTTTTTTTCCCCTTTATTTAAAAATATTTTATCTTTAGCCATTGCTGGTTTTTAGTCTTTGATTTTTATATTTTCCCCCCAAATACATGGAAAAACAATTTTTAACATTTTTTTAAAATTTCAAATCCTCTCTCTCCCTTCTTCCCTGTTTCCCACTTCAGAAAGCAAGCAATTTGATACAGATTATACATGCGCAGTTATGCAAAATATATTTTTATAGTAGCAATGTTTTTCAAAGAAATTACTGACCAAAAAAAACCACAAGAAAAATAGTTTTTTCAAAATACATGCAAAGATAGTTTTCAAGATTCACCTTTGCAAAACCCTGTGTTCCAAATTTTAGTCTCTCTAGCCCATCCTTCTCACCTAGACAGCAAGTACTCCAATATAAGAAAAATAATGTTTAAAAAATGTGCTTTAGAAATTGCACTTGTTTAACATATATACACACATATATATATTACTTGCCATCTAGAGGAGGCGGTGGGGGGAAGGAAAGAAGAAGAAAAATTTGGACCACAAGGTTTTGCAAGGGTAAATGTTGAAAAACTATGCATGTGTTTTGAAAATAAAAAGCTTTATATAAAAAATATGTTTAGATTCCATCAATTCTTTCTCTGAAGGTATGGGTAGCATTTGCATTCATTAAGTCCTTAATTGTCTTGGATCATTGTATTGTTGAGAATAGCTAAGTCATTCACAGTTAATCATCCTACAATATTGCTGTTAGTGTGTATAATTTTTTTTTGTTCTATTCACTTTACTTTGAATCAGTTCAGGTAGTCTTCCCAACTTTTTCTAAAGCCATCTTGCTCCTAATTTCTTATGGCATAATAGTATTTCATCACAATCTGCCATCTCCCAATTGATCCCTTCAGTTTAAAATTCTTTGCCACCACAATGCCCTTTTTTAAAAGAAAAATTTCTTTGGGATACAAACTAGGGATGGTATTGCATAATTCCAAATTGCTCTTCAGAATGGTTGGATCAGTTTGTTGCAAAAAAAAAAAAAAAAAAAAAAAAAGTGTCTGGGCATTAAAGCTCAACTAATTAGGTCATCCAGTAATCAATAAACTGAGGGTCAGTGGTTTTTTTTCAGTAAAGGAGAGTCTTGAACTGGTATAAATCCAGGTCTATTTTCCTGACAGCAAATTACGAGGAGCCCTCCTGACAAGAGAAGAGTAATCCCTGATTGGAGGATATTAAATGAGAAGATGGTCTAAAAACTCTCAACTCCAAATTACTCATTGTAAGGGAGAGGGAGGGAAGTAAACTGAGAATATGACCTGTTCATGAGGTTCAAGGCCCTTTTAACAATCTGGGTGCCTCATCAGGATCTCTTTATCTTCTCTTTCTTGAGATAGGTAACCTAGTCACATGGTAACTTTTAGTGACTCTTGCTAGAGGAATCAGCTCAGCTCAAACCAGGAACTGGGAGGGGCTGGTATATAATCGCATTCCTCACTCAGTTCTTGCAAGTGGTTTTTCTGTGTGAGCTAAGCTAAAAAGAGGCATTTTAAACAAAAAAGGAACTATCACAAATTGATATTAATAATAAAATTAAAATGAATTTTCTTCAAGTTCATAATTCCTCAAATATGCATATTATAGCCCTCCAAACATTTATCATTTTTCTTTTCTGCTATCTTAGTCCAAGAAAAAAAAAAACTGGAAGGTATTAGATATTGTAATACCAGAGAAACTGAGGCAGATAGAGATTGGCTTTTAAACTTTAATGTGGAGATAAAATAAAATGGACAGTTTAGGCTAGCTGACCAAATTAGGATGAAAAGATATAGTTATAACTCCAACACAATGTTTTAAAATGAGTTGTTGATTCTGGGGAAAGAAAAAAATGCATGAAAAGGAAGGCATTGACTCACAAAACTCAGAAATTTAACCAATATAAAACAGTTCTTATAGTTAGTAGATCTGGAATTGTTACTGTTTTATAAGCATTATGTTTAAACCTAGAAAAACCTGTAGTTCTTTAGGTGAATACAAAAAAATAGTTATGAATTTAGGGGAAATTCTGAAACGAGGAGTAGTGCTAAATATGGCCAGAGTTCCAGTGTGTTAGGTACAGCAGCTCTTTCACACCCTATTGGGTATACATCCCAGGGCTGGGAGAATTCCTATCATTTCATGTGACTAATCTATGGTAGTCCTTCCTCTTATTATGACTGGAAGTATGTCCTCATATACATTGATTTTTATCCTAGTTATGACTTTACAAGGTATAATATCTACTATTGAGAACTTTGAGCAAAAATTGATTGTTTCTATGTGGGTACCATGGAGCATTTTCTCTGTTCTGGGAACACTTTTCTTCCTCTACCCTATTCTAAATCCAGGTATTGAGATTGGAGTATTAGTTGGATAATTCAATACCCCTTTTCAACCATAAATCATAGGCTTCAGAAAAAGGTGGAATGAGATGTTAAAGCAGTATTTACATTGCTTGCTTTGTGAATTAATAAAGAGACATTCGAAGAAAGGGTAGGAAAACGGAAACAAGATTTAGTCTTATCCCTTACCTCCCTTCTGAAATCAAAGTGAGAATCTCTTTTGGAATACAACATGAGCTCTGGAAAGTAATGAATCAGTAAGATTAGATTGCTGGATAACATAACTTCCACGAACAAGAAAAAGGTTTTAAATGGGCACAAGATAAGAAGCTATGTCCCACATACTATGAGTTGGCTTGGCCTACCACCTCAGGGGATTATAGCCCTATATTGATTCTGTATGGGAGAGAGTGGAGTCATTATACAATATTTAGAGAGACCCCATTTTTATGCTAATACAACCCTGTGTGGTGATGGTAGAGTTCCCTAAGAATTTTCTGAAATCACAAAGATGAGTTTAATAGGAAATACTAATAATAAACCTGAAAAATTTCCCCTAAAATCAGTTCTTTTCCTGTTTGATTTGATAGGAAAAGTGTCAAAGCCAAGAGGAATAATATTGACTGACATATGAGAGTCAAAACTAGGAAGCTTAGTCTATGGTAGATAAAATAATAAGCAATCGAAGATTATGTGGTCATTCCTTTTGGCTACTTTAATCTGCCAAACTTCTCCCAATTAGCAGGGTAAAGCACCATTAATAGAACTAATTCCCAGACAATGTAATCACATCTTCAGGGACATTAGGAGTGGTTTAGTCATAGTCTTTATAGATTAGGAATAGTATTACAGAGTAGGAATAATGCTACCCACTTTATGTAAAGACAACAGTTCTCTTACCAGGACAGAAAGGCCTTAAGTGTCAGACTAATAATCTGACAAAGTACCTTCTCACATAGAACTAGGACCCACTTGGTGCAAATTGCTGCAGTATTATTTCTTGAGTTCTCTCTCACAAAATGACCTGATATACAACAAATCCACCGCCTCCCTTAACCTGAATCTGGAGAAAGCTTGGTAGTGGTTTTGATGGTCACCTTGATTGCTATATTGGATCCTGAGACCTCTTTCCTAGATTTCTAAAATATACCCAAATTGTCTTTATATGCAGGCAAAAAGCGGACTAACAACTACACCAGAGCATTAGCCAGGAGGAAACACTGGGAGTAAGGTTCCTATATCAAGAATGGATTGCCTCCCCTTCAAATGATACATAATGATGGATATGCTGCCTCAAAGCATTATGATTAGATTAGGGAGCTGTGATTCTTTTTTTTTTTTTTTTTAATTTTTATTTAATAATTACCTTATATTGACACTCGTTTCTGTTCTGATTTTTTTTTTCCCTCCCTCCCTCCACCCCCTCCCCTAGATGGCAAGCAGTCCTTTATATGTTGGATATGTTGCAGTATATCCTAGATACAATATATGTTTGCAGAACCGAACAATTCTCTTGTTGCATAGGGAGAATTGGATTCAGAAGGTATAAATAACCCGGGAAGAAAAACAAAAATGCAGATAGTTCACATTTGTTTCCCAGTGTTCTTTCTTTGGGTGTAGCTGCTTCTGTCCGTCATTTATCAATTGAAACTCAGGTCTCTTTGTCAAAGAAATCCACTTCCATCAAAATATGTCCTCATACAATATCGTTGTCGAAGTGTATAATGATCTCCTGGTTCTGCTCATTTCACTTAGCATCAGTTCATGTAAGTCTCGCCAGTCCTCTCTGTATTCATCCTGCTGGTCATTTCTTACAGAACAATAATATTCCATAACATTCATATACCACAATTTACCCAGCCATTCTCCAATTGATGGGCATCCATTCATTTTCCAGTTTCTAGCCACTACAAACAGGGCTGCCACAAACATTTTGGCACATACAGGTCCCTTTCCCTTCTTTAGTATTTCTTTGGGATATAAGCCCAATAGAAACACTGCTGGATCAAAGAGTATGCACAATTTGATAATTTTTGGGGCATAATTCCAGATTGCTCTCCAGAATGGTTGGATTCGTTCACAACTCCACCAACAATCTGGTGTACCACGACTCTTATTTTCTGCCACAGATTAAAGAAATTGAACCATGATGACGTCAAGCAGGTAATGATGCAATCCAGAAAGAGATGCATCCAGCAGCCACCTCATCAGAGAATTGGTTGGGATGCTTTGTCTTTTTTGCATTCTAGGCTTTAATCACACCTTTCTCCTCCCCTCCAATAAGCAGCACAAAAATAGGCAGGACCTATGAAAAATGATGTAATTATTTCCCACAACAAATAAGGCTGTTAATCAGATGCCAAACAACCTCCTATCTCTCTGCACTAAGAATCACAGCTCCCTCTTAGCCAATCTGACAGGTGTGTAGTGGTATCTCAGAGTTGTCTTAATTTGCATTTCTCT
>MU174354.1:40257431-40271163 GCA_016696395.1 Antechinus stuartii
TGTTCCAAATCACTATCGATCAGAGAAATGCAAATTAAGACAACTCTGAGATATCACTACACACCTGTCAGATTGGCTAAGATGACAGGAAAAAATGATGAATGTTGGAGGGGATGTGGGAAAACGGGGACGCTGATGTATTGTTGGTGGAGTTGTGAACGAATCCAACCATTCTGGAGAGCAATCTGGAATTATGCCCAAAAAGTTATCAAACTGTGCATACCCTTTGATTCAGCAGAGTTTCTATTGGGCTTATACCCCAAAGAGATACTAAAAAAGGGAAAGGGGCCTGTATGTGCCAAAATGTTTGTAGCAGCCCTGTTTGTAGTGGCTAGAAACTGGAAAATGAATGGATGCCCACCAATTGGAGAATGGCTGGGTAAATTGTGGTATACGAGTGTTATGGAATATTATTGTTCTGTAAGAAATGACCAACAGGATGAATACAGAGAGGCTTGGAGAGACCTACATGGACTGATGCTAAGTGAGATGAGCAGAACCAGGAGATCATTATACACTTCGACAACGATATTGTATGAGGATGTATTCTGATGGAAGTGGATTTCTATGACAAAGAGACTTAACTGAGTTTCAATGGATAAATGATGGACAGAAACAGCTACACCCAAAGAAGGAACACTGGGAAACGAATGTGAACTATTTGCATTTTTGATTTTCTTCCCGAGTTATTTTTACCTTCTGAATCCAATTCTCCCTGTGCAACAGGAGAACTGTTTGGTTCTGCAAATATGTATTATATCTAGGATATACTGCAACATATTTAACATATATAGGACTGCTTGCCATCTTGGTGGAGGGGGTGGAGGGAGGGAGGGGAAAAAACGAAACATAAGCGAGTGCAAGGGATAATGTTGTAAAAAATTACCCTGGCATGGATTCTGTCAATACAAAGTTATTATTAAATAAAATAAAATTTAAAAAAAAAAACATTAAACTTCTTTATCCCAAACCAAACCAAAGCAAGAACATTGATGGCAGAAAACTGGGAGTATATGTAACCCTCATAGAAAGAATTAGATGAGAAATGTTATCTCTATTCCTTGTGTGTGAGATAATTTTATTCAAAATTAAACTCTCAGGGGTGTCTCAAGGTATAGAACAAAAGCTTTATTAGAACCTTTCCAGGGCCAGGCGGTCATCCAGACTTCGAGCAAAAGGGGATGTGTTCAGAGCCAGGAGCGAGCTGCCCCCCAGTGCCCACTTGGAACTTTTATACAGAGTACCCCCCAAAAAAATTCCAGACCCACCCCCACTACCCCCATATACATTCTGATTGGCTAAATAGTTTGTGTTCCCTGATTAGGAACTGGAATGTTGACAGGTTATAAATCTTCTCTTTCCCTCTCCCCCCCAACATGATTTTCAAGAAACTGAAACTTAGGCCTATAGGCTTGATCAACTTTAGTCCATGATTATAACAGATCTTCACTTCAGCTACTTGCACTCACTTGAAACCCAAGAACTGATTTAAAAATGGTCCAAAATATTTTATCTCAATATATATAAATTGAAAGGTTTTTTGTTTTGTTTTTTAGTGGTGGCATTCTGGAGAGATTTATATGACCTGATGCTCAGTATGAGTAAAACCAAGAGAACATTGTATAACAGTAACAAGATTATATGACCACCAAGCTCTTTGATGATGGACATGACTCTTTTCCAGAGGGAGGTGATTCAGGTTAGTTCCATTGTCTTGTGATGGAGAGAGCCATCTGCACTCAGAGAGAGGCCTTTGGGGACTGAGTGTGGTATTTTCACTTTTTTTGGTTTGCATTTTGTTTTCTTATTTTCTTTCCCTTTTTGATCTGATTTTTCTTGTGCAGCATGATAATTGTTGAAATATGTATAAAAGAATTGCACATGTTTAACATATGGGAGAGGGTGGGGGGAGGAAGAAAAAATTTGGAACACAAAGTTTTGCAGAGGTGAATATTGAAGACTTATCTATGCATGTGTTTTGAAAATACAAAGCTTTAAAAAAAATGAAGAAGTGACTTAATTAGCCTGCATCATTCTACCCTTTATGATAAAGGAGTGCTCAAACTAGAGAATATTGAAAGAGAAATAAATTAGCATTTTATTATAGTAAAAGGAAAACAAAAAATATCAATTATAGTAACTTTCAATTGATGTGCACACAATAATACAAACATTAGGTTCATGAAATATTTAACAATAAATTTAAAAAATCAGAACTACTTATTAAAGAAGTCAGAATAAGCAGGTTTATGGCAAGAAAGGTGCTGGAAATAGATATTCTTTTTGAGGATACATGTAATACTAACAAATATTGATTATTATACTAGGTCTTAGACAAGCTCCATAAATTCACACACCATTTCTAATAAAATTTGTTTAAGTATGAAGAAAAGTTACAAAACTACACAAAATTGAAAAAATCTAAATAGTTTTTGGTTAAAGAAATTGAAAAACAATAATGGTAAACATGATCTTTGACCATTGACAAAAAAAAATATATATATATAAAAATCTAAAGCACTTTTTTTTTTTTTGCTATTACTTAATCTTTCCTTATCCATGGATCCCTTCCTTGTCTTCTTCCCTCATCCTTTGCTTCCCCATCTGCTCATACCTTCCTCCTTTTTTCTTCATAGATTTTGGAGGGTACTATACCTTTCATGATATATATGTAGTATTTCCTATATAATCCATTCCCAATGTGAGTAGATTTTCAAAATTACAAGCTCTCTTCCCCTTCTAATGCCTCTGTGACTATTCCTCCTCCGCATCTCATTTGTATAACATAATTACTATTTTTACCTTAACTCTGTCCCAGTCTTTCTTTTGAGCTACCCTATTGTTGATGTCAGCCTTAACCATTTGCTATCCATTTCCCATATTAAAAAAACCATAAACAATTTATCCATGTTGCATTCCTTGAAAGTGATCTTTCATATTGGCTCTTATATATGAAATTTTCTATTAAGTTTGGGTTTGGTTGATAGAAAGTTTTTTTTACCTTTAATGTCTTCCTTTGAAGACTAACCCCATAATAAATCTCTATGGTTGTGTTCTTTGTCTCTTCATTAAAAAAAAAAAAAAAAAAAAAAAAAGGTATTAGTGTAAACACCTCTTATCATGGGGTGGGGAAATTGTTCCTCTAGCTTCACTTCAGTTCTCTCATCTGGCAGGAACCCCAAAAGAAATGCTCCACCCTCCAGCAAATGCCTGTAGCCAACAGAGTCACTACCCCACCCGCCTCTGCACTCATGAGTGTTCTGATTCCTTCTCAATCGGGGCCCAGTCTCCCTCAGCACAGCTGGGCCTGGTGTTCCTAATCAGCAGAGGTTTGCTCAGTCTTCCTGGATTCAAACCCCATGCTCCTTTAGGAATCTGAGAGATGAAAGTTTCTGTGGTTCCTACTGAGCTCCAGACAAACCCAACTGGCCACAGGTTTCCACACTTGAAGTTTCTGCTGAGCTAGTCCAGGGATGTTTGTGCTTCACATAGGTTAACCTGCAGTTCTGAGATTTTCTTCAGATTTTCTTGGGCTGCACCAGGAAGTCCCTGGGTCTGCCCCAAGTCTTCTTCATTTTTCACCAGTCTAGGTTTGCCCTGAAGCCCAGATTTGTGGAGGAAATCTGGAGAGCTTGAAATTTATCAACCTATGCCATCATCTTCCCAGAATCCTCTTCTAAAGTACTTCTTAGAAGCAAATGTATAATACTGGGTGGTTACATTAGTAAAATGAAAGAGAAAACAAAGTAAGCTTTCAGTGAAAGATAACAGAAAAGAACCAAAAATAAATTCTATGAAATGGAGATTATTTCGAGAATAAAAGGTCAAAAATTTCAAATAAACTAAGGGGAAAAAATGTAAAGGAACTTAGAGATTTAGCAGTACCAGACCTTAAACCATATTATTGTTGAAGCATAAAATGGCTAATTTTAATTGTTTTAAATTAAACATTCTTTTTATAACTATAATAAGATAGCCAAAAACAGAAAGAAAGTAGAAAATTGGGGAAAAAACTTTCATGGATAATTTCTCAAATAGGATATGATTATATTGGAATATTGCTATGATATAAGTAATAATGAGCTGGTTGATTTAGAAAAACATGGAAAAACTTGGGCCTCTGATAGAAGATGTAGTCTACCTCCAGAAAAAGAAATGATAGATAGAAATATGCATAGTATTATGTATATTTGTTTATATGGGTATGTATATGTATGTTTATAGATTTCTATGTGTAATTTATACATACATATACAAACATATATTTAAATGTAGCCTTTTGGGAGCTGGGGAAGGGAGAGAGAAAGAGAAAAAATGTAAAAAGTGCCCAGCAGAGAATAAAAAAAAGCCTAGAAGGAAGCAAAGGGTTGGGTGGTTTTGCAAACAATGTGTAATGTTTATTATATAGGTTTTCTTGAAATGGAAATTTATTGTTTTATATTGAACCCTCTCTTATTCTGCTGTGAACATGGAGATGCTCTTTTTCATTTTCTCATTTTATATTTAATATTTTAAGTTTAAAATGAATAAAATATTTACACAAAAAGAAATAGAAATTGTTAAAGATCTGTTTATGTGTGTGAAAAGAATCAAATGGAGGAGAAAGAATATTTTGCAAAGGGAGAGATTGTCTAAAAAAAATCCCAGTAAAATTGATAGATCATTAATAGGAAAAGGAGAGAAAATGGCACATCAATAAAATTATAAGTGCAAAATACAGAGCAATAAAGAGACATTAAGTATATAATCAGAGAATATGATATGGTTATAGACTAATTAGAAAATTTAAAGAAAGCAGATTAGTATTAACATATAAAATCATTAGATAAGAATTGGGCATAATTGAACCTGATAACTTAATGTTTAGTAAGGTCCAGTGTTACTTAGGGGAAAATACTCTATTAGAATTTCTGGGAAGTTGGCTGGCAAAAATTAGGTTTAAACCAACATTTTACATCATAGATCATAGTAAAGACCAAACTGGGGGGAGGATGCGGTGATAGTGAATACATCACTAAATCTGAATTCAAATTCAGCCTCATTTACTTATTAGCTGTGCAAGTGTGGGTAAATCAGTTAACCCTATTTGCCTAAATTTTTCATCTGTAAAATAATTTGTAGAAGGAAATGACAAACCATTCCAGTATCTTTTGCCAAGAAAATCCTAAATAGGGTCCTAGAGAGTTAGACATGACCATAAAGACTCAACAACAAAACCCCCAAAGAAATATATAATCTAAATATTAAAGATCATATTATAAAAATTTTTAAGTTACTTTGAGTGCTATAATTAGGAGGTAAATTGTTTTTCTTAAATTTATCCCCTCTCCTTCCAGTTACAGGTAGAATAATTTTTTAACATTTGTTTTTAATTTTTTAAATTTTAATGTTTAGTTTGTTTCAAATTCTCTTTCTTTCTCTCTTCTCACCTGAGCTTCCTCATTGAGAAGGCACATGTGAGGTAATGGAATACAAAAAACATATCCCCCCCCCCCCCCAAAAAAAAAAAAAACAACCTCAAGAAAAATAGTTTTAAAAATATATTTCATTCTACAAGCCATTCTCCAATTGATAAATGGTCAAAGGATATGAACAATTTTTAGACAAATTAAAATTTTTTCTAGTCATATAAAAAATTGCTCTAAATCATTAATGATGAGAGAAATGCAAATTAAAACAACTCTGAAGTACTACTATATACTTCTTAGACTGGCTAAGATGACAGGAAAAGATAATGATGAATGTTGGAGAGTATGAGGGAAAACTGGGATACTAACACGTTGTTGGTGGAATTGTGAACTGATCCAACCATTCTGGAGAGTAATATGGAGTTATATCCAAGGGCTATCAAATTGTACATACAGATCCTTTGATTCAGCAGTGTCTCTATTGTGTCTGTATCTCAAAAAGATCATAAAAAAAGGGAAAAGAACCCACATGTGCAAAAATGTTTGCAGAAACTCTTTTTTTGTAGTGGCAAGGAACTGGAAACTGAATGAATGCCCATCAGTTGAGGAATGGCTGAATAAGTTATGATATATGAATGTTATAGAATATTATTGGTCTATAAAAAAAAGATCAGCAGGATGATTTCAGAGATGCCTGGAGAGACTTACATGAATTGATGCTGAGTGAAGTGAATAAAATTAAGAAAATATTGTACACAGCAATGACAAGATTAAAGACAATCAATTCTTATAGACATGGCTCTTTTCAACAGTAGAGTGATTCAGGCTAGTTCCAAGGTAATTATAATGGAAAGGGCCATCTGCACCTAGAGAGAGGACTGTGGAGACTGAATGTGGATCACAACATAGTATTTTCACTTTTTTGTTGTTTGCATTTTGTTTTCTTTCTCATTTTTCCCCTTTATGATCTGATTTTTCTTTCACAGCATGATGTAGATAGATAGATAGATGGAAATATATATATATATATATATATATATATATATATATATATAGAAGAATTATATATGTTTAACATATATTGGGTCACTTGTCTAGGGGAGGGGGTAGGAGGAAGAGAGAGAGAAAAAAATCAGAACACAAGGTTTTACAAAGGTGAATGTTGAAAACTATGCATATTTTTTGAAAATAAAAAAAGTTTTAATTAAAAAAAGTACCCTACTTAGGAAGATTTAAAGACATTAGGAAAATCAAGTTGAAGATAAGAATGATAAAGATCAAAAAGAAATGCTAACAAAGGAACCTTTAAAAACTTAATTATCTCAATGAGAATTGACTCCATGTCATTTGGCTGCCAGGATTTTGAAGAAAAGGAGAATGTAAAATACAAAATAATTTATCATGTCATGTTATTTTGTTATGGCCAGAACTCTTGTACTTAAAACAAGGATTTTTACAAGGTGCTAACTCAATGGAATTAATAAGACAGTGGTTATCTAGTTTAGCATGGTGATTAATAGTTCTCTAGTTCAGCATATGTATTTAGTACTTCACATCTATGATAATGTAATTATAATAAAGTATATAACAGCCAGCAGGGACTGAGAGCCAGATTCATTCACTTCATCTCATAGCACAGTGGTAGCTGGCCTCCTGACATCCCCCACTGAGATCAAGGCCCATCTGAAAAGCATTCCCGAAAACTGGCTCAGCCACAGGCAAGGAAACTAGATTGTGAAAGAGATAATAAAGGATTTGGATTTTTAACATCTGGCTATTCTTGTGGTGATTACTCTACTGAAAAGAAGGCTGCCCCAGAGACCTTCAGAAAACCAACAAGAACACTACATTATTTCATGAAGGAGAATGAAATAGTGGTGGCCAGGAAGTCATTCATGATTCAGATATTTTTTCAGTGTCCCAACACCCTCTTTTGTAAATCAAAGAGACTTCTCCATGTATTGGTAGAAGGCTTTTTAGAGGATTTTTTCATACTGATAAAATCAAAATATTTTGCATGAGTACTGTAAGAAATATACTTCATTATATATTCAGACACAATTAATTTTTTCCCAATAGTATTTTATTTTTCAAAATTTATGTAAATATAGTTTGAAAACCTTTGGAAAACCTTGTGTTACAAATTTTACTCCTTTCCCACTTACCTCCTCTTCTCTCCCCAAGACAACAAGCAATCTGATAGAAATTAAATATTTGCAATACTTTTAAACATATTTCCATATTTGACATGATGTGCAAGAAAAATCAGATCAAAAGGGAAAAAACTTAAAAAGGAAAAAAATAAGAAAAAGGTGAAAATACTATGCTTCAAACCACATCTAGTCTCCATAGTGCTCTTCCTGGATGCAGATGGCATTTTCCATCCCAAGTCTAATGTAATTGCTTGAATCATTGAATCATCATTGAGAAGAGCCAAATCCATCACAATAGATCATCACATAATATTTTTTTCATATGACTATAAATAGCTTGATTACTTCATCTGAAAACTGTTCTTTGGATCATTTATCAATTTGGGAATAGGCTCTTATTTTTTATAAATTTGACTCAGTTTCCTATATGTTTGGGAAATTAAGATCGTTATCAGAAAAACTTGCTTGAAAATTCATTTCATAATTACTATTGCTAACTGTATTTACGCCCTTTTAATTTATATTTTTTCCCTTTTCACCTTATCCCTCCTCAAAAATATTTTGCTTCTGACTATCTCCCCTCCCTCAATATGCTTTCCCTTCTATCATTCTCCTCTCTTATATCCCCTTCCCCTCCTACTTTCCCACAGGGTAAGATAGATTTTTATACTTGTATTGTGTGTGTATGTTATTTCCTTTGTGCCAATTCTGAGGGAAGTATGGTTCACTCTCTTCCTCTTTCCCTTCCATTTTCTGGCCTCTTTTATGACATATAATTTACACTATTCCATCTCTTCCTTTTCCTTTTTCCCAGTATATTTCTCTCTCATTCCCTTAATTTTATTTTTTTAGATATTTTAAATATTTAGAAATTTAGAATTTAAATATCAAATTCAACAAACATCTATGCCCTCTGTCTGTATACACTCCTTCTAAGTGACCTAACAGCCCTAATAATGAGAATGTTCTTATGAATTGCAAGTATCATCTTTCCATATAGGAATGTAAACAAGTCTCAAAAAATGAAAAGGGAGAACTTTCCACCAATTAATTAATTAATTCCACCAATTAATTCCACCAAATTCGAGCAATAATTAGGAGTTATTTTGCTCAACTACATGCCAATAAATTTGATAATCTAAATGAAATGGAAGAATATCTACAAAAATATAGATTACCCATGTTAACAGAAGAGGAAATAAATTATTTAAGTAGTCTCATTTTAGAAAAAGAAATAAAACAAAGCTATTAATTTCCCTAAGGAAAAATCTCCAGACTCAGATGGATTTACATGTGAATTCTACCAAACATTCAAAGAACAATTAATTCTAATACTATATAAACTATTTGAAAAAATAGGGAAAGAAGGAATCCTACCAAATTCCTTTTATGACACAGATATGGTGCTGATAACTAAACCAGGTAAGATGAAAATAGAGAAAGAAAATTATAGACCAATTTCCCTAATGAGTATTGATGCAAAAATCTTAAATAAAATATTAGCAATGAGATTACAGGAAGTCATCCCCAGGATAATATACTATGACCAAGTAGAATTTATGCCAGGAATGCAGGGATGATTCAATATTATGAAAACTATTAGCATAATCAACTATATCAATAACCAAACTAACAAAAATCATATGATTATCTCAATAGATGCAGAAAAAGCATTTGATAAATTCTTAACAGCCATTCCTATTAAAAACACTAGAGATTATAGGAATAAATGAACTTTTCTTTAAAATGATCAATAATATCTATTTAAAACCATCAGCAAGCATTACATGTAATGGGGACAAATTAGAACCATTCCCAGTAAGATCAGGAGTGAAACAAGGATGTCCATTATCATCATTACTATTCAATATTGTATTAGAAATGTTAACTTTGGCAATAAGAGAAGAAAAAGAGATTAAAGGAATTAAAGTAGGTCATGAAAAAACCAAATTATCACTCTTTGCAGATGATGTGATGGTATACTTAGGGAACCCTTGAGAATCAACTAAAAAGCTACTAGAAACAATTCACAACTTTAGCAGAGTTGCAGTATAATTAATCCACATAAATCATCAACACTTTTATATATTACCAACAAAGTCCAGTAGCAAGAGATACAAAAAGAAATTCCATTCAAAATTGTCAATAGTATAAAATATTTGGAAATCTATCTGCCAAGGGGAAGTTAGGAACTATATGAACACAAGTACAAAACATTTTCCACACAAATAAAGTCAGACCTAATCATTTGGAAAAATATCAAGTGCTCATAGGTAGGCCAAGTGAATAAAATAAAAATGACAATATTACCTAAATTAATCATTATACACAGCAACAAGAAGACTATACACTGATCTTTCCAACAATGAGATGATTGATGCCAGTTCCAATGATCTTGTGACAAAAAGAGCCATTTGCACCCAGAGAGAGGACTGTGGGAACTGAATGTGGATCACAACATAGCATTCTCACTCTTTTTGTTGTTGTTCATTTGCATTTTGTTTTCTTACTCATTTTCTTTCCTTTTTGATCTGATTTTTTTTTCTTTGTGCAGCAAGAGAATTATATAAATATGTTTACACATTGGATTTAACATATATTTTAACATTGGATATAACACATATACACAATGTTAGAAATAACACTTTAAACACTGAAAATTAGATACTGAGGAAAATTTATTAAAGAAGAATCATAAGGAATCATCTTAACGTGTCTGGCCAGAAGTGGGCCCCACTTCTCTTCAGGAAGAGGGAGCACTAAGTACAGAAGTGGAAGAAACTTTATACTTGCTATTGTGGAGCATTCCCTCCTTTCAGGGAGCAGACTGGTCTGTTTATTCTGGATTATAGTCTTTCTGACATGCCCATTACATATTTCCCTTTAATGTATATAAAACATCATACATCCCATGTTTAAAAAAAAAAAAGGCTGAAAACGCCTCCTCTGGGGTTTAATGTTCAATTAACCTATTAAGCAGACTCAGTAGTGATTTGGTCAACTCCTGTCATTGACCCCAACTAGTTAGAGCTGCATGAGCTATTAAGTTTGTGCTTTTCTCAAAACTACAAGACTTTGATTGCCTGAATCCACATGCAACTTCCTGTCCCCCCAATTTCTTGTTTGTGGCAAGGCTTCTGTTAATCACTTAATTGTTCTGTGAATCCTAATATTCCTTAACCTCTCACACTGTGAAAAGTGATACCCACAATCCCAAACTACCTCAAAGCTTGCAACACTGTGGAAATCCAACTTTTCAGCATTTCTCACAACAAGGTTTGCAAGAGTGAATGTTGAAAACTTACCTTTGCCTAGATTTTGAAAATGAAAAGCTATAATTTAAAAAAAGAAAATTCAAAGAATACTCATCAATTGAGGAATGACTAAGTAAGCTGTGGTATGATTGTAATATAATATTATTACACTATGGGAAATTACAAGCAGGAGGATTTCAGAAAAACTTACATGAACGGATGCATAATGAAGTGAACAGAATCAGGAAAATGTTGTACACAGTAACAGCTATGTTGTTCCATTAACAACTGTGAATGATAATTTTTTTCAGCAATACAATAAGCCAAGACATTCCCAAAGGACTAATGATGCACAGTACTTCCAGAGAAAGAAGTGATATTTAAAAAAAAAAATCTAAGCCTTTTTGTACAAATTAATGAATATGAAATATTTAACATAATTGCATATGGATATAATCTATCTCTGATTTATCTCATTTGCTTATATCATAGGGAGAGGGGAAGAGAGGCTGAAGGGGAGGGAGAGAAGGAAGGAAGGATAGATTTGGAATTCAAAAATTTAAATAAAAATGTTAGTACCAAAAAAAAAAAAAAAAAAGACTTTATTACAGGCAATTGCTGATCTTCACTAGTAGAGGGAACCTCTATTCTGGGAATTTCTCATACCCTTATAGTTATAAATCCAGATTTTTCTTTTAAAAGTTTTTTTTTAATTTTAACAATTAGACTATAAACTTCTAGAGAGAAATGACTTTATATTTTTCTTATTTTCTTCACATACTTTATATTCACAGTATCATGACCAGTTTTGCATAAAGACAATAAAAGCTTTTTGTAGCATATAAAAAGATAGATTATTCATAAATATGGAGAAATATGAAATGCCATTGTTTTTACGATGCTGATTTTTGAATCTAGCAAAGAAAACTAAAAACTAATCTCTAAAATGGGTGTAATAGTAGCTGACAGTTATTTGCTCTGTAAGCCTTAAAGCACAAATACTGGCTATTATCAATTAAAAATATTAGCTAACAGAATGCACCAACATATATGTTTTTATGTACTATAATATAATAAAACAATATATAAATACATGATTTGTAAATTATGCAAGTTTGTGTATATAAAATGCATATATACATATTCACAGAGACATACATATACATATATTCATATACATATACATGCATATGTGGGTGTGTGTCCCGGTTAATATGATTCTTTTTTTTTCTCTTTTTAAACTTTTTTGTTTATTTTACTTTTAAAGCTTTTTATTTTCTTCTTTTTTTAAATTAAAGTTTTTTATTTTTCAAAACAAATGCATGGACAATTAACATTAACCCTTGCAAAATTTGTGTTCCAATTTCCCTTCCTTCTCCTATTCCCTCCCCTAAATGACAAGTACTTCAATATATGTTAAACATGGTAGAAATATGTTAAATCCAATATATATACATATATATGTACACATATATATATATATATATATATACATATTTATACAATTACTATGCTACACAAGAGAAAAAGGAGCAAAATAAAACGCAGGCAAACAACAACAAAAAGTGAAAATGCTATGTTTGAACCACATTGAGTTCCCACTGTCCTCTCTCTGGGTGTAGATGAGACTCTTCATCACTGAACAGCTGGAACTGGTTCGAATCATTTCATTGTTGAAGAGAGTCACGTCCATCAGAATTAATCATTGTATAATCTTGTTGTTGCCATCTATAATGACTCCTGGTTCTGCTCATTTCACTTATCATCAGTTCATGTAAGTCTCTCCAAGCCTCTCTGTATTCATCCTGCTGGTCATTCCTTACAGAACAATAATATTCCATAACATTCATATACTACAATTTATTCAGCCATTCTCTAACTGATGGGCATCCACTCAGTTTCCAGTTTCTGGCCACTACAAAGAGAGCTGCCACAAACATTTTTTCTATGTGGGTCCCTTTCCTTCCTTTAGGATCTCTTTGGATAGAAACACTGCTTGATCAAAGGGTATGCACAATTTGACAATTTTTTGAGCACAGCAATATATTTTTAAAAATATTCATCATGAACAAAAAGGGTTTGTATCAGGATGGTACACATCTGGAAACTTACAACATATAAACAAAAAAGCTTTTAAAAAACTGTGTTTATATCAATCAATGTAGTAAAAGCAATGAAATTTTTAAGGGGTTTACTCCCTCCTCCCATGAACCCCCAACTTAAAATTGAGTTGAGGCACAATTTGTAAAATATATGTAAATAACAGAACATTTTAAATTGTCCTTATCTGACTTTAACGGAAAGAGAAAAGAACCATGACCTAGAGTCAATGATTTAAGTTTGCAAGTAAAATGGTATCAGTGTCCATTACAAACCAGTAGCTGGACAACATATTAAATAAGGCCATCTAGTGGTGAAGAGGAGAAGCACACTCTTCTGTTAATAAATCCCCTGGGCAATGTTGAGTTAAAAAAAAAAAAAACAGAACAAAAAAAACACACACAAAATCCAGCCTTGTCATCTTCAGGAATCACACAGAGTAGAGCTGACTACATCTGAAGCTGCAGGAAGAAAACATCAATATTCCTCTTCTCTTTGTCTCCGATCTATTGAAGGTGTTCAGGGCAACCCCAATTAAAACTCTGAGGTGTTCACAGATCTCCTATGCCTTTTCCCTCCCTTGGCAAGATTTCTCCATATTTAAGGTAACTGCCTTCACATTTTCTTTAAAATTTCAATGTTTAAATGAACAAAATTTAATTCACCTATGAAATTAATGCTGCACCCACTAAGATTAATCCTTCCACAAATATTACCAAGTCTGAATCAAGTAGGCTTCAGTTTCCTCCACTGTAAGGTAGAGATAATAATGTAATGCCAGAGAAACTGAGGCAGGAGAGAGATTAGAGAGTTTTAA
>MU174354.1:40271173-40295006 GCA_016696395.1 Antechinus stuartii
GAGTCAGGAGATCTACTCTTTTATCTTGCTAATTCATAACCCGAGAGTGAATAATCCTTAGTTTTACTGGGTCAGAGACAGAACAGTTGAGGTAACTGAGACAGGGAAACTGAGTCAGGACAGTTAAAGAGAACTGTGGCATAACAATAATAACCTATCTCTTAGACTTGTAGGATCTCAGAGTTGTAAGGATCAAACTATATTTGTATAGTGCTTGGCATATAGTAGTTACTTTATAAATATTCCCTTCCCCTAATATTCTGTTGACCTAAGGAAAGCAGTCAAGTTTCACATGTGGATTATGTTTAATCAACACACTTAAAAGTGTTACTCTTTTTAAAATCCCCCAAACTACAATCAGATGTTTGCATTTAGGTATTGTGAAATGAAAAGTAAATTTACTCAGTTGCTGATACGTGAGTTTTAAGCAGGCATATTCTGATAAAAAACAAAAAACAAAAAAAACCTAATTCTCAAAAACCAAGAAATTCTTAAGTTTAGTGTGATTAATATTTCTTCCATTATTTTCTTAAGCCTAATTAACAAAATAATAAAGCAAGTCCTGATTTATAGCTCGAGCTGGCTTCCAAAGTGTTAATGCTCCCAATGAAATTTGACAACTCTCTAGGTCAGCAGCTCCCACATCCTTGGATTTAAGGTTAGTAAACAATATGCTTTGTTTCATTTGATCCTGCAAAAGCCCTATTGATGCGGGAAAGATTCCTTTCTAGATTCTTACCCTCTCCTAGTTAATAATGTAAATTGCCCTTTAACTCACAAATCCTGGTCCCTTTGAATTCCAATAGAAGATCTGACCTGTTCCCAGCCCCACCCGGATGTGAGCCAACTTTGGGGCTACACCCAAAAGCCCCTGGAGCTAAGTCTCCTATTATAAAACGGCCACACTGGGAACCCCTCTTTGCAGAGATTCCAAACATGGCTACCATGTGAGGACCCTCTGTCCACTGGACCCTCTGTCCAGTGCCCTCCTTATCTCTACCTTCGCCTATACTTTAACTTTTCTTATCTAATAATAAACCTCTTTTATCATTCTAGCTCTCCGGGCCAATAAATGCTTTTATTGGGAACTCGCGCCGCTACTAGACCCCCTTGCGCTGAATCTGTACCCCAAACCTGCCACTAGACTTTAACCCTAATTTCATTTAGGTACCCCAAAGCTAGACCTCAACACTATAAACTAAAAGAATAATGGAATGAATATTTTACTCCTGAGTTTAAATGAATTGCCCATAGTAATATACCTGATGGTCAGATCAGATTCAAATCTACATCTCTCCTGATTGATAAAGTAGTGCTCTTCCTTTTGTTCTTTGAGCTTGCATTTCTGGTCATATCCTCACTTTCCCAATCCTTCCTTGTCTAAGAGGTGACCTTCCCTTCTATCTTCTTACCTGCAACCATAGCAATAAAGACAACTATAGAAGCAAAACAACTAAGATTGTAAAATCCCATTTCTCACAAGACCAATAACACCATTGGAGTCATCAGCCTCCTACATGACTCCTGTAATGAGTCATTACAGTCCAGGTGTTAAGACAATAGAACAATTGGCCTAGGATGCAGTGGATGACCTTGATGTCATATCAGAGAAAAATATATTGAGTCACATTTGAATTACTTTCAACTTAGTAGCAACAGACATTTCCCAATTCAAATGCTAACTTTATCTTAAAAAGGTCTGGGGTAAATTGCTGCCATTTAAGCAGAGCATGGATGGTGTCAAATCATTTTAGAAGAGGTTCACATTCATCTCCATATATCTAAATCAATCTTGGCTAAATTATAACAGGTTAGATAAACTTATGCATATGTCAGCTAATTCCACCTAGGGCTATTTTCAACATGAGAGAAATCAGAATCAATCTAAGATTTCACTTCTCAGGAAAGTAAAGATGTTTCAAGAATAATAGATACCCCAAAAAATTAGTAGGTAGAAGTTTTCAGTGCAATCATTAGACTTGTTAGGATTTAGAGATTTTTATCTTCCATTCCAAGTTCTGAAGTCCTGAAGACCCAACCAAAATTTCTGAAACCAATAAAGTTCTGACACTATATGGCTATACTTTGTATTTCCCTTAAGGGAGTAAAGAAATGATTTGCTGTCTGAACTCTTCCATACAATCATAAGAATTGTAGTGGGCCTTTTTTGCTTTTATTTTCCATTGCTTCCCAATACCACAAACTCCTCTGCAGAGAAAATAGAGCATGGAGCTGGATTCAGTGATCTGTAGGCTGACCTTTGTTTTCAGACTGAAGGAAAAAAAAAAAGCCAAATTCAACATTAGATGATGAACACCTAATTGACTCAAAGACACCATGTCAAAAGTTAGCATTTGAATTGGGAAATGTTTGTTGCTACCTTGGAAGTAATTAAAATGTGACTCAATATATTATTGTCTGATGTGAGTCAAGGTCATCCACTGCATCTTGGGTCAATTGTTCTATTGTATTGACACTGGGCCTTAATGACTCAAGGAGATATACTAGGGAAAAGGAGTCTATATCCCAACTTGGAACTGTTGGTGCTCCAACACAGGAGCATCTTCCATTTTGCCCCTTCTTTTCTGTCCTTTCCCAAGCTTAAACACGGATCAGTTCCTACATTTGATCTTTTCTACATTTAAACCAACTCCTTTCCTTCTCATCCTGTGCCTCAAGACCTTCAGACTTGTCTTAGATTTCTGGCACAACAAATGTTTTTCATCACTATTTAGTGATTTTTCTTACTGTAATCTTTAATTATCTGACATTTTGGAACATATCCTAATATACAGTGCTTTGTCCCAGGGTGCTTAATTTAGAGGACTCATCATAACATTTAAGGTCCTTCCATTCCATAACAAAGCTTAATACTTAGCAAGAATTGTTAGTTAAAATTGGAAGCTATCATATAGTGAACTGGGTGATGTTAGAATCCTTACAAGCTGTTAAGTCATTAGAATTGATAGAGACAATAATTATCTAATTTAGCATGGTTCAGTATGATTGATCTGATCTTACAAGGAGATGTTATGGGCCAGAACTTGAAACAAGACACTAAGTGGAACTGATAGAAACAATGCTTGTGTTCACACCTTTAGAGAACTCATATAAGCAAGAAGCTCTTGGGGCCGAAGAGCACTCTGGAAGATACAAAAGCCCACAAGTCCACTCTCGGAGGTGGAGTCAGATTCATTCCATCTTCTGTTTGGGGCCAAATCGGGGTACTCACAGCAAAAGCAGGTCTCCTTCCTCCGCACTCTAAGCCCGCCCACTGCGGACTCAGCTTTGGGCGTCCCTGGATCCCTTAAAAGGGAAATGACTAGACAGGGAGCCGGAGTTACGGCAAGAGTTTATTTAAGCAAATGGAGGGGAAAGGAAAAAAGTCCGTTCTGTTCCGTTCCCAAGTCCGTGCTTCTTCCTTTTATCTCTCTAGGCTTCTCTTCCTGTATTTTCGGTGGCTCCTCCTAGATCCTCCCCGAAGGTGGAGCTATGTTCCTCCTGTGCCCTCCCACCACCCTCGGCTCTTGTCCACGTAGCCTTAGCCAATGTGGCAATTCCGGGTGGGCGGTTTTCAGACACGGAACCGCTCACTTCCCATTCAGGAGGTCTATTCTGGAGCCCCTCACAATCTTCCACTTTTGTGCTGGCTGGAGGCTAAAGAAAATAGAGGCAAAGGACAAGCTGCAAGAGCTCTTGGAACCAAGCAGAGAGATAGGCCTCTAAGAAAGCTAACCTGGTCCAAGGAAAGAGATAAGAAATAAACATTTGGATTTTATCAGCTGGCTGTATTTGGAGTGATTATTACTCTGAACTGAAACTAAGGCTGCCTCCAGAAAACCTCCCCAAGAAACCTGCTCCCAGAGAGAACCATTATATTTTAAAGAAAAGAACACCACAGGGTGAACTTTTCTTCCAATATACCTCTTTTATTTCTGCCTTAGGTTATAGAGATTCTGACAAACCAGTATGAGAATAGAAGACATCTTTTTCAGTAATAGAAATATTGTCCTTTTTTGAGAAGTTCTACAGTACTCAAGGACTGATTCTGATTTTTAAAAATGCTTTTTTGTCCTTTTGTGGTATGGATTGAGGTTATCATGATATCATTTGCCCTCTCCTTGATTTGACTTAGTTTTGGTTTGGGAGTGTCTCTTTTTTTCATTTTTTAACTTTCTTCCTGCATACTGGAGGTAAATTTTTCTGAATTTTCTGCAATTTAGGATTCTAACCTTAAAACTAATTCTAATCATTTCCAATTATTAGATATCACACAATGGAGAATTTAAGAACTTGTTAACAAGGAGTTCTATAGAGAAGGCAAGAAGATCTCCACGTTCTTATTCTATTTAGTTTATTTGAAAAATAAACAGAAAAATAAAACATAAGTGTGTAGAAAGAATATTGGACCATACTGAGATGGTCTTAGGCAAATCATGTTTTTTTCTAGGTCTCCATTTCCTTATTTGTAAAATGAAGGGAGTTGAATTACTTAATCTCTGAGAAGGAATCTCGGAGAAAATATGAGCTATCCAGGAATATCCCTAAAGGCAGGTCTCAAACATCATCATGGAAGAAACAATTTGAAAAAGCTATTGGACATCTGCAGAAAGATATTGCAAAAGTATGTAATAGCTGCTGTGTTCCCAAGTCTGAAACCTAAAGTAAAATGTTAAAGTTACATATGAAGTCAAACTTTTTAAGGCATCAAAACAGTTATAAGAACAAAATAATCAAAATCTTTAATGGCTTGAGAAATAGAGATATCACAGATCTATTTGTCTCTCTGTCTGTCTGTCTATAATCTATCTATACCCATTTGTGTCTAATGGTAGCCATCTTTGGGAGCCATGAGGGTGATGGAAGAAAAAATTTATATTATGATTTTGTTGTATCTTTGAAAGGAATATCAAGGTATGCATAGTAGATTTGCAGTTTCATATACAATCATCTCTTTTATTGTACCATGTCATAGAAATGCTTGTTTTATTTCGTACATTGAAAATAAAATTGGAAAAAAAGAATAAAGCAATCCCTATTTGAAATGAGCTACATAGGTTGAGGTATATATCATCCTTGTTGCCCTAAAATGATTTCAGTGAGCCTTCAGAGTATGAACTTATATATTAACATTTTTGTTCAACTAAAGCTGTTATTTTACCTACCTTTTTAATAGTCCATAGACCACTGAATAGAAAAGAAATAGGATAACTTGTCCCTATACCATTTCTATCTGAATCCTCTTGATAGGGTACAGCTTCTAGGAGAAACATAGTAGTAATCCTGAAGTCTCCTGACTGTAGACTGCTATTGTTCTAACAATCTGTCAATGATTCTAAAATCTTCTGGCTTTAGGATACTCCTACAAACATTGCTGACTGTCAGATAGATAAATCATTTGCTCAGTGATAAATCAAGTTCCTGAGACAATAGTGAATAGAGCACCCATCAAACCTATCTGTAAACCATAAAATTAGCTCTAGTCTCTCTTTCTCCTATAAGTTTATCTTCCTTCTCCTGGTCCTTTGCTAAATCCTTTTGGAACTTAGCCCACTTCATTTGGTGTTACAATTATAATAAACTTTGCCCCTTGACTTGGAGATGGGTTCAAGCTTGAAAATTATTTTGAGATACTTCATGACACTGGTCTGCAGTCCCAACCTTTTGGGGTCTCCTTTTGAACCTCAACATTTGGTGACCCTGTACAGGGAAAGTCTGTCTTCCTCGGCTTCACCCCCTCCTTGTCGAGATGAGCTCTCCCATTCTTTTCTCCTTCTATTCTATAGCTGGGAAACCCCAAGCAACTGGGAGAGAGCTTTTCCAGGTCATCCTGGCCATCCTCAGCAAATTTTTCTTGACTGGGGATGCCTAGCCTTGGAAATTCTTGCAATTTTCAGCAAAGTTCTTAGGGAACTTTTCCTACCTTTTCACCTTCTCTGGGATGCCAGAGGAGATAAGGTGCTATAAGATGGCTTTTGGCAAAGATGGGATCGTCCTCTTCCATGTCATTTTTGTCTCCGTCTACATCTCTATGCAGAATGTCTGTGTCATACTTGTTCTGTGAACTAGACTTTGTTACCTGGAAAGATTCAAAATACATCCAGCAAGAAAACCCTTCTATGCTGATGAAACGTTGGGAAAGATTTCTTAACATCCTTGACTCCCACCTTAAAAAGGAAAAAAAGCCTAATTCTTTTCTTGTGGATCCCAGTTCTGGTCAAGCTGGGGACTACAGAAATAAAATTAGCTAGTTAAAATGATAGAATTGCTAAAAATAATGTCTTGACAGCAATGATTTTGAGAGCAATGATTAAAAAGTGTGGCAATTAGTCATTTTAAGATTTTAAGAAAAATTCCTGAGACACTGGGGATGATTCCAGGAATTTTCCCCATTCTGAAGGGGAAAAAAACTGGGTAAATAACTTTTTGCTAATCTTTCCTCTTCCTTGACTCCCATCTTGTTTGGAGTTCCCTCCTGCTCCACTGGGAGCACCTCAGAAGGTATTAAGGAACTCTCTCCACAACCCTGATCACTCAACATGCTCCTCTTCCCAGAGTCCTGAGTGCATCTCAGTTTTAGGTGTTGCTAATAAGATATATATTGTCCAAGTCCCTCTGTTTGCTAATTCCTCTTATCTCAGATCAGATTAAGGAAATGCTAAAGAATTATAGGGAAACTCAAACTCTGTCTCACTTATAGAAATGGGAGAAGCAGCAAAAGCTATGGAGACCCCATACAAACTCACCCAAATACCTCCTTAATCCAGTTTAGGGGAATGGGGATAGAGTGGGGGTCAGACCTCATGGTTAGCATTCCCTGAGTTCTGGCACTTGAAACTACCATCAAAGGGAGATCCTGGTACCAGCCATCTCAGTCTTTGGCAGGTTCTGTCTGGCAATTGCCTGGGAAGAATCTGGGTGCCTCTGGCAGCACCCAGCATGGCAGTGTGAGGTGAGAGATGCAGCCAGCCTCTGCAGTTGGTAATCTCACCATTCTCTGTTTTCCAGTTGTAGACATGTATTAGCTATGTAATTTGTGGCAAATTATTTTATTTCTGCCTAGTTTTCTGATTTGTAAAGAAAAATAAATGATTGTTGTGAAGATTACATGATTGTAAAAGTGCTTAGCATAAACAAATACTATAGGAATGTTAATTGCTTTATTAAATATAATTGCTTCATATTTGATAACTTTACATGGGTTTTTAGATGTGACCAACATACAAAGCCAATGTTGAGATAAATGATTTTTGTGTGTGTGTAAAATAATTTATATAGCAAATTCAACTAAATTAAGGCCTCCTCAGTACTAGGAGGATAATGCAAATAGGAAAGAGAGTATCTTTTTTTTCTTCTCCTTTCCCTCTTTCCCTGACTACAGCAGAGATACATAGACGAGAGGGAGAGAAGGAAAATATACTCAATTTAGTGAAATTTATTCTTTGAGATATGATAGTAAAAGCAGTTTTAAAGGTGCTCTAATCAAAGCCCACTAAAGAGATATAGAAATTGTAATCTTTTTGTATTGACAGTGTTAACAGATTTTAAGAATTTGGGAACTTTAGGAAAACAGAAAAGCAGTTTGGGGTTACTTTAAAAACGTTGGTAACAAACATCCTGCTTTTGAGTTATCCAGAGCCAGACTTCTGAGGACCCTGTCAGTGATATTTTAACCCTTTCCTGGCTCATAAAAGAGATGGTTTGTGTGAATTGGAAAATAATCAAATGCCAATTTAGTTTGTCTAGAAAACTTAATTAGAATTTAGGGAATCTCATGAACTAAAGTTAAATTAATTTTAAAATCTGTTCTAGTTCAATTTTAGGAATTGTCTTGTTTTCTTCCTAAAGAAGGGAAATTTATTCAAGGGAAAAGAAACCCTACCAGAGAACTTCCAGAGTTGAAACACCTTGGGGACAGAATAAACTGAACAACTAGAAGAAGGTAGAAAGTTTATTTGGCCTTGATAATCCTGTTTATAAGGTTTTATAAATGTAATGTAGAGAACTGGGTGTTTCTACCTTTGCTAGAAAATTAAGAGGAAATTACAGTTAAGACTATTTGGCTATTATGAAAATTCTAAGAATGTTATCTGAATTATTTGGAGTTATTGTCATCTTGTTAAAGCTAAAATTGGTAATTACTGTGTTTGGATAAAAGGGATGAGGTGAAAGCCCTATCAGTTCTCTTCAAGTATGAGGGTATGCAGCACCTTTTTTTTTTCCTTCACTGAGTCAGGAGAGATAGCAAACATCACAACCCATGAAAACATTAAGATTAGTTGGGGTGGACAACAGCGAACTTAGTCCCTTCTCTGGGGTGTCTGTCAATTGCCCTTAATTTATAAGCTTGCCATTTTCTTGAAACCATTAGGTTAAACAAAGTCATCAGCTCTGAGAAATGAGCCTGTTTAGTATATATAGTTCCTAAACAAGGAATGTGTTACTAAGAATTTATAAGCTTTTTTAATGATTGGTCCTCACACCAGGATGAGTTTAAACAAAATCTCCTCCGTGTGTAAGTGTCCGGGTGTGGTAAACTTTTTACCAGCCCTAAGCTGTAATTAATAGAGTTTGCTATTAGAGAGAAAATCTCTTGGGATTGTAACTGATATTCTTTTGAATTTTGAATTTGGGTATGACTGAATGATGGATAATTAAGTTAGTAACCTATCATTCAAGAGAAATGCCATAAGTTACTCAAAGGGATACTTTCCTAAATTGTCATAGGTGGATGTCTTATCTGGGCAAGAGCTGGGAGGACAATCTGCTCAAGGTTGGATCCTTTTGAGTCAGTTTCCCAGTTCTTTGTTTCCCATCTGATTATTCCTAAGTCTGGCTGTGCGGTGGAATTGTTACTGCATGATAGTCAAGGCTATTATAACCATGTTGCTGCTTTTTCTTCTCACAGCAAATTTCTATAATCAAAACAAGTGGTCAGTAAAACCATGAGCACAATACAAGTCTATCGGGGATACACAATGCTTTAGATCTTAAAAGTGTTTTCTTTTGCATACCATTGCATAAAGACTCACAATTTCTTTTTTTTTTTTAACCTCTGAATGGGCAAATTCAGGGGATGTAACCCCCACCAATTAATATGGATAGTCCTACCTCAGGGCTTGCAAGACAGCTCCCAGATATTTGGACAGGTGCTGGCTATCCAGTATGTAGATGATATCATGATCTGCAGCCCAACCCAAGAGAATTCTCTGGCTGCTGCGATAAAAACCCTAAACTTTCTGGCCTCCAGGGCTTATAAAGTTTTTTGGTCTGTGGGCTCACTGTCAATGGGGCCATATGTCAATCTGTTAAGTATCTATCTGGCCATGAATTAATTTCCATCTCCCCTTCACTTAGTAGAGAGGAAGCAGATAATCTTTTCATTCCCTGACCCTGCCTCAAAGAAAGAACTATGTATTTTTCTGGCCATGACTGGATTGTGTAGACTTTTCAAAGAAACTTGGTGTTTTGACCCTCCTGCCTTAGAGCAGTGACTGCTAAAGCCCTTTTAATTGAGGAAGCCTCCAAATTCACTCTAGGCCAACCACTGGAGGTTTTAACTCCCCATTAGGTTCGGAGAATTTTGGAGGCAAAGATCATCAGTGGCTTACCGGGTATCAGTTTCTCCTATTAGACATCCTTACTCTCAACTCTGCCACCCTGTTCCCTGACAGACTCAGGTGACATCATTTACAATTGTGAGGAAGCTTTAGATTTTGTCTATTCCAGTCAACATGACTTGAGGGACATTGCTCTCACAATCCAGACAGTGAATGGTTTACTTGTGGGGGTTTTCTTGAAAATGGGGAAAGGAAGGCAGGTTACTTTGTAATTCTCAATAGCATCTTGGAAACTAAACTACTCTTCCAGGAACCTCTGCTCAGAGGGCCAAACTCATTGCCCTCATTAGAGCTTTAGAACTGGGGAAAGGCCTCTAATTCCTTGTGGCAAAAGACACCCCCCCCACCCTGAAGCCCATCCAAAGGAGAGGTACATACCCAGGGGAGGATTGGCAGATAGATTTTACACATATGACCCCTTGCATGGGGCTTTAAACTGTTTTTAGCTTTTGTTGACATCTTTATTAATTGGGTAAAAGTCTTCCCTTGCAAGATGAAAAGGCTTAGAGTTTTTGCTAAAGGAAATCATACCTCATTTTTACTTGCCCAGCTCTTTACAGAGTGATAATAGTTTAGCCTTCACTTCTCAAATAACCCAAGCTATGACTGAGGCACTTAAGATTAATTATCATCTCTATTCTGCGTGTCATCCTCTCTACCCAATGCTTGCACCCTAGGCCACCTAAGTACTCTTTTCACTGTGTATAAGGCCACTCTTCCACCCATTGCCCCTACTCCTTAGAAGAGACAAAAACAAGGATTTGGGGGAAATGCTCTTTGGTATTTATCATAGGAAAAGTTTATCTGGATGTGAGACATTCATGATAGCCTCATCTACTCCCCCAAGTCTTCTTCTGGGTAGGGTTACTGGTTACTGTCCCTAGAATCCCCATACTAACTCCACATTTAATATTCTTTTTTTTTTTTTGCTCATTTTTGGCCCCTGAATTTTTAATCTACTTGTGAGAATTGTTTTTTCCAGACTCCAAGCCATAAAATTCCAGTTACTTGGTCACCCTGAATATCATCTGATACCAGAGTCTGATACTCAGCACCCCCTGGATAGTGCTGGCTCCACTTTCAAGGTACGTGTCTCCCTCCTCAGTTCCAACCCAACTAGGCAGGGCCAGCTCTATGCCCTTTATCAGCATGAAGCAGCTCCAGAAGATTAAACTGCTATCCTTTTGTCCCAAATGAATTTTGGGGGGGTAGAGGAGAACAATGGGGTACAGCTTCTAGGAGAAATATAGTAGTAATCCTGAAGCCCTCTGATCCTGGAGTGCTATTCTTTTAACAATTTGTCTGTCAATGATTCTAAAGTTTTCTGGCCTTAGGATAGTTCTACAAACATTGCTGACTGTCAGATAGATCATCTGTTAGTCAATGAAAACTAACTTTTTGAGACATAGTGAATAGAACATCCCTCAAACCTACTGTAAGCCATAAAATTAGCAAATAAGTAACACGAACCTTTGGTCTCTAAATTTGCTTGATAAATTTATCTTCCTTCTCTAGGTTCTTGTTAAGTCCTTTTGAAACTTAGCTCCCTTCAATTGGTATTACAATTATAATAAACTTTGCCCCTTGACTTGGAGATGGGTTTAAGCCTACAAATTATTTTTTTTAAGACACTGTTCTGCAATCCCAACCTTTTTGTATATTTTTGAACCTCAACACTCTTGCATGAATTTTCCTTGCCAATAAGCTGGCTCAGAAAATAGATACAGGAAAAACTTCACACTTGAAGTGTAACACTCATAGGTTATGGATGTGTGTATATGTTTCAGTTTGGTAGTTCTCACTAACCATTCCTTAAGTGAGGTAAAGAGGAGATGTGTTTTTTGATCAGGCATAGAGGGAATGTGTATTTACTATAACAAAAGAAGATACTTATTGGTTACAAAAGAAGGAATGTGTCCTTGTTAGCATAGCTATTCACAGAATATCAAAGGAAACCATGTATCACCTGACATTTCCTTGAACTATCCAAAATATTTGCAAAATAAAACCTTCTATATTAAGAGGCAGAAAAGAGACATTCAAGGAAGCCAGCTGTAGTATGTGCTAAATATATAGTAAAAGACAAATGTAGAACAAAATGCAGTTATGTCATCTCCCAACAGGCTCTCAAAAATCTACTTTTGACACCTCTATCATAAAAGATGAGAAGGTAGATAATTATGATGAGAAGGTAGATAATTATAATGATAGCAACATGTAACAATAGAAAAGATAAAAATAAGCTTAATATCTTACACTTGCAGATTGCTTATAGTAAGTTTGCAGATGACCTTATACCCAAATGCACTTAATTCAATTACAGAAAGGTATTATTTATCTACTTATGCAATAATACATGGAATATTAAACATAAAATAATAGTAAGATATTGATTTGTCCCATAACTATGTGAACTTCTTTGAAAAAGTTAAGAATAAATGAATATTAATAATAACGATGATAAACGTAATCACAAGGCCTTTTCTTGGTTATGTTCATGTTAAATAGATCACTGATAAGTTGATAAAAATGAAAATAAAATAATTGAAGTTATACTAATTTATTTATAGAAACAGAGAACTTTGTGATAGATATTCAAAACTATGTCACTGATATGAACTATCTTCCCCTGTCAGAATGAAACCAATCTGATAATTAACAAATTCCCAGACTATCCTGTTGGTATAGAGTGATTGTGAAGATGGAACTCTTTTTGTCTATCCCACAAATCTCTGTGCAACTTTAAACAACTTTTGAGATATTGATTAGCATGTCTTTAGACAGGTCTGGGATCTGATCTGCCAGATGTATTCCTTCTGGTTCCTTGATTCCCCCTCCTTTGAGCTCCCTGACACTTTCTCTCTCTTTGATCCTCCCTCTGAGTTCCCACTTTACTTCTCTGGTCTCCCTGAGAAACTCCCAAGGCTATATTTCCCCTTTAAAAAGATCTGCTATGATAAAGATTTTTGCTAAATTTTTTTCAGAACTAATCCTTCTATGAGGCTATCTTTCTCCCTCCTCATAGTGCTTTCCCTCTAATGGCATCTTTCTCGTTACTCTAGCTAACTCTGGTTAGTATGTTAAACTCTTCTCTGGATCTAACCTGTCAGTCAATGGCATGTTTAGCCTCATGCATATCCTTTTATGGATTTCTCCAAATTCCTTTCCTTTCTAACTATATGCTCTCCTAACTCTAGTTCATATTTGCCACTCTTAGTGCCTATTTTACCTCTAATTTTGCTTATAAACTCTGCTCAAGTAAAACTTCCTTTTGGCAAAGACAATGGCCATTGTGAATAGGCTCCTTAAGGAACACAGACTTATTGGTCAATGCAGATTATGTAAGCAGGTGATAATTGAAAAATGAAAATAAAAATTTAAAAACAATATTTTAATAGCTATCATCATGTTTATTTCTCTTATCTCTAAGCTATGTGGAATAAAACATTTAAAAATAATAAATAAAAAATATAGACATTTAGCAGAACTCAAAACAGCATGGAAATAGGAAGAGATATATATTATCATCCCCACTGTCTTATCTACTATTGGAGTTGTCCAGAAAGTAGTTTCAGTGAACCTACAACACATGAAATTACATTTCTCAAACTCATTCATTTATAAAATAAATAAATCCCCACCATTTTATCCACTTTCACAAAAGTTTGCAGAACACAAAACATAAAAGAATAATAGGAGGATGAATTAGGCAGTAAGTAATATTTTCTGACATATTTTAGGATTGAAAAAGTGCTTTACATACATCACTATACTTTTAATAAGTCCCTTATTAAATATGTGAAATTGATGAGGTACAAATGATGATGTATGAGAATAGAAAAAAAGATTCCCTAACAGCAATGGGATTCCCTTGGCTGGTGGCAGGCTTTGTGAGAGAATTTGCAGACCCAATGACTACAGGCATGAGGTTTGTGGCAAAGGATGGGTTTATTTGCATTAAGAAGCCAGCTTGCTAGGAAGACAGACTTATTAGTGGGTAAGGAATATAGCAAAGGTGGGTTTCACTGAAAAGAAAATATTTTCAGCAGTGGGCATGATCCTATTTGGACTTCTGTGAAGATAGATTTGACTAATCCTTGGTTATATTGGGTACACTGGCCTGGGGCTGGGAGCAGTTTAAGCCATTCAATAGAAGACTATTGACTCTGAGATCTCCAATTGAATGAGATCACTTAACTGGCAGTTTGAGCCACTGGGAGCCATTGGAGGGATTAATCTTCAATTCAATAGAGGGTGATGATTATATCCCTGGCCAAGATCTCCATTTGAATGAGATTACTTATCTGAGTGTTTCCTTATGGACAGAAAGGTGTGGCCCCTCCCAAGAGGCTGGGAGAGTTTGAGATTCAGGAATTTCCTCCCCCCAAAGGTGAATGAAGCTTCAGGGTCTCCCCAAAGGTTAAAGGGGACACAATTTACATCAAAATTATAGCTCAGCTTTTAAGTTATTGAGGTCTCTCTTTCCAAGTATAAACTTTGTGCATTTTGTCACTTTTTTAGAACTTTAATAGATATTGTAATTTCACTGGTATAAATTCTCAGTCAAGGGTGTCATGGAAAATGCTTAATAACTAGTTCTCCCTTCCCCCAAAAATTGTACCCTTGACATACTTTTAAATTTAATATACATTATTTTCTCCATCACTTTCTTAAGTGTAGACTTAACAATATAAATCAAGCCCTGATTTGTAGACTTAGCTGATTGCAGAGATATAAATATTTGTTCTGAAAATTTAACAATTGGCTCTTGTAAACTCCAATACATCACTCATACTCCCTCCAAAAATGCCTATTTAATATTTTCAGCCCGTATAATTTTTGTATTCTATCAAATATTCTCTATAAAGCATCAACCCAAAGTATTGGATGGCAGTCTTCCTTCTTTAATGTTTAAGTTCTCTGGGGACAAGGTAAGTCAGTAAGCATTTATCAAGCATTTACAATGTGGTGACAAGCATTGGATTGTTTCATTTTTGTCTTTACCTGGTACTGAAAACAGTTCCTTGAACATGTGACTTTGGTTTCATGTTGCCTTCTCTATTTGTACCACAGATAGCTAATAATGAGTTAATAATCCTGAGGGAGTTTATATGAGCTCA
The DNA here is from genome assembly GCA_016696395.1 of Antechinus stuartii. Lineage (NCBI taxonomy): Eukaryota > Metazoa > Chordata > Mammalia > Dasyuromorphia > Dasyuridae > Antechinus > Antechinus stuartii. Next base: position 40,285,914 of record MU174354.1, read on the forward strand.
GAGAGAAATATCTGGGTTAGTTACACATCAGTTAAAACATGCATCCTGGCTACTCAGTCCTAAGCAGAGTTTATTCATCTGAACAAGATCAGGTGACCTTTTTTTAACCTCTGGAAGTGGAAGAATTCCAATTTAATTGAATGAAATATTAAAATCAACTATTAAAATGTTAAATATAACACACACTATATCTATACACACATATATGTGTGTATAGATATAGTGTGTGTATGCATATTTCTCTATAGATTAGATTTGTTGCCCTCATTTTTTAGGGATAATTTACTATCTCAGATCCTTACTATAGCAGATAGTTTCATTCACTTATGTATGCTATAGCATAGAGTTTTTGTATATAGAATAAAGTAAAATGAAAAGAGAGAAAAACTTTTTTTGTGGAGACAATCATTATCTCTTTTATCCAATATTCTTTCAAATTCCTTTTTAGAGCTTAAGTGCAAGATGGAGAAATCTAGAAAGCACACAACCAGTCTTTTTTTGTTTTTCAATGAGAAAGGTTAGTTCAGATAGTCAACAAGCATTGAGTGCTATTGTGTGAAATGTTGGGGAGACCAAAAAACCACAAACAAACCCAATCAAAAGTAAACCCCTAAACCAAACCATTTCCTTTGCCTTTAAGGGGTTCATATTCTAACAGGGAAGACAACTCTGTATGTACAATATATATGAAGAGCAGATAAGAAAAGGATTCCTGTAGAAGGTTGGATTCATGCTGAGTCTAAGAGAAAGCCTGGGAGGTGGTGATGAAGTGGAAAAGTAGTCTAGGTATAGGAGATAACCATTAAAAAGTCAATGTTTGGAGATTAAATGTTGTATACAAGGAACAGCAAGAAGGGATTGTGGACCATGAAGCAAGGGAAGTTTTAAGATGGATAGACAGGAAGGGCTGTTTTTGAAGGGCTTTAAAAGATAAATGGAAGATTTTGTATTTGTTCCTGGAAGTAATAGGGAGCTATTGGAGTTTACTGTATAGGGAGTAATAGACTGTATTTTACATAAATCATTTTGGCAGATGAGTGGAGAATGGATTGAAGTGGGAAGAGACATCCACAGCATGCTATTGCAATTATTTTAGGGATAAAGAGAAGAGGGTCTGCACCAGTGTGATGGCTGTGATTGGATAGAAGAGAATTATATGTGAGAAAGGTTGAAGGCAGAAACAACAGAACTTGGCAACAGACTGGATATATGGAAAGAGTATGAGAGAGGAGTCAAGGGTGACATCAAAGTTGTAAGCCTGAGCAACTAGGAGGATTGTGATCCTCTTGACAGTATTAGGGAAATTCAGAAGAGGGGAGGATTTCAGAGAGAGGAATAAAACTAATGAGTTCTGTTTTGGACATTTGGAGATTCCTGTGGGGCTTGTAATTTGAGATATCCAAAAGGCAGTTGGTGATGCAAGACTAGGAGCTCAGCAGCCAGTCTAGGGATAAATAAGTCTGGAGATTATTTGCATAGAGATGATAATTGAACCCCTGGGAACTGATGAGATCAATGAGCAAGATAGTATAGAGGGAGAAGAGCTTTCACAGAGAGTCTTTGGGGACACCCAGTTAATGGACATGATCTAGAAGAAAGGAAAGGTCAACAAAGAAACTAAGCAGTGGGCACATAGTGGGAGAACCAGGAGAGAGCAGTGTCATGAAAACTTGGAAAGAAACCATGTAGAAGACAGTAGGTTGATCAAGTTTCTAAGGCTACAGAGAGGCCTAGAATAATGATAAAGAAAAGACCGTGCTATGTGACAATTAAAAGATCACTGAAGACTTTGGAAAGAGCAGTTGAATGATGAAGTTGGAAGCCAAATTACAGAGTTCCCCTACATCTTTCACTGGGTTCATGGGTTAAAGGGTGATCAGCCACAAAGGTGTCATTTCCTCACTACCAAGAGATATCCTGACTATAATAATCTGATGTTCATTTATTATTCTTTCTTAAGCCTTCATCCTGTTATTTCAGAAGAGGGGAAAAAACAATAGAAAAAAGATGACACAAAGTTCAGATTGTTTTCGTTCAATTGTTCTTGACTGTGATCCTGGGGACCATAAGTACTCTACTGCTGTCTTTGGGTTGTTTTGGGGTTTTTTTGGCAGATACTAGGGTGATTTGTCATTTCCTTCTCCAGCTCATTTTACAGAGGAGGAAAAAGGGATTAAGTGACTTGCTTAGGCTCACACAGCTAGTAAATACCTGAGGCCAGGTTTGAATTCATCTCTTCCTGACTCCAGCTGGCAGAACTCTATCCACTAAGCCAGCTGGCTACTTCCAGAAGGATGTTCCCAAGTGCTACTTGAACCAGATTAAAATATAAAATATTTAGCAAGACTAAATATATATGTGGGTGTATTATATACACATGTATACATATGTATATATACATATATATTAAACTAAAGCATGTTAATTTGTGATTTTCTAAGTCAACATGTACCTTATATTCATTTTAGTGGTACTCCTTTCTATTTCAGTTTGACATCACTACTGTGAAACATACAGAAAAGACAGCACCAATCTTACCTCAACTGATGTTATGGGCCAGGAAGTTTTGAGTTAACCTTAACCTCTGTGTGTATTATTGTTCTCATCTCCAAAATTAGAGAGTTGGACCAAGTGGTCTTTAAATTATTTTCTAGCTCTAAATAATTTATGATTTAATGATCCTATGATTAATGTGATGTTTGTTAAAGTTTGTGACATAAGTTAAACTTTCTCATCCACTTTGTTTTTCTAGGGTATATAACTAAAACAATATTTCTTATATTGCCATGATTTTAACTGAAGAAGCTTATTGCATTTCTGGGCATTTTGAGGATACAATTAGCAAGAAATCATATATGAACAGTACCTTTGATAGAAAATCCTTCTTTTAAATGATCAGCAAGATGACTTCAGAAAGGCCTGGAGAGACCTACATGAACTGATGCTAAATGAAGTGAATAGAACCAAGAGAACATTGTACATGGCAACAAGATTATGTGATGATAAACTCTAATTGATGTGGTTCTTTTCAACAATGAGATAATTCAGGCCAATTCCAATAGACTTGTGATGAAGAGAGCCAAATGCACCCAGAGAGAGGACTGTGGAAACTGAGTGTGGATCAAAACATAATCTTTTCACCATTGTTGCTGTTTTTTTATTACTTTTTTCCTCTTTTTCATTTTTTTCTTTTTGATCTGATTTTTCTTGTGTAGCATGATAAATGTGGGAATATATATAATAGAATTTTTAAACATATATTGGATTACTTGCTGTCTAAGAGATGGGGGAAGAAAGGGAGAAAAATTTGGAATCCAAGATTTTGCAAGGATGAATATTATCTCTGAAAGTATAGTTATTAAAAAAAAAAAGAAAATCCTTTGTACTATGATCAGGATATCCATTATGACAATGTCACATACATTATATCTTTAACACTTTACTAGATGTTGATCTAGTTACATACTGTTAAACAAAGATGTCTTGATTAATATATCTTACAGAGTTTTATGAGCTACATAATCTTGTCTGAGGAAAATCTTCAAGGCTATATTTTGTTCTACCAAAAAATACTTTCTTAAAATCAATAAACAATAAACACAGTAGGACTTTGTGTTCTCTAAACTTCTTATGCACTTATTTGAGTATAAAGATGTGGTATGCTATAGAAAACCATCAATTGAATGTCTATCTATTCATGTGTTCATTAAGGAGGCTATTAGGTTAAACAAAGAGAATTTTAATTGATGTATCTTATATTTTAGTGACATAGTTGATTAAAATACCTGAAATCTAAATGTGAACTCAGGCTAACTTTTTGTTGGGGGTGGGGGAACTGTTAGACATGCACTCATATAAAATATATTGTAACTTTCAGATTCTGAGTCAGATGATATGAGATAGTGCTGCTTAGTGGTTAGAGTACTGGACTTGGATTAAGAATACTTGGGTACAAATCTTTCTCATACTTTCTAGTTATATGACTATGGACAAATCACAAGGATGGGGCAAAGAGAAGGTTGCTGATAATGCTTTCTGAGCTCTTACTAGGCTTTCCTAGAGAAAGGATATACTCTATGGAGTTCTGTGTGTTTTACTATATAGATGTTGTATGTTGTTGTCTAGTCATTTCAGTTGTCTGACTATTATCTCGTTTAGGGTTTTCTTGGCAAAAACACTAGAATGGTTTGCTTTTTCTTTCTCCATTATTTTTTTTTAACAAAGGAGGAAACTGAGGCAAATGGGGTTAAGTGACTTGCCCAGGGTCACACAGCTAGTAAGTGCTTGAAATTACATTTGAATTTAGGTCTTCCTGATTCTAAGCCTGGTGCTCTAGTATCTACTGGTTCACTTAGCTGCTTTGTTTTATATTATTCACATGCTAATTTATATCTTTCCCCCATCTTGGATCATATTCAAAATTCCCTACTGATCTTTCTTGGTCTTTCCAGTGCATTTGTTGATCTGAGAGTAGAACAAAATCAGTCAATGATTTCTTGCTTATTAATTTAAGGAAAGCTTTATAAATGTTAATTTTTAATTTATAGCTGATACCTTAACATCCTTTAAAAGCTTTAAAATTTTTACTTAAATAAAGGGATAAAAAGCACATGGTGATGATTCTGGATGTCTAGCAGGATGTGGAAGCTGAGTTATAGGTTTTGGAATTCAGAAACAGCATATCATTTTAACTTCTTTCACACCAGGGTAGATGATGGAAGTCCCCCAATCTTGTTTTATGGAGAAACTGGACAAATGATTTCTGGAAGGGGTTCCCTCTGGGGCTGTAGAGAAGCTAGGAACATAACTCAGTCACTGGCACATAACATTTCATGGTCAGATGCAAAAAGCAGGCAGTAAATTTCAACCCAAAGTCATAAACTGGCCACTTAGTGATAGCGACTCACTGAAGATATCTGGGTGGCCTTGGATCTGAGGAGTGGCATTTAAACTCACAGCAATTACTGGTATCACATTGATTTATCTCTTTATTGTTTTTTGTTTGTTTGGGCTACCCCCCTCCCCAGCACTTAAAGGGGCTTTTCAGAAGAGTTAGATGAGCCTGTCAATGCTTACAGCACTGAGCCCCTCATTTGGCATACTTTCTCCCACATAAGGGAAGCCACTTACCTGGAGAACAAAGAAGGTAGGGTGGGGCAACAAAGGAAAGAAGCAAAAGGCAGGAGAAGCATAGAACCCTTTATGATGTCCAGAGAGCTCTTCATACTGACTAGAGGAGAGAGCCCAGGACGATCTTGAAAGAGATTGCTTAAATAACTGTATGGACATGTATACATATATTGTATTTAACATATACTTTAACATATTTAACATGTATTGGTCTACCTGCCATCTGGAGGAGGGGGTGGAGAAAAGGAGGGGAAAAGTTGGAACAAAAGGTTTTGCAATTGTCAATGCTAAAAAAATTACCTATGCATATATCTTGTAAATAAAAAGCTATAATAATTTTTTTTTTTTTTAAAAAGAAAGAAAGAGGTTGCTTCCAGGAACTGGAGAATTATTGCACTTAGATCTTGCCATTGTCCAGGCGCAGAAGACTGGACCTCTTGGATTTATCCTTACTGCTTGGGCATTAGGGCACCTATGAGATGTTTCTTAGACAGGTGCAGAGTCTCAATTAAGCAAGTTTAATTAGATTCACACATTTGGCATCTTAGGCTCCTGTCCTATCAATTAGGATACTAGAAGTTTCCAGCTATCAAGATGTGGAACTGGAAATCAGGAAGACCAGTATTCAAAACCTCGCCCTGCTACTTCCTGAAAGCCTCAGGCCCTTCTTTAAAAAGATGCTAGATAGATGGACTATGATCTGCTCCTGGTGGAGAGACTCACCACTTTGGGATCTCCTAAATGTATAAAATCACAAATTTCTGTCACACTGATACAGAGAAGAATGAGCATTGCCATTTTCAAAGAACCATGAAGTCACAAAATGAGATATTGTTTGTAAACCAAAGAGGGTTAAACAAATTTTAACTTTTGTCACAGAATCTCAAAGTTGGAAGGAAGCCCAGGACCCATCTAATTCAACTTGGACCTAAATGAGAATCTTCTTCAACACCGTTATCTAAACTAAATAAAACTAGGGACCACTAATCTTACAAAAAGTATCCCATGGGCCACATGTTGATTTATTTATATTATATATATTTATATATATATATGTGTGTATGTATATATATATTTACATAAAATATATTTACATATGCATATATAGTTAATACATCAATGCATTAAAATCAGGAACTACATTTAAATTTGTTTTTATTTCAGGTCATTACTTGAATCTTGTGGGCTATATGTGGCTGTAGGCCACATCTGATACCTATGTTCTATAATAACCATGGAATTGACAAAGGCAAAGAGAAGTTCCCTCACTCTGTCACTGGTGAGCATGCTAGAAGCAAGTATTTGGATACAGTACTTGTTTTGCCTAACTCTTCTCTGACGGGGGCTTAAATAACAATAGCTAATAACTACATAGCACTCAGAGGTTTACAAAGTACTTTATCCATATTATCATACTCACAATTATTCTGGGAGCTAACATTTTTATATTTATATTTACGTTTTACCATTTTAAAGATGAACAAATTGAGACTGAGATCAAGTGATTTGCCTCTCACACAGCTAGTAAATATCTGTGGCAGGATTCAACTTTTATGCTTTATTTTCTGTATCATGTAGTTGTCTTGATCGATCTGCAGTATTCATTAAGTATTAAGACTGCTGGCCAAGGGTAGATCACTCACTTAGTCCTCATTGAAATCTCACTTCTCCCAGATGACACTGTGTCCCTGGCTATCCTTTTTTTATCTTCTGCTTCTCTCATCTCCTTGACTCATCGGTACTGTAAAACAAATAAAAAAAAACTCCATGTTTCCAATTGCTACTTTCTAACTTCCTCTTACTTTAGTCACTCAGTCACCTCTGATTTTTATCACTTAATTAAATTCCAGATAGCCATTATTTCTTGACCCTCAGCATATTCTTCCTCTTTTCTTAATGAATTCAATTCCCGCCTTAGGATCTCTTCATCCCAGTTTTTGCTTTCATACTAGGGGACTTTCATATTCAAGTTGAAGATCCTTCTAGTACCCTAATTTCCCCCTTCCTTAATCTGTTCAATTCCCATGATCTATCACTCATTCTCAAAGATTCTTATCATATCCCTGATTTTACTTTTATTCATAGGTATTTTGTCATTCCATATCCCTATGTATTACTTCTTCTAAATTTATTCTGTATCCTCACCACGATCTGATATATCTCTACTACTTCACTGTTTTGAAAGAATATCACCCTTGTTCTCTCTACACTCTCCTCCCTTCATAATTTTGATCTCTTAGTTGACCAGTTCAGCTCCAAACTGTCTACTACTCTTAAAATTTTCAAATCCTTTTGTCCCTTGTCCTGTTGGCAGCTCAAGTCTTGTCAAGCCTCAGTCCTGGATTATTTCTACTATTTTCCTCCTCCACTTGTACTCATATATTGCTGAACAGTGCTTGAGAAAGTGGATTGGGGTTATTACAAATTTGTTATCTCAACTAAGTTCTCATTGCAGTAAAGTCTCAAAAATAAATTCTTCCCTAATTAATTCTCCATTCTATTCTACTACAGAATTTTTTTTCTGATCTCTGATGAAGAGATGGCCCTTTTCCAAGGGCATCCCCTTTATATAATATTGATTCTTCTTCCAGAAGATTACATCTATTATTGTCCCAAGTTACCCCCTTTCAATATCCCCCCAACTTTTTCAATACACCCAAATTTCTCCTATCCTTCCCCCCCCCCAAAAAAAAACCCTCAATTGATCCTATCCTATCTCTGCTGGTTATTAGTTTATAGTTATATTTCCTTTTCTCAGTCAAATTCCTTGAAAAAATTTACATCTAGTGCTTCCTCTTTTCTCATTCTCTTCTGTAGCTCATATAATATTATTAGTCATTTCAAAATATTCTCCTCACCCTGAAGTCAGAAGGACCTGAGTTCAAATCTGGTCTCAGACACTTAATATTTCCTAACTGTGTGACCCTAGGCAAGTCACTTAACCCCAATTGCCTGAGCAAAAAAAAAAAATTCTCTTCAAAGTTACCAAATGATCTCTTAATTGCCACTTTTAATGTAGTTAATCCTTATCCATCTTTGACCTTTGCAGTATTTAATGCTATTGTTTGCCCTCTCCTTTTGGGTACTCTCCAAAATAGGTTTTCATGACACTACTTTTTCCAGTTTTTCTCCTATGTAACTGGTTTTTAAAGTTTTCTTTATTGTATCACAATTCATATTATTTTTCATTCATTGTAAGCGTATTCCAAGGCTCTGTTCTGAATTTTCTTCTCTTTTCTTTCTGTATAGTCTTTCTTTCTTTCTTTTTTTTTCTTATTATAGCTTTTTATTTTCTTTATAGTCTTTCTTTTTTTTTTTTTTAAATTTTATTTAATAATAACTTTGTATTGACAGAATCCATGCCAGGATAATTTTTACACAGCATTATCCCTTGCAATCATTTATGTTTCGTTTTTTCCCCTCCCGCCCGCCTCTCCCCCCCCCCCAAGATGGCAAGCAGTCCTATATATGTTAAATATGTTGCAGTATATCCTAGATACAATACATATTTGCAGAACCGAACAGTTCTCCCGCTGCACAGGGAGAATTGGATTCAGAAGGTAAAAATAACTCGGGAAGAAAATCAAAAATCAAATGGTTCACATTCATTTCCCAGTATTCCTTCTTTGGGTGTAGCTGTTTCTGTCCATCATTTATCCAATGAAACTCAGTTAAGTCTCTTTATCAGAGAAATCCACTTCCATCAGAATACATCCCCATACAATATCGTTGTCGAAGTGTATAATGATCTCCTGGTTCTGCTCATCTCACTTAGCATCAGTCCATGTAGGTCTCTCCAAGCCTCTCTGTATTCATCCTGCTGGTCATTCCTTACAGAGCAATAATATTCCATAACATTCATATACCACAATTTACCCAGCCATTCTCCAATTGATGGGCATCCATTCATTTTCCAGTTTCTAGCCACTACAAACAGGGCTGCTACAAACATTTTGGCACATA
>MU174354.1:40310006-40404662 GCA_016696395.1 Antechinus stuartii
GGGGGCCATTCTTTCTCCAAGCTTATATATTAATAGAGTATGGTCCAATTACTATTTAGCCTCATGTGCTTGGGACCTCAGTACATCAACTCAAGCCTCAGCCCATTACAGGGGATGAGAATGATGGCTGGAGTACATTCAGATGGAGTGATTAATAAGTGGTAGCTGAGAAGTGTTTAATATATGTTTATTAAGTTAAGGAACAAAATGTATGGTGAAACAATGGAAGTGGAAGGATATGTACTATTCATTTGGAAAGCTTAGTGGAAAAATAGAGGAATCAAATAGTAGATTAAAGGGGAATCAGGGTCAAGTAAAGTTGCTGGGTTGATGTTTTTTTCCAAGATTAAGAATATTTGTTTGAAAACAGCAAGGAAGAAATCAGTGAAAGGGCAATTGAAGATACTTATATAAGGAAAGAATTTTAAGGCCGAGTTTGCTAGAAGACAAAAAGAAAGATAGGATTTTCTAATTTGTTGAAGATACTTGTACTAATTTAAATCTGTTCTTCTCCAGAATCAGAGTTCAGTGAACAGATCAGGAGCACTAGATCAAGAGAGATTAAGTCTAATTTGAATTTTAAATTAATAGTTGTTCTGTATGAGGAAAGATTTATTTAGTTCCATTTCTGTAGCTAAGAGGCAACATGATATAATGTCTTGTGGTCAGAATTAGAATTAGGAACACCTGTGTCTCAGGGTTACCTCTGAGTTCAGGCAGCCAATCAGAGAAGTGCTTCTCCCTTCAGATCCCCCAGAACTTAATGGATTCACAACAAAGTACACCTTTTTTGGGGGACCGGAAGAGCCTACCAGAAATAGAGAAATACTGTTGATTGCTTCTCCCTATAAAGGATAGATGGACATTCCCATTGGCACTTTTTTTGAGAGGATTAAAGATGTCCTGATCTGAGTTTGTACCCTGGTCAAATTGGTTATTTAAAGATCACCTCTTGGCACATCTTAAAGGATGGTCTTCACTGATAGGAGCTTACCCCAAGATGAATTAGTTGGTTTAGATTTTTGGGAGGATGAACCCTCTTCATTGAGGACTTGGGATAGCTTTTTGAAATTTTCATCTTTTTCCTTTCTAGAGAGACCATGAGAATTCTATGACTTCTGGATCAGCATGAAGCGGGTGGTGTTTTAGAAGCTTCAGCTTGACTTTTAGAGATTTAGGGTAATTTCAGGACAATGCTCACTTTAGGATTGCCTTGTAAGAAACTTCAATTTCAAGAGTTTTGGAAATTGATATTCTTTTGAGTGAAATAAATTCCATAGATATCATGATTCTAAAATCTAACCTTCTATCCAGAAAAAAAGTTGTATGGCATCAGACTCTGGGGTTGTCTTGTAAGAACCAGAATTTTGCAGATTAGAAATGTGACTTTCTTTGCAAAGAAGGGGAATTTCCTGAGCAGCATGCTTCTTAGTGAAAGGCGATTTCCCATGCCTCTCCACCTCAGCTCTCCAGTTGGAGGAATAGCAAGGGACTAAAGCTTCAACAGGGAGACCCAAAAGAATAGAATTGAAAGCTCTTTGCTACTACCATGAGTAATTTGGACACTGCAGATCTTAGAGTGGAGGATTGCTTGTTTAATAGTTCTATAGTATGTTTCCTTCCTTCAGGAATTTAAATCATAGGGTGGCATTATGAGTAGGGAGTGGAGAGAGTATATAGGACCCCATGAAAAGTTGAGACCCAACAGAGAAGGAAGAGAATTATACTGATTGTTTTTAAATCCTTAGGTAAATTTTCTGCATTTGTTCTGCCTTTATCTCACCCCATAGAAAATGCAGATTTTCTATTTTTTGTAACTTCTGAATTTTCTGTGAGGTGAGATAAAGGCTCATTTATTACTTTCTGTGCATGTAAGAAAGTCAAGGACCTCTTTAACTCAAATATGTGAGTACCTAGATCTGAATTATATTTAGTGATTTTTCAGAGTAATTTCAGTGCATGGAAAGATGAAACAAATGGTGTGTGAGTCAGAAAGACCTGAGTGACCTGAGTTCAAATCCAGCCTCAGACACATTAATAGTAGTGTGAACCTAGGCAAATCACTTAATCTTCATCTACTCCAGTTTCCTCAACTGTAAAATGGGCATAATAATAGCATTTACCTGTCAGAATTGTTGTGAATATCACATAAGATAACATCCGCAAAGCACCTGGTACATTGTAGGCACTTAATAAATGCTTGTTTCTTTTCTTGCTTCTAAGATTAGATCTTGACCATGTAGGCCCAGAGCTTGAGGACATTGGCTGTCTAACAATGATAGGCAAATCAGTTGCCTTCCAAGTTCCTCAGGTACTTCTTTAAGACAGTAGTTGTTCTATATCAATACGCATTAGTTTCCTTGGTAGAGATCATTTGCACACTTAGAATTCCCAGTACCAATAAAATCACCAACCCTCACATCATCCAAATTAAAATATAAATTTCAAATTTAAACAAATCTTCATTATATCTCTTCAGTTAATATTTTTTCTTAATAGTATTTTTTTTTTTCAATTACATGTAAAGGCAGTTTTCAAGATACATTTTTGTAAGATTTTGAGGTCCAATTTTTTTTTTTCTTTCTAGATCCTTTACCTGCACCTTCCCCAAGATAGCAAGCAATCTGATATAGGCTACACATGTACCATCATTTCAAAGCTATTTCCATACTAGTCATGCTGTGAAGGAAAAACCAGGACAAAAGAAAAAAAAAAAAGAGAAATAAAAAGCAAACCAAAAAGCTGAAGATAATATGTTTCAAATTGCATTCACTCTCCATAGTGTTTTCTCTGGATGCAGATGGCATTTTTCATCCCAATTTTATTGGAATTATCTTGGATAGTCTCATTGTTGAGAAGAGCTAAGTCTATCATAGTTGAGCGGATAATCAACACAATCTTTTTGTTATTGTGTACAGTGGTCTCCTGGTTCTGCTTACTTCACTTAGTATCAGTTCATGTAAATCTTTCTAGCTTTTCTACAATCAGTCAGTTCATCATTTCTTTTTTTTTCTTCAACAGTATTTTATTTTTTCAAAATACACATATAGTTCCCAACATTTGTTTTTGTAAAATTTTTCATTCCAATTTTTCCCCTTCTCTCCTTTACTTCCCCCTTCCCCAAGACAGTAAGCAATATGATATAGGTTGTACATATACAATCCTTATAAACATATTGCCATATTTGCCATGTTTTGTTAGGAAAATCAGACCAAAAGTGAAAAAACCACGAGAAAGAAAAAGCAAGCAAATAAATAAATTTTTAAAAAGGTGAAAATTCTATGCTTCAATCCACATTCTCTCTCTGGATGCATATGGCATTTTCCATCCCAAATCTATTGGAATTGTCTTGGATCACCAGCAGGCTGAGAAAAGCTAAGTCTTTCATAGTTTATTATCATTACATGATCTTGTTACTGTGTAAAATGTTCTCCTGGTTCTGCTCACTTCATTCAGAATCAGTTCATGTAAATCTTTCCAAATTTTTCTGTTATCAGCCTGCTTATCATTTTTTATAAAACAATAATATCCCATTACATTCATATATCATAACTTATTCAGCCATACCCCAACTGATGGACATCCATTCAATTTCCAATTCCTACCCACTGCAAAAAGAGCTGATTTTTGTTTATATTTTTTAAGATGATATTGCTAACAGAAGACTAATCTCTCTGTATATTAAGCCAAAATAACATACAGGTAGGTATCTGGTGATGGGGGGATAGAGCACTGGGCTGTCAGAAAAACTGGAATTAAAATCTGGTTTTTTCTAACTATGTACTTTCTAACTATGTAACTCTGGGCAAATTACTTCATTTCTGCCTCAGTTTCCTCACCTGTAAAATGGGGGTGATAATAGCACCTACACTGCATGGTGATTGTGAGAATAAAATAAGATAGTATTTATGAAAGTGCCTGACACAGAATAAGCACTATATAAATGTATTATTATTATTATGTCTATAACATAGACAAGACTATTTCATCCATACCTCTGGTAAAGACACATTATAATAGCATTTTGCCTTGCCAGTGGCTTGGGGGTACGTGACCATCTGTAGTTTACAATCAATGCTTCAGGATCTGCAAGGCAGCATTTTCACTGCGTCCTGCCGTGAATCCTGATGCAAATAAGCCTGGCTAACTGCCTTGGCTTAGCTATTTGGCCTGTACTGTGAGCAAATTTATCTATAAAATAAAAAAGCTGGCTTAGTACCCTAGAGGGAGGGAGTATCAATAGTTGCCCTGCTTTACATTAGAGCCAGACTCTTAGCCTAAATGATCAAAGCATTTTGGTCCATTAGCTCATTCACCCTCACCATGGTACTAAGAAGTTGGAAGGTAGGAATTCCATTGAAACAGGTACTAAAAGAGGAAAAAAATAACTTTGGGAGCAACTTGCATCATTAGCAATGGGCTGAGGTTAGAAACCTAACTAGTTTGTGTTTATTCATTCAAAAAGCATTTGTTGGACCCCTTTTATTTGCAGACCATTGTGCTAGGCCCTGAGGATGAATAAAAAAAAGCTGATGGCATATTTCCTGCTGAGAATCTAGTAGGGAAGATAAGATGTATGGATAAATATAATACAAAGTAGAGCATAATAAGGCAAAGTGTTCTGAGACTTTATAGTGGAGTGATCTCCGGGCATTATGGATAAAACAAGCCACAGTAGCAGAAGATGGGAGTGGGAATCTGTCTTTGGACACTTACAGTGTGTATAATCATGAGTAGGTCTCTTATCATCAGTCTCCTTTTCTTCCTCTGTAAAATGGAGGTCATGTTTACACTGTCTACTTTACAGGATTGTTGTGAAGGAAGTGCCATATAAATAAATACATATTTATAGTTTGCACAACCATTTTAAGAGGGGCTCCAAACATGTACTTTTTATAATTCTTTATATCCTTGCCTTGTTTTGTTTGCTTATATTGTTGTGCCCCAGTTCCCTTTTATTGTCCTGGCTCGATTTCCCTAATTATCCTGACTCAGTTTCCCTAAATTGTTCTTTTTCATTTTCCCTGAATTGTTCTGCCTCAGTTCCTAATTGTTCTGCTCAATCCTGCAACACTACCCCTCCCTCCTAATCATCATAATCCAGACAAGGAGAAAGACTTTCTATCTTAGACATCATGATCCCAGCCCTCCCCCCATTCTGTCATTGTTCTTTATCCCAACTTTTCAGAATGCCCAGTGCCTCCCTTCACCCTTTCAGAACCGGATTGATGGTCCCTTCCGATCTCAGTGCTCTGACTCCGCCCCTGCCTCAGTCTACCTCCTGGTAGCTTGGAGCCACGTGCACATATACTTCATGAGAAGCACACATTAGCTGCTAGATGCTTTGGACATCAGCCCTGGGGCAACATGCCCCCAGCACAATCATTCCCTTTCAAATAAAATATTAAAACTCTCTAATCTCTATCTTGCCTCAGTTTCTCCTGTATTACAATATTTCTCTGAGCTCATCACACAGGAAGTACTTAATAAATGCTCTATTTGACTATCTATCCCTCCTTTACACATATAAACCTATATATATATGTGTGTGTATATATGTATATCTGTGTATATTTATATATCTATCTGCTTCTGTCTTTTCCTCTTCCCTTTTCCTTTCTCTTCCTCTCTCCTTTCTTGTCTTTCAATAATGATAAGGACTGAAATTGTGATATTATTGATGTAATATTATTTTATGATGGTGAGAAAAGTACATATTAGCACTTTGACTATAAAAATGTGAAGTTTTAAATTTTTTTATTTATTTATTCACTTTAATTTTTATTGAGGCTCCAGAGAAATGTGGGCCTTGAAATAAGGTTAGACTCTCAACAGGTAGAGATGAGGAAAGGGCTGTGAACCAAAGCAAAGATTATGTTTATTCTGTTCCTTGAGATATAGATTGGGAGCAACTGCCCTTTGCCCTCTGAGTTTGCCTTGGGGAAAATATATCCAAGCTATAGGCTATGTTTTATGTATGCAACCCTCAATTGTGTCTACCTAGAAAGTGCTCTTTCCTGGTCATTGTGGAGAATGTGTGTGTTGGAATAACTGGGCACCTTTTGTGAACCCCCAGAGAGATGTTCACTGACATAAATTAGAATTTGTATTGAATGATACTTAAGTCACTGTTTCCTTGCACTGTTATAGAAGAGATGAAGCAAGTAGAACACGTGTGTGTGTGTGTGTGTGTGTGTGTGCATAAAGTTTCAAGAAGGAAAGCAGGATCTAGAAGTGCCACTTGATTATGTATTCACAGAGTTTATTCAGGATGTCAGAAGTTGCAAGTCTCTCCTTGCTCAATGAATCTGATGATGAAGTGATAAAGAAGTTGGATAATTAGGTATTAACCACAGAATATCAGAATTGGCAAGGATCTCAGAACCTGTACTTGGCTAAGAATCCCTATAAGATCCTCAGTAAGTAGACATTCAACCTTGGCAATCTATATCAGCCCCCACTGAGGTCTCCCACCTGAGATGTCCATTGCATTTTTGGGACACTCTTAGTTATTAGCGAGTTTTCCTTACATCAAGTCTAAAGCTGCTTCTCTGAAGCTTCTACCCATTGCTCCTAATTCTGTCCCCTCACAACAAACATAACAAATCTGATCCCTCTTCCAGAATAAATTCTAATCCCTATAGGAAAAGTAGCATGGTGCTGTACAATAAATAGAGTCATTTGATCTTTCCCATCCTCCATTTCCTTAGCTATAAAGTGAAGATATTAGTATACCTCATATCTGTCTTAGGGTTGTAGTGATAGATGTAATGATTAGACAAGATAATATATATGTAACAAAACATTGGCCACCCTCTCTTAGAATGAGGTTGGCTACATAAATCTCTAGGAGTACCTCCCGAGGAGGTGGGCTATCTTCCTGTACTACTACTAAGTCTCCATTCTAATGAGTTATCCAAAATTTTAGCTGTTAGTGATTAGTACCCCAGTTTCATTTAATGAATTGACATGAAATAGCTTCTCCAAAGGGATATTCATTAAGATATATTAGGGACAGAAATATAAACATTTTCCCCCCAGTATGTGGAAATACATTTCTTATACTCCCTTGGTCTCTGGGCAGAGTGAGTTCAAACTTAACTGGCTGTTACAGAATATCCACTCCCATAGAGTTTATTTCCAAATTCAGCATAAGAATGGATGAGTCTATATTTCCATTTCCATTAGGTTGTGTCGAGTTGGTCACTTTTCAGGGTTTCATCCTCTGTGTCTGTCACAGCTTTTGGAGTTCTGGTGACTTGCTTTCCTGACCTTTTGAAGCACACAAAGTCATTGCTATTTCCAATACTCCACTTACATTCAGGAAAGAATGGAAATGCCAGAAGCAGAGGCAGCAGTAGGTCCATACACTATCAGTTTGATGTGAATTCTAGGGAAGAGAGGACCCAAGGCAGTTCCATCATTGGAGGTATATCACAACTCATCACGTTAGAGCACTTACTGAATCCCAAATTTGGCTCAATAGTTGATCAAAAGTCTCTCTCAAGTATCAGTAATAGAATGTCTGTACTTGTCCCAATCAGGGAGGATCATCTTTTGGTTACATCATCCCTTCCTGGAAATGAGTTCCCTGATCTCTTTCATATGGGTTGGCAGCAGATAGAACACACTGCCCCTTCTCTGAGAATGGAGCTCCATTAATCAGGCTCCCATTACATGTATTAAGCTGTGCAAACTTTCAGCCACTATAGAAATGTTAATTACTATGATTATTATTTCCACAATGTCTCTTCAAACACTTAACTATAGTGCTCACTAGGTCTTTTCTTCTCCAAACTCAATGTCTCCAGTTCCTTCAATTGACCCTCATACATCATGACTTTGAAGCCCTTCACCATAATGGTGATCCTTTAGATTCTCTCCAACTTATTAGTACTTTTTTTTTTTTTTTTTGCTGAGGCAATTGGGGTTAAGTGACTTGCCCAGGGTCACACAGCTAGGAAGTGTTATGTGTCTGAGACCAGACTTGAACTTAGGTCCTCCTGACTTCAGGGCTGGTGCTTTATCCACTGAGACACTTAGCTGCCTCCAAATTACTAGTACCCTTCCTAAAATGAGTGCTCAAAACATAATAGAGAAAAGAATCCTGGATTTTCACAAATAAGCAGTCCAATCCATTAAATAGTATTCATTGTTAGAAAGTCTATTCCGGCATTGAGATTTAATTTGCATATCTTCATCTTTTACCTATTGCTCCTGGTTCTATTCTTTTGGTGCCAAGAACAATTCTAAGCTCTCTTCCTTGAGGCAGCTCTTCCAATAATTAAAAACAGTAATTATATTTCTCCTAAGACTTTTCTCTTGCAGGCAAAACATTTCCAGGCGCCCCTCTTTCTAATCCATCCTTCACACAGTTGCCAAATCAATCTTCCTAAGGAACAGCTCTGACTGACCATGTCACTCCTATAGGCAACAAGCTTCAATAGCTCTGTATTACCTTTAGGATATAATACAAACATTTTTGGAAGGCATTCAATGAAACTCAACGTGTGCATAATGGACTCCTTTTCCATTAAATCCACCCTCTACTCCAATATATTTTCATCAAGGACACCATCATCCTCAGTTATCCACATCTGTAATTTGTAAGTCAATCCTGATTTGTCATTTTCCCTCATTCCCCATCTTTCCTGTCCCATATCCATTTGCTTGCCAAATATTGCCAATTCTGTCTCCATAACATATTTCACATGCACTGCCATCTTTTCACTCATTTGACTCACCCTAGTTCAAATCCTCATCACTGCTCTCCTAAACTATTACAATAGAATTTTCACTGGTTTCCTTGTTTCCGGTATCTCCTTTCCCCAAAGCATCCTTCATATAGCTATCAAATTGATATTCCTAAAGTTAGGTATTCCTATGTCACTATGCTGCTCAAGTCACTATTTAGTGGCTTTCTATTGCCTTTAAGATAAAGTACAGTTCAGAGTCCGATTCCGATTCTTTTTGTACAACAAAATAACAGTTTAGTCATTTATACTTATTGTGTATCTAATTTATACTTTAATATATTTAACATGTACTGGTCATCCTGCCATCTAGGGGAGGGTGGGAGGAAGAAGGGGAAAAACTGGAACAAAAGGTTTGGCAATTGTCAATACTGTAAAATTACCCATACATATAACTTGTAAATAAAAAGCTATGAAATAAAAAAAAAGATAAAGTACAGTTAAAGGGCTTCATAATCAGATTCCAAATTATCTTTCTAGCCTTATTTCTTATTTTTCCCTCAAGCAATTGTGTTATACAAATCTTGGGCATGTGTGTTTGTGCATGTGTGTGTGTGTGTGTGTGTGTGTGTGTGTGTGTAAAATTTCCTCATGTGTGTAGTTTCCCCAGTAGAATATAAGTTTCTTGAAGGCTGGGTTTGTTTTATTTTTGTCTTTGTAGCTTCAGTATCTTTTCCTCATCTGCTTTCTCCTAGATGTTTACAAGAACAGCTTAATTGATTTCTTACTGCTACAATCCATTATATATACATTGCTGCATAGATTTGACCATGTTACCCTTTTACTCAACCAATTC
The DNA here is from genome assembly GCA_016696395.1 of Antechinus stuartii. Taxonomy (NCBI): domain Eukaryota; kingdom Metazoa; phylum Chordata; class Mammalia; order Dasyuromorphia; family Dasyuridae; genus Antechinus; species Antechinus stuartii. The sequence continues at coordinate 40,319,556 of MU174354.1, forward strand.
CAATTGTTTTCAGTGCCTCTCAGATCAAATATAAATTTATTTGGTTAGCTTTTAAAAACCTATGGAGGACAGCTAGATGGCACAGTACATAGAGTACTGGCCATGAAGTCAGGAGGACCTGATTTCAAATCCAGCCTGAGATACTTATTAGCTATGTGACTCTGGGCAAGTAACTTAAGCCAGATTGAACACAAAAAATAAAAAATAAAAACCTAAATGATTTACACCCAACCATCTTTCTAATCTCACTGGACATTATTTTCTCCCTCACACTTTGTGATACAGCCAAATCAGTCTTTTCTCCATTCCTTCCATGTGACACTCCATCTCTTTGCTTTTTGTCTGGTAGTCTCCTATACCTGGAATGCATTCCCTTTTTATTCTACTTCATTGTCCTCTTTTTTCCTCCTTAAAGAGCACTACCTTTTATTTGAGGACTTTTCTGATCCACTTCAATCTTAGTGCTTCCCTTTCCAAACTACCTTGTATTTTATTATATTTTCTCTTCCTCCTTTGTATTATATGCTTTGTACTATATGTATGTACTATATACTTTTATTCAAGGTAATGATAAAATGTTAAATACTATAAAACCAAGGACAGATCCCTAGGGTACTCCCACTGTAGACTTCCCTCAAAGTTAATATATAAACCAATTTAGTAATTACAGTTCATCAAACATAGGGATTCTCTCTCTTTTTCTTTTTTTTTGCTGAGGCCATTGGGGTTAAGTGACTTGCCCAGGGTCACACAGCAAGTAAGTCTTAAGTATCTGAGACCAGACTAGAACTCAGTTCCTCCTGACTTCAGGGCTGGTGGTCTATCCACTGTACCACTTAGCTGCCCAGGGATTCTCAAGAAATAAGAATAAGAAGGAAGAGTATTTTGTCTATATTTGTGTTTATTAATTTTATATTTATTATGTGCATATCTATATTTATATAATATATTTATATAGTTATTTCCCCAATTAGAATGTAAGTCAATATATATTTTTTTGTTTTTATCTCCCCAGTGACTGACATAGAAAGGGTTTAATAAATATATTTAGATTGATTTTTGATTGATGGACTCATATTGAGGTTGATAAAGTTAAAATTCAGCTCACTGGAACACAATTGTTTTTTCCAGACAGACTAATGTTTAACCAAACCTCTTGTCCCTACTGAATTTCATTTTATTAGATTTAGCTGAATTTTTCTTTCCTAACGTGATTCTTTTGAATCCTGACTCTGTCATCAAGTGCGTTTATCATCTGTCTTAACTTTGTGTTATCTGCAAATTTGATAAGCATATTCTATATGTTTTTATTCAAGGTAATGACAAAAATGTAGATACAATAGGCCCAAGGACAGATTCCTAGTTGACAGATAAGTCAGTTTAGTAATTGCAGCTCACCTAACATAGATCCCCAACTTTTTCATGATAAGAACTTACTTTTTGTATTTCTGAAAACTATTGGTAGGCAGGGTGGGGAAAAAAAAAAAGATGCAGGTAAAGTCCTTCCCCATAGATAAGGAGAGAATGTGATAGACCGTAAAATTCCTTAAACAGGTAAGCACTGCCAGCAAATCACGGAGGAAGGGTTGCAGATTGGAGTATGTCAGCAACTGTAAGGAGCTCAGTTAGGTAAAGCTTTGAGACCTACTAAGAGACTTCAATATGGTACTGGTGGGTGAATGGGAGCATGGGCTTAATATCTTTTGCCTTGGAGGCAGTGTTAAAAATGCTAGACTTGAAATTAGGAAGATGGATTCAAATCTGCCTTACTTACTAGTTGTGTGGCTCTATTCAAGCCTCAATTTCCTCCTGTGTAAAAACCTCTGATAGAGTTGCTGAGAGGCTCAAACAAGTTAATCTATGTAAAGAACTTTACTAAAGTCTCCTTTTTGTATGTGTCTCAAATGGCAGCACTTCTGATGTCATGATACCAGCTTTCCTTGAATTTTATGTCTGGCATGTCAATCCAGCTAATAATTTGGCAATGAATTATCCTCACATCTGAGATTAGACTGAAAATGCATCTATTTGCTTTCTCTAAGCTACATGCTAAGAAAAAGGGAGGCTGCCTACATAGGGTATAGACTACTAGGACTCAGGAGGCATAATCCAGACTAGACTCTGCCCTTAACTAGCCATGTGACTTTGGCAAATTGTTTAAATTCTCAGTTTCCTCATCTGTAAAATGAGGAGATTGGACCTGATGTTCTCTAACCTTCCTTCTAGTTTCAAAAATTCTAGGCTTGTCTATTCAGATAAATATGGAAGTTCTGATAGATAAATATTTGATTGTGGCCATGAATTGTGACCCACAATAATAAATAGGTGTAAGGTAAGGTAATGAAGGGATTTGAAAGATGAGTATGAATTGTACTAGGTGTGTGAGGGTGATCTGAATTGCAAGATACCTTAAATAAACATCAGCTCAGGGAGAGATTTGTTTATGCAATATAAGTAGGGAGAAATATCCCCGTTTCTCTCCAAGATTAAAAAAGAAAAGTATCTCATTTTGTGTAAGGATATGAATAATAAATGATTAAGGGTAGCCTAGATGTCTCTGTATGGGATGGTTGGGGAATTCTGTCGGAAAACTAACCTTGCAGTGTCAAATTACAAGACACACTATGTTTCCTCTTAAATTACTTCCATCCCTACTTACCCCAAAACTTGGTGTGATAGAAAGAAAGCTGGATTTAGAGCATATGACCTGAATTCAAATACTCACTGATATGGCCTTGGAAAAGACACTTTAGCCTCAGTTTCCCTATCTATAAAAATAGATGGTTGAAGTAAATGACTTCTACGCTTTAAATTAGCATCTTTCTAAGATTACTCTCACAGCAAACCAAATTGTAAACAGTTTTTCCCCCCACATCACAACTTTCCCCATAGTGGTTTCAATATATTGTGGGTTGGCATAAGAATTTAAATGGGAATTTTTTGGGGGGGGATTTGGTGGAAGATCTGTATACACACAGAAAAACTCTAGAAATTCAGAAATGCATATTATAAACATCTTTTATCTTTTAATAGCATAAACATTCAGACTCCTCTGGTACAAAGAGAGGGTCAAAAAATTTGCTTGAATTTTGCTTGGATTTGTGGGGTACTGTGCCCCAAACCCAATCAATGTGAAAGGGATAAATGTATTAGTCTTTTATTCTTGTTAAGATCCTTAGTTTTCTGAATGTCTCTACCTCTGTTAGAGGGTTCTCCATTTTATGCCTTGTTTTATGAATGATCCTAAATGTAACAATGGTAGACTGCAGATTCTGTGAGAACTCAAGGACTGTGTCTTATCTAAACTTTACATCACTCCCAGTGCTTCGTAAAAAGTTTGACATAGTAAAAAAAATGCCACAGCAGGCATTCCATAATTATTTGCAGAATGGATGAAAGACTTTCTGGACATGTGATTCCTGGTGCTATTGGTTAACTGGTTAATAATCTGCCTACACCAAGAATATTCAAGGCATCTCTGAGATAATTTCCTCTAGAAGTCTTAGAATCCAGTGACACATCTCATATCCAGCCTAACCTTTGGACTCCAATGTATATTCACCAAAATAATTATTTTATGGAGAACTCACACAGGACAAGCCCTCACAAGGTGGTCAGAAAAAGTGATAAAAGGATACTCTCAAGATATCTCTTAAGAACTCTAGAATCAATTGCATGGCATGGGAGACACCGGCACAGGACTGTGCCCTCATCAGAGAAGGGGCTGTGCTCTATGAACGAAGCAGAATTGAATTAGCCCAAAGGAAATGTGAAATGTGTAAAATTAGAAATATTCCAAAACCCCAAATGTTCATCTGAACTATTTGTGTCCAACCTGTGGCAGAGCCTTTCAAACTCATATTGGTCGGGTCAGCCACAGTCAGACCCACTGTAACTCGATTCTAACACAGTGATGTCATTTTGGTCCTCCTCAAGAATGAAGGACAACAATCAACCAACATTCTGCAGAAATAGCATAATTTACAATGTGCATCTCTATTTCCCCGAACTATTAGGAATCAATTTGTTTCTATTTCCATGCATTTATGCTTCTAAAGTACTGTCTATATCATTAATGCCTGATTCCTGTTTGGATGGTAGTTGCTAGTGGGGCATTTTAAGTGCTGAATATGAGTTGTTTATTTTAGGCTTTCTCCTCTATTCTAATAACTGGGCTTTTCAGAAGCCACCAGAAGGTCTAGGGCTCTGATGAATACAAATAACATACCAGTCATCTTCTGTCAATGTAGTTGCCCTATGAGTACATGTTAACTTTTAAAATAGGAAGCAGATATTTACATTTTCTTAAAAAAAAACCCAAACAAAACCCTACAATCCAGCTCATAGAAATACATTTCTGGCAAGCTATAGAAGCATGATTCTTTTTATAGGCAGATGTGTTTAGATCCGGAAAGGGGAGTTCTTGGTTTTATGCTTGAGTAGAAAGAACAGTCATGGGAGAAGTATCCAAAGAATGGTTTCCATTTATATTTCTTTTGAAACATAATTAGAATGACTAGTCTATCTTTCAGGTTATAACATTTGCTAGTAAACAACTCCTATGTTTCTTCTGGAACAGTTGATAGGAGTAATTAAAATGTATGAGCCAGTGTTTTCTGGAATAAAATGTGTGAGCATTTCCATCTAACTCATATTCCATCTCCTCCCTCCCCCTTTCTAGCTAAACTTCTTGAAAAAAACTATGTCAGTGCCATACAGTGATATCCTCCTATAGGGAAGAATGAAAACTGCTAGACTCCTACCAGATTACATTGTATATGTAATGATTATCTACATAAATTTCTCTTTTTATATGTCAGGTAAATATTTGTAAGAGTTATACTTACACAAATGAATTATTAAAATAAATACTAATATATTTTTTTCATGTTTCCTTGCCCAAATAAAAACTGTTTTAATTGTTAAAAAAAAAAAAAAAAAAGTTCTATTTTTTCCATTACCCACTCTCTTTTCAACCCAATTCCATGCAATTTTTTGGACTATTTTAATCTATCATTCTATTGAAACGGACCCTTCTCAATTCACAGATGACCATCTAGTTGCCAAATCTAACAGCCCTTTTAAGGTCCAATTAGGTAGGTCCAGATTCTTAGCCTAGAGATAGGAAGGCTGGAGTTCAAATATGGCCTCAGGCACTTTGTATAATCCTGGGTTTGCCTTAACCCACTGGAGAAGGAAATGGCAAATCAGGAGCTTTGTTGAGAAAAACCCCAGGATAGGATGACTCACAGCATTATAAAGAGTCATGTTTTACCTCTTAAATCATAGACTTATAAGAAATCCCAAACCTTATGTTTTTCAACCATTTTAGTTTACAGTTGAGGAAATAGGTCTAAGGAATTCAATTTACCCAAGGTGACATAGTAGTAAGCATCAGATATAGGATTTAGGCCTCTGACTGGAGAGTCAAGGCTCTTTCCACTCAGAACTTCCTCATCCAACCCTCAACTTTTCTGAAACTCTTGCTACTTTCTCCTCTCAAGGCTTCCTTTGCTTCTCCTTCTTTTCTAACAACTCTTTTGTTTCCTCCCCTGGGTCCTTATCACTCCTAACCTCTTAGCACTGGGTCCTCTTCTCCTTCAACCATCTTTCTCTTGACAATCTCATTTACTCTAAGGCTTTCATTGCCCTATCTGGCAGATGATTTCTAAGCCAGCACAGCCAGGTCTGATCTCTTTTCTGAGCTGCAGTTTCACATCTGTCATTGCCCAAAGATCATTTCCATCTGTATGTCATGCTGATTCTTCAAAGTTAGCATGACTCAAACCAAATTATTGGTTTTCCTCCTAAACTTGGGAATAAGAAGGCAGGGAAAAACCTGAGCAAATTTGCTCTAGATCTGAAATTTAGGAGTTGGATGAAATCTTCAGTTTTTTGGGGAAAAAAAGAGAGAGAGAAGAATAGTAATTGGAGGGGTGAGAAAAGACTTTATGAGACTGAGCTTGCTGAGATCTGTGCTTGAGGGAATTGGGAGGTGGGAGAACCTGCTATCTGTCCTATCTGAAACACATGTCTCATGGATATCATATATATATATGCACCTACCAGCTAGCTTATTCCCAATATAGATATCAAAGAATTTTAGCTATGAAAAGGATCTTAGAGATCATCTAGTCTAACACCCTACTCAATGCTAGCAAAGGTATTGATGAGGTTCTGCGCAGGGCAGAGAATTGTGAGAACTCCTTGTGGTCAGTGCAGGTTCTTCGGAAAATAATTTAAGAACCTGAAAAGTTAGATGGCAAAAAGAAGTTTATTGGCACTGAGAAGTCGGCCTTTGCTAGGAAGACTGACTTCTTTGGGCCAAGTAAAAGTCTAGCAGAGGAGTCCTGGCAGAGAAAGAGAAAGTTCCTAGCAGAGAAATTTGGACAGAGAGGTAAAGAGGGGTGTGGTCCTGTTAGGGAAATAGGTGAGAGAGATAAAGAGGGAGTAATGCTAAAAACAATGTCCTCTCAGTGGGCAGAGGGTCCTTGCAGGCAACTCTGCCAAAGAGAGAAAGAGAGAGAGGTCCCTTGGCATGAATCCTGCTTTGGCCTCTGCAAAGAAGTGCCCAAGTTGCCCCTTTTTATAAGGAATTTGAAACTTGGCTAGGGGCTGGGTCTAGTTTGAGTTGAAATCAGACCAAAATCTTCTAATTGAATAATTGAATTGAATGAGGTTACTGCCCCCAGGCCTAGATTTCCTGTAGAATGGGACAGCTTACTGGGAATGGTCAGTCAATTTTCAGCTCAATAGAGGTCCATGGAAATTTACATTTCCAGCTAAGTAAGAGTGGTCTTGGACTCAACTAGTCCCACCAAGATAAAAGAATGAAACCACTTTATCTTGATTCTCTTGGGTGAGTCTCTCAGGGGAGAGCTTTTCTGAGGGTGCAAGGAGTTTCTCAAGCATTCCCCCCAAAGTCAGAGAGAGAGAGAGAGTTTCAGGGTTCCCCACATCACTATCAAGTTGAGGAGAGGAGCCCTCACAAGATTCAAATGCAATTGAGAAATATTTAATAAAATAAAAATAAAAACAAAACACAGAAATCATGAATTAAGTCAATATATGACTGCAGGGATCCTTACAAACTGCTGAGTGGCCTTAGTTCTATGTGGGTTTGACAATATTGTGTTATAGCATCATTGATATTAATACTCAATTCAATTCAGCAGCTACCACCAAAATTGCTGCTATAAACATTTTTGCGCATGTGGCTCCTTTTCCCTCCTTTAAGATTTCCTTGGGATACAGACCCAGTAATGACACTGCCAGGTCAAAGGGTATGCACAGTTTTATAGCCCTTTGGGCATAGTTCCAGATTGCTCTCTAGAATGGTTGGATTATCTTACAATTCTACCAACAATGCATTAGAGTCCCAATTTTCCCAGGGATGTAGTATTCTAAGTACTGGAAATAGAAGACAAAAACTAGAAAGAATACTTGCCCTCTTTCCTGGGAATGCAGCATGTTTATGTAAGAACATGTAAAGTATTGTATATAAGAAAGTAAAACGAATTTCAAATATTAAAGGATTTGACTCACAAAGTGAGGAAGATATGAAAAAGTTTCAGATAGGGAGGAGCATCAGAGCTGTTCTTATGATTGAGAGGTAAAGAAGAAGAATATTCTCAATGTGGGAGACTTTTCAAAGGCAGAGAGGTAGTAAATAAGATTATGTGAAATCCTTATCAGGTAAGTTTGATAGGAAAAGAGCACATGAAGAGGAGTGCAGTGAAATAAGACTGGAAAGGCAGATGAAAATTAAGTTGTGGAGAGGTTATTATGCTTTGAATTTCAGACCAGAGACTATTTTAGGAATAATATTTTTAAGTGTGTGTGCATGCTGATGTATCCAAGAGCATGAATAGGGAAAGAGTGAGTTATGTGGTCAGAACCAGAATTTAGGGATACCAATTTGAAGCTGTGTAAAGTATGGGTTGGAGAAAGAAAGAGCTAAAGAGAGAGAGACCAATTAGGAAGCTATCGCCATAGTCCCAACAAGAGGTAATGAAAGTCTGGAGGAAGGCAGAGCAGAGGGCACCTACAAGAAATGTTAAAGTCCATAGTTTTCTGACTGTTCTCCTCCAGTTTTTAAAAACTAGGACACTTGGTCTTCTCTAATCTTGTGGTTCTTTTCCCATTTCTCATGATCTTTCAAGTATCTTTAACTGTGGCTCCACAATCACATGAGTATAATATATATTTGTGTAAGTAGATTGTCAGGTGATTTAAATTCAAAGGTAATTAGATGCTCTCTTATTATTATTAGATAATATCTATTATTAGATACCCTCTACTGTGACTTTCTTCCCTAGAAAACTCATCACTGGCAAATTTCATTGTGCTATAAGACTGAATCTGCCTGATGCTTACATCTCATCAGTACTCTTTGCCTCTCTGAGTGGACTCTATAGTTAGAGGTCAGGGTCATGGTCTTTATGGCCTCTATTTTGAAATGGGGCTTGGCACAGTTTTTCTGCATTTGGACTTCTCTGGAATTCTCCCGTGTTCTGGGGTTCTGAGGACTTCACCACTCTTCCCCCTCATATGGTCCTTCCTTCTGCCTTCCACCCATTTCCACCCCTTCTATTCTCCTCCTTCTTTGCCCTTGACTACTTTTTAGCTTCCTTTTGTGTTTTATTTTTCCCTATTAGATTATAAATTCCTTGAGGGCAGGGGGGATTTGTTTTTATTTGTTTGTATCCTCAGTGCACATAATAGAGTCTTAATAAATGTTTATTGTTTAACCATTACTCTACTTGAGTTTAAATTAATTCCTTGCTACACATTTTAATTCTTTTATTCCTAGTGCAAATGTTATTCTTCTTGATATACAAACAAAACTTAGAAGCAAAATAGTGTTTAGCATCTTTTCCATTTCTCCCTTACCCATTACCTACCTCCCATCCCATCCCATCTTTCTTTTTTTTGTGAGTTCCACCAGGAAACTTGTCTTTTCCCTTGATAATTGTTAAAACCCCTTTCTTTGCTAACTATATGCTCCCCCAACTCTATTTCATATTTACTATTCCTGGTGCCTGTTTTACCTCTTCATTTTATCTCTAATCTCTTCCCATAAATAAATGTACCTTTTGGCAAAAAATTGGCCATTTTGAATTCTTCACATGTGAATTGCCATCATTTGGGGTGCCAACATCAATCTAGCGTTTGGTAACAGTTGCTCTCCCCAATCATATTAGTCAGCTGCCCTCAGCCTCCAGCCAGCCCTGAGCTTTAGTATTCCATTTTTACAGGCTTCTACTACCTGGTCTTTGCTTCCATCTTCTGAACAATTCCTTACTGAGGGGATTCCTGTGGATCACTAGCTCTCTCTTCAGAGATACTGTTGTGCCACAGTTCCCTTTTATTGTCCTGCCTCAGTTTCCCTGAACTGTTCTGCCTCAATCTCCCTGGTTGCAACACCATCCCTCCCTCCTAAATTTAATCCAGATAAGGAGAAAGACCTTCTATCTTAGACACCATGACTCCAGACCTTCCCAATTTATCAGAATGTCTGCCTACTCTTATTCTGTCATTGTTCTTCTTAGTCCTAATTTAGCAGAATTTATGGTCCTACCCCCCCCATCCTGTCAGAACAGGATTGATGGTCCGTTCCTGCTCTCAGTGCTCACACTCTGTCCCTGCCTCAGTCTACCCTGATAGCTTAAAAGCCATATATATACACACACACACATATGTATATATATACACACACATATGTATTTCATGGGAACCGCACATTGATTGCTGGAGTTCTTTGCGACATCAGCCCTGGGGGCAACATGCTCTGATTTCCCTTTGTGACTCCACAGTTTCTCTTTCTTCTTCCAGGCTGAGCTCCCTGCAGCATGTGATCCCACTTATGTGAACCTTTTGAGAATCTGCTCTTCCAAAGTCTAGGATACAGCCTTAGTCCAGATTTCCTGGTTTTTATAACAAAATATAGTAAGAGCTGGTCATTCTCTACTGGAGTTACCATCATTTTTTTCTCCACAACCTCTTCTCTGTTAGTGAGACCCAGTATAGATTTTCCCTTCTTGGTTCCTCTACTCTTTGAAGTATGAAATTATCACTAAGGTGATTTAAGATGTCATGAATTACTGTTTTTCACAGAGTGGGAAGGTTACAGCAGCTGTCTGGGTAATTGCACCCCCACCTCAGTCATCATATCATGCCCTTACGTTGTTGTGCCACAGTTTCCTTTTATTGTCCTACCTCAGTTTCCCTAGTTGTCCTGCCTCAATTTCCCTAAATTGTTTTGCCTCAGTTTCCCTTAATTGCTCAGCCTCAATCCCTCAGTTGCATTAGGACTGATATAACTCAGGGCTAGTTACTCTAAAGTTATAAATTTTAAATATATAAACTTAAGATAAGGGGGAGTTCAGACTACCTGGCTCCTAACTCCTCCCAAGTCATCAAGAATTTATGGTCTTACCCCCAAGCCTGTCAGAACTGGATTGATGGTCCCTGCCTGAAGAGTCCCCATCACCAAAGTTTGGACTCCATTCTCCTTTGTCTTAGAGTTCCGAGTTTAGAGCCAAGGATATATATGTCATTGAGAACTCATATTGGCTGCTAGATGCTTTGGACATCAGCCCTGAGGGCATCATGCCCCCAGGACAATCTCTCCCTCTCAGAAATCCAATAAAATATCAAAAACTCTCTAATCTCTATCTTGCCTCAGTTTATCTGGCATTACAATATATTCTTCAAAGCCTCATTTAATTCCTCTTTCTGGTCAGGTGATTTGTAGGACATTCTGTGATAAAACTGATGAAATAAGACTCTGTGGCCCCCTGATTTTTATGGGGGACCTGAGTCGGAAAACCCTGAATCTCCTGGTTCTGGCTCACAACTCCTCCCTTTTCATCTGGCTTTAGGAAAACTCCTAAAATAATTCCTACCCTTTCACCTGGTCTTCAGAAACTCTAAAATAATCCCCATTCTTCAATTCAATTGGAGATCACTCTTTAGTTTCTATCCTCAGGAAACTCCTAAAATAATCATCACCCATAATTGACCTAGAGATTACTCACTCAATTCATCCAGAGATTGCTCCTTAGCCCTGGGCCACAGAAGGCTAAATAAAATAGAACTCAGTCTCCCAAAACTTCACTACTTTCCTAATCAGGATCAAGCTCACTGACAACTGCTCAGTGAAAAAAAAAAATCCCTTTTGCCAAACCTAACGGATACTGGGATTGTGAATTCTTTCGCAAAACCTTTGACACCAAATTGGGGACCTCAAATGCTGAGGGTGAGACACCTTCAACAAAATCATTTCTGTTTGCCCTCCATTGACCTTCATCCAAATACTTTCTGTCATACTTTATCTCCTTCCCTTTGGCTCTTGAATATACTCATGACTTCTTAATATAGTACAACCTGATCTATTCTATTTCTTTTGAATCAGAAGAGCCCACCCAGAGCCATGGTGCAGTCATGAGTTTCCTTCCACCAAATCTGGTAACATCTATAAGGTCAAATCCTCCCCTGCCTAGTTTTTCAAAATTCTATTTTATTTTATCTTCAGTTGCAAATTCTTTCTTCCATGTCCCCTCCACCACCCATTGAAAAAGCAAGAAAAGCAAAATCTACCCAATTATTGTGAGTAATTTCCTTGTATTTATTCCCTTTATATTATTCTGTGTGTCCATGCTGTCTCTTCTTTTAGAATATAAACTCCTGCAGAGTAAGGAGTGTTTCATCCTTTATATTTTTATCCCTAGTGCCTAGTATAGGGCTGGTCCTTAGGAAGCACTTAATAAATAAATGCTTGATTGATTCTAATTGTCAGCTGGATACTGAAGTCTTTTAATTGTCTTTTGTGGATAAGTCTTTGACTGAGAATTTCTGAGATTGTCTATATTCACTAGACAAATACTATAAGATTAATAAAGTCTTTTATGGAGAATTAGATGTGGCTTTTGCTTTGGAAAGTGGTTTCTATTTTATCCTCTGTATACTAATTACTAGCGTGGTAGTAAAAAAGAGACTTTGAGATACAAGTTTGCAATTAATTAGGGAAACTCCCAAGTGTTCATTCTGGAGGCTGATGGGGAGCTATGTCTTAATTGTTAGAGCTCCTTAGTGAAGTTCAGAATTCCTGAGAATGATTTCTGCTGCAGCTCCCCTTGGGGCTCTTGGCCCAGTAGTGTCCTTACTGCTTCACTTTTTCTTATCTGTAAAATCAATGTTGTCTCTCCAGCCGATGCTTTGCTAGCCTTCAGGTGCTCCACAAAAGTGCATGAAATACAAGGGTGTTTGTCAAGATTAACCTTTCTAAAGAGGGCTGCACTCCTGAGTGGCAGCTGAGAATCATTTTGAATCTTCTCCTTCTGCATGCTGATTGCTTTGAGCAAAAAGAACCAAGTATGTTAATAATGGACTCTAAATGAGTGTGTTTACACAATATTTAGTAAGTGAAAGCTCCTAATTTTCTTTTCAGCATTACTTCACTGGTTTCTTAAATAGCTTTTCATTTCTGTTTATTTTTTCCCCCAGACTGCAGGCTTGATAGTCTTTTCAAACAGTCTGTCAGAACTCAGAAACTCTGACAAGCTTCTTTGGAGAAAGTTTCCATTGGAGATTTCCATTGGAAAGCTTTTATAGACTTGGTAAGTGGTCTTGTATTTTTAAGACATTAATATTTTTTCTGATTTGGTACCTCCCCAGGCAGCAGAAGGAAGGATTGATGAAAGAAAAACCTATACACCTCACCTGCCAGCAAAATAGTATTAAGAATGAAGAATGAGTAAAACAGGGCTCAAAGTGCTAGTCAATGATAATTAATGATGTGCCCTCCCACTGATCCGGAGAAGTTATGGTTTTCTATGTGAATTAAATCAGTGTTATTCCCTTTGAATGATTTGAAATAATAATAAGCAGAGAGACGGTTGGTTGTTTTTAAAAATCTCACTCATTTGACTCTTCTGTAAGTCTACAATACAATGAAAACTAGTGGTCAACATGATAATAATCTCTGGGTACTGTAAGATCCTGAAATGTCTGTTTTCAATTAAGCATTCAATTCAATTAAAAAAATATAACAAAAACCATAACCACTATAGTTTGAGTGCTATATTTGGAGATTGAGCACCTGGATTCAAATCCTGCCATTTAGAACTTATGAATCCATCAACAAATATTTATCAAATGCTTATTATGTCAGACATTGCACTAAGCATTGGCAATATAAATAAAGGCAAAAACCAGTTTCTTTTAGAAGCTTATATTCTAATGGCAGAGACAACACATAAATAATTACGTACATATAAAAGGTAGATAGATAGACAGATAGATATATGGAGAAATAGAATAGATAAGAGAACCCCATAAACTGATATCCCTATCGATTACTTGATTCAAAGTCTATAATGGTAGGTATTAGTAGTTGAGGACGGGGGGTTGCTTGGAAAAAGCCTCCTGCAAAAGGTAAGCTTTGAGCTTAGTCTTGAAGGAAGGCAAGGAAACTGAGCCAGAGTTGAGGAGCTGTGCATTCCAGGCAAGTATAGTATAGATATCCAGTACAAAAGTGCAGAGAGAGAAATGAGAACAGCAATTAAGCCACTAGAGTCGGATCAGAGAGTCTGACAAGAGGAGTTAAAGGGTAAGAAGCCTGGAGAAGGAAGAAGGGATCAAGGTAAGGGGAACTTTAAGTGTCAAGTGGAAGATTTCGGATTTGGTGCAGGGAGATACTAGGGAGCCATTGTAGGACCTTGAGCAGGGTTCCTCCCAAATCTCTTAGACATACACTTTAGAAAATCATCTTGACAGCAGCAGCTGAGTGGAGGATGAACTGAAGTGAAGAAGGTTGTTATAATAGAGATATCTCTTGTTCAGAGATAACCCAGAAAAATATCTATTTATCCTGGGCTCCGTCTTCTCATCTGAAAAACAGGGAGATGCATTCAATGGCCTCCATGTTTCCTTTCAGCTCAGCCTATAATCCTGTTTATTAAACATTTACTGCATGCTAGGCCTTGGGGATACAAAGAGGAGAAATGGCAATTCTTGCCTCCAAGGGGCTTATATTCTAAAAGTAAAGAAAAACCCTTACATCCTAAAAACAGGAGTAAGGACAAAGGAAGAGTGCCATTGAGGCAAAAATGAGATCCAGATCAAGTTTTCTAGGAAACTGAAGAAGTGATCACTTTCTACAGACATTTCTACTTGGATGAACCATGAACTCAAATTGAGCATGTTCAAAACAGAAATCATTCTCTTTCCCCCTAAACATACTCACTGTTCCTAACTTCTCTAGTCATCTAGGTTCTTAAACTCAGTTATGATTAATTCTTCCCATTCCCTCATCCCCTTCCCATCACCAGTCGGCTACCAACTCTTTTCCACTCCCATGACCACCCCTCAATTCAGACCCTTACCTCCTCTCCATACTGTGCTAATAGTCTCCTTAGTCTGTCCATACTGTTGCAATAGGCTCCTGATTAGTTACTCTGACTTTCTCCAATCTATCCTCCTCTCAGCAACAAAATTAATGAAATGTCACTCCCAGCTTAATAAACTTTAGTAAGGCGCTCCCTTGCTTCTGCAAAAAGATCCAAACTCCTCAGCTGGCAGATAAAACCATTCACTTTCTGCTTCCAATCAATTTTCTAGACTGTTTTCCCATTACTCTTCCCTTGACACCTTATATTCCAACCAAACTAGCCTACTCTTAACTCCCAGTTCATGATGTTCTATCTTATGCTTCTATGATTTTGTATGGGTCTTCCCCCATGCCTATGATGCTCTGCCTTTTACCTCTGCCTTTTGGCATCCATAGCTGCATCCTAGGGTTGGTTCAGATGGCACCTTCTTCTCAAGGCCTTTCCTGACTCCCCTCCCCATATCTCTTTCCCATCATATACTTTTTGTGTGTTTTGTTGTAATTTCATCCAGTAAGGAAGCTCCCACTGAGGATTTTCACAGAGTGGGAATCGAAATCACTTCTTATGTAACTTAGAAAGTTGTCTGAAGCACTGAGAAATTAACTTATTCTCCCAGATCATACTGTAAGTTTTCAGCAAAAGAAGGCCCTAACCTGTCTTCCTGACTCACAGGCATTGGCTTTTCCATCTATTACTGTTCTAGACTGCTTCTTCCATTGCTTTGGGTTTATTTTGCATATTTTTTTGTACATATTATATCCAGGGATATAATCCTAGACTGGATTATCACTGGATAGGTTACTGAATCAAGAACTGAGTTTGTATCCTCAGCCCCTAGCACAGTGTCTGGCACCCAGTAGGCTCTTTGGGAAATGGTTCTTGGATTGAGCTGAGGAAGTTTTCAGAGAAATATTACTTGAGTGAAATTTTGAAGAAAAAAAGCATTTCAACCAGAAAAATAAAAGTATTTTGAGTAGGGCTTTTTGTGTTGAGTATTTTAAAAATATTTTTATTTTTTGAAAACTAGTGATCTTTATGATAATAAAACTCTATGAATGGAATATTTGATTAGCCAGAGTTTCCCCACTTCACCTTCAGTGCCCATGAGAGCCCATTGTCTGAATTGGCTATTTTGGGGAACTAAAATGTTTCAGGAAAGAACCTTTACAAAGATTCTTTTAACTGATATCCCTATCGATTACTTGATTCAAAGTCTATCTGGTACTAGCTGCTTCCTTTTGGAGTCCTTCCACCATCCCCATATGCTGGCAGGATGCACAGGGTGGAAGCACTTGCAGGGAGGGGGAGGAAAGCCAGCAGGAGGACTAGATTTGCAATTGGGGCCTTTGACACTATAGGGATCCTTGGGAAGGCAACAAGGTCCAGTGAATGAAGGTCTAACCTGAAATTGTTCTTGTTGGTGGTTTTATTGCATACCCCTATGATAGTCAGAAGAATCCCTCTTTGGGGCTGCTATTAGGTTGGTTTGCATCTCTGAGGCACGTCTTTATGCTGGAAGAATGTTTGTGCTCCTTTTAAAATTAGTTTTTAAGAGAAGTTTGATTCATTTCATTGATTCTGCCTGGAACAAAAAAGGAAAAAACAAACACTGATTTTCAGGGATATGAATTTCTTCTTCTTCTTTTTTTTTTTTTTTTTTTTTGCCTCAAAGGGCTTTGTTATCCAGGAGTGTTTGCCAAGTGTTCTATTTCATGGATTTTAATGAAAGTCTGGGGCTCCATTTTTCTTCTAGATCAGTTTTTGGGGGCTATATTGCTTTCATATGAAATTTGGAATCTCAAGCTTTAGATGTTATCTTGACAGAAGCAGATAAGTTGGCAAAGGAAGATGTGGAAGGTCTTTGAAACTAGGAAGACCTAATAAATGTAGATGGATGAATTTTGTGCAGGACATTTTGGGGCAGGCCATCGCTTCTAACTTAGAAGGAAATTAAAACAAGCTTCCCTTAACAAGCCCTGCTTTGGAAAAGGAAAGCAGCGAGCAGCCTCATCTGTTACAGCTTTCAAGCTTCATCCAAATAAGATTGCTCTGTTTCAGTTTACACTGAGGCCCCCTACTTGTCCAATGTCTATGCCCACAGCCAACAAAATGGAATCAGCATTTAGCTGCCAGGGATTAAAACTCCAGAAAAGTACAGAAACATAAATGTTCCCATCTGAGAGTTATTGGGGAAATAGTAGGAAATAGTAGGCTAAATAAAATTATTTCCACTTCTAGTGTTTGACTTTAATGTTTATCTATTAGTGTTAAAGATAATCAGACCATTTTTTTTCCATAAAGGAAATGGTATGTGTCTGTACAAAATAACATTAACATAAAGATATGGAGCATAACAGATAAGAGGAGATATAGAATGGCAGAAAGGGTGAAGAACTGGCTTTAGTGTCAGGAAGAACTAGGTTGAAATCCAGTACTTACTATGCAAATGTGGGTAAGTCATTTAACAAACTTTAAGAGCCCCAGTCAACTCACTGAAAACTGTAATAAATCAGCAAGCACTTCTTATGTGCCAACCACATGCCAGTTATGGGTGAACAAAGATAAAAAGGAATCATCTCTGCCCTCCAAGATCTTATATTCTATTGGGGAATATATGAATATACTCAAAATGTAAATAATTTTTTTTTGAGGAGGCATTAGAAGCTAGGAGTGAGAATGTGGCTGGGGGAGAGGATCAGGAAAGATCTAATATAGAATATGGTGTTTTACAGACTGTAACCTTATTGAAGGAAGCTCTTCCAATGGAATGAATTAAAAAAAAAAAATCTGATGGCATCAGCTGAGGCCCTTAGTTTTTTCTACTCTGTTTTAGTTTGGTTTCCTCAAAGAATTCCATCATGCAGTTGAAGCTCTTTCCCTCTGTTATCTTCTTGTCACACTTCATTCCTGAGTTCCTGATTCTAGGTGACTTAAATTCATTACTTTCTGAATGGTAAAATCATCCTCTTGTTCTCTAAGTGGCATATACTGATTGGAGAGATGGACAGTTAAATTTTTAGTGAGAGCTTTTGGACCTTGGAAATGAGGGACTGTTACAAAATTAGGGTTTAGATTTATTATTTTGCTGATTGTCTAGACCAGAGGTATCAAATTCATGGTCCTCTGACTCCAAAGCAGTCCTCAAAACTTCACCGTGGGGTCAAAAACAAGATTAAAATGTAGTTTGGGAAAATCTAACAAAATAAATAAAAATATTATACAGCATAGATAATGTTAATTTGTGGTTTTCTAAGTTAGCCTGTAGAGATCTATTTCTATTTGAATTTGATACCACTGGTTTATTAAGAAACAGTTGGAGGAGCAGCTAGTTGGTGTAATGAATAGAGCACCAGTCCTCAAATCAGGAGGACCTGAGTTCAAATCTGGACTCAGACATATAACACTTCCTAGCTATGTGACTTTGGGCAAGTTACTTAACTCCAATTACCTTAGCAAAAAAAAGAAAAGAAAAAGAAAGAAAAAAAGAAACAGTTGGAGAAAACAATGGAGATTAAATTTATTTTTTTATTATTATTATTTTTAAATTAATTATTTTTTTTTTTTTGCTGAGGCAATTGGGGTTAAGTGACTTGCCCAGAGTCACACAGCTAGGAAGTCTTAAGTGTCTGATGTCAAATTTGAACTCAGGTCCTCCTGACTTCAGGGCTGGTCCTCTATCCACTGCGCCACCTAGCTGCCCCGAAATTAAATTTAAAAGCATTTTTTTTTCCTTTGGAGAGCTGATTGTTAAACATTCAGCAGCACATTCCTGTTCTCACTGTACTTTCTAACATTCTTTAACACATATTTAGATTAGCTGTTCTATCCTTTTAACACCTTCTATGGAACTTCACAAGAAGTGTGCTTCCCTTTTCCTTTCAATAAACATCTTTCTTACCCCTTTTCTCACCTCATCTATAGTTTTCCAGGAAAGAACTCCTATCTTGACTCAACAGAGCTAAAAATTCCAACCTTTTCTCCTTTCCTAGTTCTTTTGCTCCTACCTCTTCTATTTGTCTAGGGGTAGATAGGCCAAGATATAGAAATAATAGGACCAGGATGGGAGAGTGATTAATGTGGGGATTATAACTTAAATCTTTAATGATCTTTGTGCCAGACTGGTAGCCTGGTTGCAGGATCAGGACTGGAGAGGAGTCCCGGTGAATCTGGCTAAATCCTGGGAAAGTTGACCTCTAAAAGAGCTGGGTGTCTCCTAGCTCATGTGTGGGACAGTGAACCTAAATTAAAATCAGATTCTCTCAGAGTAAGAAAAGCGAAAAGAGGTTTATTATGATTTCCTAACACAGGGCAACTCCTAGCAGACAAGGAGTCAGTAAAGGAATGCAAAGTGAAAACTGCAAACCCAGGATTATATAGACCCTAACCAGAAGCCCCCACATCCCCTTCTGACCTTTTCTCCCATTGGCTGGAGATTCTAATTTATCCAGAGACTAAAGATCGACCCCAGAACCCACTTTACAGTATTAGGTATTTAAATGCTAATGGAAAGGAGTGGGGGGACAAGAGGGAAATGTTTGTTTATCTAAGATAATTGAACACTTGCAGCTTTTAATTATAACTCAACTTGTTATTGAAAAGTCTCAAGTCACATTTAGGGTATAGATTGAAACTACATCCTTATGAGAGGTCTGCACTCAGTTTATCCCATTCACTCATTATGCCCCCTACTTCAGAGTTGACCTCTGGGGAAAATAAACAAAATTTAGGGATGGTTCATTTTTAGGTTCTCAAAAAGGATCAACACAGTCTCTTCTAAAAAGTTACTCAATATAAAAAGTAGTATCAGATATAGGACAGTTATTTTTCTTCCAACACAAAAAAAATTTAAAATATATAAAATGCATTCTGACAAAATGCTCAGAGCATGAAATAGTAACCCCATCATTCTATTACATTTTCCCAGAAAATCTATTTCACTTTCTCCACTGCCCTGCTCTGTCCTCATAGCTCACAATTTCAAATTTCTTGATGAATTGTACCCAGTTTTAAGCATTTTTAGATTTTCATATGTAGGAAGTTGTCGTATTTTTCTTCAAAAAGTTATTGCAAAGATCACTTTCTACTGGACAACCAACACACATATTCAGAAACTCCTGATCTCAATAATCTAGTGATCATTTGTACTCATGGAAGGAAAGACAAAACAGAAGTAAGTAGGTCCTTAAAATCTAGTTTCACTTAGGCAAGAAAAACCCATTCTTGTTGCCATATGCTAGTAGTTTGTATTTTTGGTGGGGAGGGAGGGCAGAAAGATACTCTTTCCCCAGCATTAGAAATTTAAGAGAGAATTCTAACATGATTGAGGGAGAACAAGAGTCACTCTTGGACCATTCCCTCCCGTCTAGGGCCTATTACAACCTTTTCAATCCTCCCCTCATTCCTTTATAGTGAACAGGGTACCAATAAAGCATTACTGAGTCATCCCAAAATCTAAGTCCTTCAAGACATGCAAAAGAAGGTGGTCCCCCCAGGCCCCAATCTGCCAGATTAGAGATCCCTGGTATGTTCCCTGCTACATCTGTAACTAAGATAGACCTAGGAGCAGCCCCTCCAAGGAGCAAGAAAACTTAGAGGTGACGGAGTTCCAGTTCTGGTTTTGATTGGTGACTTTTAAAAATCACATTTACAAAGTTATGTAAGAAAGAATCATTGTTTTCATAAAAAGACAGGAGCATACAAGGAGAGGCCCTCTTAGAGCTTTTGTTAGTTATGTTCAAAGACATACTTGTAATTTTTGCAAGGCTGTGGATTTATCAGCTAAACAAAATACTGGAAAATTCCACTTAAAAGTAGGGTGAGAAAAATGAAGTTGAGGAATCGAGTTTGGGGTAGTAGAATGAGCCCTGAATTTGGAGCCAGAAACATTGTGTTCAGATCTCAGCTCTGTCATATATTATTCACATGGCCTTCTCTGGGTCTCTGCTTTCTCATATATAATATAAGGGGATTAGAATAGATGGCCTCTGCATTTCTTTACAATTCTAAATCCTATCCTCCTCAGTGTCCTTTTGTGTGTGAGGGAGAAGTCATATGATAGCATGTCAGTAAAAACAATTTCTATTACATATGTGCTTGGCCACTGCTCAATCTGTACCCCAGAAAGTCATCTTGTGTCATATCAGTTGCAAATTATGATTTCTAGAATGTTTACAGTAATGCAATATTGGTTAAGTAAATTCTAACTATCTGTGATTTCAGAACAACTTGCCTAAATGGTGTGAGTGCTCAAACTTGTCCCATGCTTTTACAATGTATTCAATGTGCTTCCTTTCCCTGGTTTGGGCAGTAAGAGTGGAAGCTCAAGACTTATCAGGCGATGCTTTTCTTCCTTCCCTTCTTCCCTTCCTCCCCAAGTTTAGTTGTAGAAAGCCATTTAACATTATTTAATGGCAGTCATTTTCTTATGAAAATTAACCTGATCCAAAAGTTCTTTTAGAAAAAAAGCTAAGGAACATTTTAACCTGAAAGTCTTCTATATGTGTGGGTATATATATATATATACATACCCACACATATATCTGTGTATACATAAGCTATTTCTTCAAAGACATTCATAATAGCAATTTGTTACTGCAAAAAACTAGTTACCTAAATGTCCAACAGTAGGAGAATGAATAAACAAATTGTGGCACATTAATGTAATAGAATGTTATAATGTAATTAAGATAGGTGAGTATGAGGAATCTAAGGAAATATGAAAGGGAAACTATTAAATAATGCAGAGTAAAAAAAGCAAAGTCAGAAGGACATAATATACACTGATCATTTAAAAGGAAAAATGGATGGAGATGAATAGACAAAGATCTTTTTGGTGATGGAAAAGGGGTAAAATAATATTATTATGACACTTGATGCAATTAGTTTCATTGAGTTGTAAACAGTTGCAAAATAATATTAACTAACTGTATTGCTGTTCAGTATTGTTTATGAGAAAACTTTTTAAAAAATAGAAAAAAAGAGGGGAGATTAATTGGTTATAGTCTATGACATGGCAGCAGAGGTCTCAAAGACTGTCTCCCCCACCCCAATTTCCGTTCATTTTGAATGAATATGCAGAATACGCCTACTCTTCTTCTAACTTGGGTCTACAAAATCAGCACTTTGAGTTTGGGGTTCTTTTAGGGTAGAAATTATTCAGAGCTCTCCACTGTTCTTCCCACTCAATGCCTTGAATGTTCTGATATGACACAGAGAAGCTTTTACATTATATGTTAAATTGCTTTCTCTGTGTCAAATTAGTTTGCTAAATTGCTTTCTGCATGTTGCTCCTCAATAGCACAGAACCCCTCCTCTTCTGCATGGATGCAGATATTTCCAGTAACGTTTTGCTGTCATGAAATATGACTTATGGAAAGTATGATTGAATATACAGTCAGTAACTCTGATCTGAATGTTTCAGGTAGTTATGTAAATGACATCTATGGAACAGTAGGACTGTGGCATTAGGGATGTGTTTAGCAACCAAATTTAGAGAAATGGGGGAAGGGAAGGAATATCCTGGAATTACAAGGATGCTACTGCCTTTTAGTTGTAATAATAACCAATATTTTTAGAGTGCTTTATGGTTTGCAAAGTGCTTTAAACATACTGCCTCCTTTGATTCTCATAGCAACTCAGGAAAATAGGTACTATGGATATTTTATCTCCCTTTACAGAGAAAGAAACAGACTCTGGGCAATATCGATTGTCAGACTGTCAGTAAGTATTAGATGTCCTGATTTAATTCAGTAGCAATTCTCTGTAAATGAAGGCTTTAACATCAAGAAGTAAACCCTATATTAATGATTCCTTTTAACAAGGTAAGAATCAAAGATTATTTCAAGTAAATATATATTTGTATATTTGTAAAAGACATTTTAGGCCTCTTTTATTTATTTATTATTGACTCAAATTTGTGATTTCATCAGTGCTGGAGAATTCTGGCTACCCAGGGAAGTAGGCAATTCTTCTGTACCTTAATATTAAAAACTTGTCATGGACATTGAGATATCAAATGACTCACTCATGGCCAGTATGATGGCTCAGAGGTAGGATTCAAACCTAGGACTTCCTGGCTTTCCTAAGCAGCCCTCAATGAGCAAAGCTACATTACCTTTCCCTTACAACTTAGTAGAGTAAATAGGTGAGCCTGGGTTTTGTTGTTGTTGTTTGTTTGTTTGTTTGTTTGTTTAGCAAAGTAATCCCAGAGTTAGGAGACAAACTGGAGTTCTGATTCACAAATTCTTTCTTCCAAATATCAGACCACATCCACACCAATGTGTTGTTTCAAAGCAGTGCTTAATAATCATCACTTTAAAAAAAAATTAGAGCTGAAAAAAAAGATATCCTTAGGGGTGGATTTGTAGATTTTGGTAGGGAATAATTTGTACCATACATGATAAAAATTTGAATACTTCTTTTCTAATTTCTCTGTCAAAAAGCAGCATGATTCAGGGTTGAACATTTTTAAATGCAGGTTGTAAGGCATTTGATATGAAAGGTGTGCTATTAACATAAGGTATTATTATTTCATCTAACAGAAAGAAAAAAAATCATAGCTCCCCAACTATTTTACAATCTTTGTTTTGTGCTTAAAAGCTAAAACCCTCACTAACATGGCTCTCCTAAGATGTCAAAGAGTTTTATAGGAAAGCACAGAGCCCAAACTCTCAAATATTTTTGCGCTGCCAAGTTTATCAAGGAACGGAGAGTCTTTGGGGTTTTCTTCCTGCCTTCCTGTTCCTTTATGATGATGAGAGGATCTTAAATGATAGCCATATTTCAGGAGCTGAATTATACTCTCCGAAGCAGGGACTTCTAATAGTCAGAACGGAGTGATTCTAGCAGTGCCTTAGGAACACAGAAAGCATTTCACATTGTTTTGAAAAAGAGCCGCTAAATATTGCATGTAGTTTTCTCCATCAGATTGTTTATTTCTCGGCATTTTAAAAAGATACTTAATTTTTCTCAGCAGCTATTTTTGTCAACACGCTGGGGGAAGAGATTTTTAAGGGCAAAATTTGCATGGGGTGCGCCAAGAGCTGGTATTTTCCTGGAAGGCTGCTCACTACTCGCATAAAAATAAATCTCGCACTGCTCTCCAGAAAATGTCCTTGGCATTTGGTGTACTCTCTAAGCAGCATCCCGCATCTAGGGTTTCAGAGAAAGGGAAAAAGATGCCGGTTTGATTTGTTTGCTTCAATGCATACTGAGCTTTCACTGGAAAACAGAAATGGGGCACTAGAGGGCGCTGTCTGATTTGCTTTTTAACTTCATAATGCAACTGATTATTGCCAAGTATCAGCGGATTCTTTTAGCCTCGACCAAATGGGAATTAAAAATAGGGTGTGAGGACTTGACCCTCTCTGCCACTCTCCCTCCCCTCCACTCCAGGTTCAGAATGAGGTAGGTGTTTTGAAAAATTCTGAATTATTAAAAAAAGTCATTTTCTATTACTATGGGCTTTGACGATTGTCATTGTAATAATTTTTAAATTCCTTTGACTGGAAGAAAATTTATTGGATTCCAAGCTTTTCCGAAATGTCAAATGAGTCTTAAAATAGCTGAGAAATTAAGCAATGTAAAACAATTAGTGCTCTTGAGTTTTTGTATTAGCATTTTCCAACACTTTGACTATAGCCCTCCCCAATCACTGAGCTAAGAATCAAGGATAGGTAGAATTCCCTCTTGGAAGAAACACCTAGCCTGGAGAGACTGACTGATTTCTTTATTAGGACATAGATCCAGGGTTGACAAGGCTTCCAATTAGATTTCTTTTTTAATATCTGACATAGCAGTCATTTTTTTTTCTTCCTTATACTTAATTTTCAGACAGAGATCAACTTACACTGTCCAGTGTCTAACTAGAAAAGATAGCTTGTTATTCCCCTATTGTCGTTGAGGAAATAGAAATAGAGATATAGCAAATGATTTCTCCTCTGAATAATGAGTCTGTAGAGGATCTCAGAATAACTGCACTGTTCTCTTAACTTCTATTTATCTTGAGAGGGAGGAAGCCAACAGAGCTATTGTTAATATAGGTTGGAGTAATTAACTCAAATTTAGGGATCTGACCCCCATCCAGGTTAAAATCAAATAAAAGAAATGTGGTGAGAACATTTCAAGCTACTAAGAATAATAAGCTGAGGTTTATAAAGACTGGGAGTAGGGATGGGGGTAAGGTGGAATCTTGGAAGTCTAGCAATCATTTTAAATAAAAAATCAGTTTAGATCACAGTCGTAGATCTTGAGATAGAGAAGGGACCAATTTTTTCTTTTGCTTATGAAGCAACTGAGGTCCAGGGAGTAAGATGCCAATCTGCTCCAGTTCTGGATCTGGACTTGTATTTCATTTTTTAAAAATATTTTTATTGAAGTTTTTTATTTTCAAAACATAAGCAAGGATAATTTTTCAACACTGACCTTTGAAAAACTTTGTGTTCCAATTTCTCCATCCTTCTCCCCATCCCCTCCTCTAGATGGCATATAATCTAATCTATGTTAAATATGGCAAAATATGTTAAATCCAATATAGGTATACATATTTATACAATTATCTTGCTGCACAAGAAAAACCAGATCAAATAGTAAAAAAAAAAAATGAGAAAGAAAATAGAATTCAAGTAAATCACAACAAAAACAATGAAAATGCTATGTTGTGATCCACCCTCAGTTCCCACAGTCTTCTCTCTGGGTGTAGATGGCTTCTTCATCACAAGATTATTGGAACTGGCCTCAATCATTTCATTGTTGGAAAAAGTCACGTCCATCAGAATTGATCATCATATAATCTTGCTTTTTCCATGTACAATGATCTCCTGGTGCTGCTCATTTCACTCAGCATCGGCTCATCTAAGTCTCTCCAGGCCTCTCTGAAATCATTCTGCTGATTGTTTCTTATAGAACAATAATATTCCATAATATTCATATTCCATGACTTATTATATTATTATATAATTTATTCTCCAATTGATGGGCATCCACTCAGTTTCCAATTTCTGCCATTACAAAGAGAGCTGCCACAAACATTTTTGCACACATGGGTCCCTTTTCCTCCTTCAAGATCTCATTGGGATACAGGTCCAGTAGAATCACTGCTGGCTCAAAGGGTATGCACAGTTTGATAGTCCTTTGGGCATAGTTCCAAATTGCTCTCCAGAATGGTTGGATTTGTTCACAATTCTTCCAACAATGTATCAGTGTCTGGACTTGTATTTCAGGAATGAGGGACTCCTTCTACTAAGGAGTTGTACCAATCCTTATATAAATGACTCTCTGAGAAAAGCCCTGGCCTCCTGGGGCACTCAGAGGGTAAGGGATCCTGCCTGAGGTTTCAAAGCGATCATGTCTTGGAGGGGACCCTTGGAATCCACTTCCCGTTTTCAATCTAGTTTGCCCAACTATCTCCTTGGATGGTGTTAGAAAGTGAATAGTCATTGAAGGAAGTCATCTTTGGAGCTGGTTCTCTAAATCTGTTATTCTTACAGGAACTGTTTTCTTCAAAATCAGGAAGGAGTGTGTGTTGTCTCCCACCTCATTTATTCCTCCTCTGCTATAAGATTGTTTCTTCAACTCCCAGGATATACCTCTGAGACTCTCAATGTCCAAATGAAAGGAAGAGTCTATCCCCCTCATTTTCTTGTTCAGTGCCTTTGTAGTTATCAGCAAAGCCCTCTGCCTAAACAAGGTAATTTTTTAAAAAGTTGAATGGGTGAGAACCCAGGGAGAGTGATTGCTGCTCGCTGCAGTGCCACAACATAGATTTTCAGCTCAACATGTTCTTTGAGCTGTGAGACTAGTGATTTTCACATGTGGGAGAGGCCCTATTGGTCACACCTACCCCCAACTTAGCAGCGCTTAGCTTCTCAGCACTCTTAGCTACACATAAAAGCACCAAGAAGCTTAAAGGCAGAAGATATAACTTCAAAGCTTTCCTTGGGGCTAGTTTGACTTGTCTTTACCCTTGAAAGGAGAAGCACTATATGGATGCGTTGAACAGAGTCCACATGTAGCTGCCAGCCATAGTGATGTGTACAAAAGCTATTTACTGGGGGAGGGGGGGGGGAAGGCTGGTGAATTGTACCACATCAATGAAGGGCTAATGCATGAGGATCTACAACTACTAATACAGCCAGAGTCCAATCTCTACAGGAATCGCTGTTGCATCATTATCTGCCAGGTTCTTACTCCTCTTTGACTGAAAGAGCTCATTTGAGGGTGAGGGTAGGGTTGGAGGTGCATCCAGCCCTCCATCCTACTCTGGGACAGCTCTAATTAAAAGGAAGTTTTTCCTGACATCAGAACTAAACTGACCCCTTTACAACTTCCATCTTAGTTCTGATTTCTTCCCTTTAGGGCTAAGTAAACTATAAGGGCCTCAAATGTCAAACAGAGGAAAGGCAAGAGGGAGTCACTGCAGGTTCTTGAGTTGGGGAGTCTCCTCAAAGCTGGGTCATTTCCTGGCCCGAAATAAAAATATGTGAAAACTCGGATCAACTATCAATCACCTGCCTCTTCTGTTTACACTTTCCTTTTCTGATGAAATATATTTTGCTGACTTATTTGAGTATCTGCTTATTATCCTTTCTCCATTTTTACTAGAACAGAAGCTCCTTAAGGGCAGGGAATTAGTTCCTCTTTGATTGCATATTGCTTTTATATATAGTAGGTACTTAGCAAATGCTGGTGAAATGTAGCAGTGAATGCCATGCTAGAGTAGGATCAGCTTCTCTCTGTCTTTTGAGGACATCCCCAGTCTTCCACTGCCCCTGGGTTTGTAATCTCCAAGTCATCCTTAACATTCCTTTCCCTTACTCTATCACTTGCCAGATCTTGTCAGCTTTAGCCCATCAATGACTTTTACATCATTTCTCTTAGCTCCTCTTCCCTCATATTCACCATCCTTGTTCAGGCTCTCACCATCTCTTGCTTGGTCTATTAAAATAACCTGATTGGTTTTGTTACCTCTAGTCTTCCCCTTTCCAATCCACCTTACACTGCCAAACTGATGCTCAGAAAATCAATCAGGCAATTGATCAAAGTTTATTAAGTACTTTCTATGTGCCAGGCACAGTGCTAAGTGCTGGCTTGTCACTCTCCAGCTCAAGAAGCTTGGGTGATTTCTTATTGCCTGTCTAGAATAAAATACAAATGCCTCTTTTTTGGCAGTAGAAGCCCTTTCCGTTTCCCTCCTTCCCATACTCTATTGCTGAATGTGACAGTCCATCTCCTATTTTAGGGTCAGGCAGAGTCTGTCCCCCAGGCCTGGAATGTAAATCTCCATCCTTTTCTCTGTCTGCCTCTGTCAAGGATCAGCTCAAATGCCACTTCTTCCATGAGGTCTACCCTGATGCTCCTGGATGTTAAGCCCTCCCCGACTCCAAATTCCTTAACGTGTGTCTGTGTGTCTGTGTGTGTGTGTGTGTGTGTGTGTGTGTGAAATATCTCTTTAAATATGTTTATGCTGTTTTTTGTGCTATAATTCCTTGAGGGCGGGATCTGTCTTGTTCACTGCACCTAACCTATAGGAGATACTTAATGCTGTTGAAGGGAATGAATGAAAATCAGTGAGTAAGAAAAAGTCCAGTCACCAAGGAGTGAGAATACTTGAACACAAAAGTTTATTGAAGCATAAAACACATTAAATTATTTGGTTGCTTTGTAAAAGGGGACAGAGTGGGTATGGGGTGGGGTGGAGGAGGAATCCTTAGGTCTGCAAAAGAGAAACCCAGTGGTGAAAACTGCCCTGGCCAGGGGAAGAGAGGAGCTCAAAAAGAGGAAATCATAACCTTCCTTTGATGGTACCCAGATAGGCCACTTCCAAACATCTTAGATCTTTAGAGCCTTGCAAACTCTCCAGTTGTTTCCTCCTGACTTTGTTTTGGAAATTTCTCTCACTGTTAAAACTGTGACCTGGACAATTGCATGGGTTTCTGTCCTTCTCTAAACACAGGGATGCTATTTTCATTGGCTTCTTTCCTTCCCCCCACCACCCCCCAATGCTTTTTGTTTGGGGAAGAGTCAAATTTTTTGGAGGTGGAGAAGTTGAAATTTCAGGCGAAATGGATGCTGTCCATGATTGGTTTTTAGTAGCACCAGGGTGTGCTCACTCATCCACATAGCCTGGAATTTCCCTAGCTTCAGAGAGTCCGTTTTGCTCCATTTTCAGCCTTGAGAGGCTGAATACTTCTGGATGGGTTTGGACTTAGGGGCACACACTTTTAATCCTACAAGGAATTGAAGTAAGTAAATTACAGTACTTTAAATAGAAACCTTGAGTTTATTATGAGGTTGTGCCTGATTTGTACACCAAATGCCATAGTGAAATCTGGGTCAGGATGAGGAGGGCGATCCAAACT
The DNA here is from genome assembly GCA_016696395.1 of Antechinus stuartii. Lineage (NCBI taxonomy): Eukaryota > Metazoa > Chordata > Mammalia > Dasyuromorphia > Dasyuridae > Antechinus > Antechinus stuartii. The sequence goes on from MU174354.1 coordinate 40,348,306, forward strand.
TGGAGTTCAACAGAGGAATTAGAGGCTGTGAAGAGAAAGAGAATTGTTAACATAAAATACAGTATCAGGATGGATACCTTTGTTTCCTCCTGACTTTGTCTTGGAAATGGGCCTAAGGAAAAAAAAGGCTTCATATTGCCTCAATCATCTCTGGCATAAGTGAGTTCTATAGTCATGTTACTGATTTGGTTGAACTTCAAATAGGAACTACTTTTAGCAAAGGTAAAATCACTTATTTAACTTTTCATTCCTTTCCCTAAAGTGACTGTCAGGAAGATTAAGAGGTTGATTCCTTTTGGGTAAAAGGTCTGGAAAGGATCCTGGGGAAGGGGTTTGGGAATCACCTCTGCAGCTCTTGCCATCTTCCTGCAGGGTCCCTGTCACACAGCTGCACAGAGGTCCATCCACTCTGCTTGTGCAGATCTGTTCACAGCCACCATTGTCTTCACACCAGTCTAGTCCTGAAAAGAATGTATGTCAACAGCCAATGAGGTGGACTGCTCACAAAGAACTACATCTTGAATTTAATGATTTAAAAGGAGCAGATGAAAAAGAAAAAGCAAGTCCTTTTGTGATTTAATACAATTCAACAAAAGTAGTTACTTGAGGGGAAGTTACTAATTCTTCTGAGGATGATGCCTTCAGCCACCCTACCCAGCCCACACAATATTACTTTTTAGGAAAGTGTTCATTGACTGGATTCATAACATAGCACACACCCTAAAGTTAACTTGGGTCTTCAAAGTATGTTGCTTTAATAATTAATGGTATTTGGGGAAAGTACATACTTTTTCTCCTAATAGGTCCCACTGAAATGATCTGTTCTTTGGGTTCTTTTGTGTAATCTGTGGCAATCCTGGAATTCTGTGGGCAATTCTGAAAGACAAAACACCAGAGAGCCCATCTCATTCTTTCAGGCTGATCATTTATTCTTTCCAACATCCCCACCCCCAAAAGAGTCCATGGCTTCAGCCTCAAGCATGACTGCTGCTTAGATTAATTAAAACCAATGCATCTTGATCATTGAACCCACTGGGAACATGAATGTTCTGTGTTAAACAGAATTGGAGATATTTTCTGCACCAGGGTCAGATTATAGAGGGCTGCCTGTCTGGTGATGAGGGCTGGTTTATCTCATTATATACTAATGTAGACAGAATTGGAGGGCAGTGTGGTTCCCATCAATCCCTTCTTAGAATATAGATGCATGACAAATGTGATGATGAAGCATAGAAGGTGAGGTACCAGGTGAAAATTCTGTCAAAACTAACAAGCATGGTGGTGAAGTAACTACCTGGCACCGGAGAGAAAAATGCTTCCAAGTCTACTGTCCCCCAAGGCACAAGTAGGAGTACACAAAGGGATGCTGAAGAAATTTCATCCCAATGGTTTCATAGCTTGTTAGAATTCAGAGAGATGTGAAAGATAGTTATCATTATCATGATAGCCAGCATTTACATTGTGCTTTAAGGTTTGTGAGGCATTTTATGTATATTATCACATTTGATCCTTATAACCACCTTGGGAGGTAGGTGCTAATCTATATAGATGAGGAAATGGGGTCTTAGAGACAGTGTAGTGACATGCCTGGATCACCCAGTTAACTATTTGAGGCAAGATTTGAATTCAGACCATTAAGTCCAGAATTTTATCCAGTCTGTCACCAAGGTGGCTAATTGAGACGCTCTAATTCCCTCATTTTTACAGATGAGGAAAGTGAGTCCCAGAGAGGTGAAGTGATTTGGAGAGAGAGAGAGTCAGACTTTGAATCAGTAGAAATTTGGCTTTATATTTTGCCTCTGACACTAGCTGTGTGATCAAGGGCACGTCACTTAATTTTCCTGAATCTCATTTTCCGATAATGGGATACTTACAGCATCTGCTTCACGAGGCTGTTGTGAGAGTAAGTTGTGATAAGTTGGGAGGCTAAGTGAGGGTAAATGTCAGCTGTTATTGTCTAGAGCCTGCCACACAGCAGACACTTAAATACTTTTGAATTGAACTAAATTGTCCAAAGTCTCACAGATGGTTAATAGCAGGAGTTCAGGCTTAGCTCAGGAGAGTGCTTGGGACAGACAGAACTTCAGGCTTAGACCAAGAATGGCAGTTTGTAATCGTATGTCCCCATATAGCCTTGGCGTTGGCACAGTAAAAACAAGCCTTTGAGGGACAGGGAAGTGGGATAATTGACCATCATTTCACCATTCCCTTCTCTCTTATTCCACTGATGCTGACTCTTCACCACCACCCCCCTGAAGGAGTGGAGAGCATTCACACTGAAGCTTTTGCCAAGAGCCATAGAGAGGACAGATAACACACATTTTTGGTCCTCGCATCCTGCCATCTGGGAAAAGCTCACCAGGGAGAGAAAAAGATGAAGGATTTCATTTCTCTGCTGCTCACTTACAATTTTGCAGGAATATTTTTCTGAATCACAGAGTGACACCGCACAGTGAAGGTGAACTTCATCATAGTCCCCGATGAACTTGAAGACTGTGACGTGGAAGCGACAGGTGAGAGACACGCCATTCTCCTCAATGCCAATGGTGTTATCTTTAATATTCTGACACCTGCTCAGAAAGAAAAGTGCGATCTTTGCTTCTAGCACGTTTTCTACTCTGATACATTGTTCAGTCTATAATCACTTTAAAATTGCATCCTTTCCAAAAGACTACCAGGAATGACCTTATAACAATGTCTTTGTAACTGAACAGATACTTTCTTGAATATTAGGGTTTGGGAGTCATCATCCCTGTTATATATTATCATAGGTTAATTAGTACCATAACTGCCAATAAAGATTAAAGAGAAAACCTTCTCCTTTGATTTCATCTCTGCTTTTGCTGTTTTGCTGATAGATTTTTAATCAACAGAAGATGATTCTCTACGTAATGCATTTCTTCAGTTAAAATTTTTGGAGGTCATTTCATTGGTATAGAAATTTCCCAGTCAGGAAGCCCTGGCAGACTGACATAGATCTGCAACGGTGTATGCTTAGAGTACCCTGGAACACAGAGAAACTATGAGATTTGCCCAAAGTCACATAGCTAGTGTGTCCAAGGTAGGACTTGAACCCAGTTCTTTCTTATTCTCAGGACAGATAACTTTCCATCAACTCCTGAAGCTTAATTGCTCTTCTATAATATCAGGTTTCCCAAGTCACCTTGAGTCATGGGATGATGGCTATGACTTATGTGGGGGAGGGTGTTAGCAATAGAGTTCAATCACAGAAATCCATTAACTCTGCTGAATCCTCCTTGGAGATAGCCCAAATAGCAATGGAAAAACACCTTGGTGGGCGCTGGTAGCTTGCAGCATGTTGCCAAAAATGTAGCATGTATACAGTGTGAATGAGACCAATGGTGTCACTAAGGACATGATAAGGAGAAGTGGTGAGGGAAGTTAGAGGACCTGGATTCAGTTCCTTCCTGCCTCTGATGTGTACCATCTGTATGGCAGGGACTAAGTTACTTAATTCATTCTCTGGGACTCAGTTTCCTCATCTCTGAAATGAGCGGGTTGCACAAGATGGCTTCTGAAATCCCTTCCAACTCCAGATCTAAAATTCAGTGACACTTTATATTATTGGAAAAGGATCTGGATCAATCATGAAACAAGAATGAAGGTGAATATCTCAACAGCTTAATTCCTGCACTCCCAGAATATTACAAGCAGTTCACCAGAGCTTTGAGTGCATCCTCTATGGAAGGATAAAGTCATGCATCACACTAGATTAGTAAAATCAGTTAGACTGTAATTTGTTTCTGAGGAAAGAGTGTCCATTTTGATTCAATCCCAGATCCATCTAAATCAGAAGATTATGCCATGGAAAAATCTTTGAGATTTATTGTGAAGGCTTACCATATGTTATGGTATAGGGCCACTGGTATAGAGACTCAGGAATCATGGGATGATGGAGAACTGGAAGGGACCTAAGAGATCATTAAATTCTTTCTGGATCAAGGTGGGAGCTGGGTAGAATGGGAATATCAAAGGGTGATATCTCTTAAATGTGACATAGGCTCTACCAACTACATCCTATACTTCTGGCATTGCTTCAATGAGCATTTCTTAAGCTTGGCATTTGCATCCCTTAAGGCAATCAATCATCACACTGAGTGGGGAGCCACAGCATTAGGGAAGTTCTGAGTGGTGAAAGACTGATATGCAATCAACTGAACATAGTTATTTTCTCTTCCCTATGACTCCCCCATCTCAATCTATGGTTCAGAGATAATTAGAACTGAAGTTATCTTCATAGTCTCTTGTATTTGTTTGTTTTTATAATTAGGAGCCAGAAGTGCTAAAGTTGAAGAAATCACCTTGTCTAATCCTCATATTTGACAAATGGGGAAACAGACATCCATAGAGGTTGTTACTTGTTCAAGTTCATACAACAAAGCCAATGCTAGAACAGGTTCCCTGATTCCCAGATCAGTATTCTAACCATATTAGGAAAAACCAAACTTGCCTTTTAGGAAAATGGCCATGTGGAAATACATTTGCTCTACTGACTTATACCAGGGAGGGCTATTACTTATGCTGGGGAGGGTATTAGCAATAGAGTTCCAAAAGAAAGAAAAGGAAAGAAGAATTGTCAATTAATTTTTTTAATATATAGAAGAAAAAGAAAGTTGAGAACAGTATACAAATGGGACAATTTTGTTACTACCTTGTTAAATGTAATGCATACTTAAAATGTATATAACTCTCTTATTCTTTCGGTGTTGAAATATTCATTTTGTGAATGGTTGTTAAATTCATCACAATGAAAGAAAAGTTAAAAAAAAACTAGAAAACATAAGGAAACTCAACATTGGAAGCTGACTTTTTCTTTCCCTGACATTCATTTGGATTTTATCTTCCCATAAGTTTCCCTAACGAATCCCCATTCTCCTATTGGTCAGTGCTCTTCTTCTTCCCAAACCTGTGCTTATGCTTTCTCCCCCCCAGGAGAATATAAACTCCTAGAGGGAGGGGATTGCTTTTTCATTTGTCTTTCTATTCCAGTTGCCTAGCAGAATAACTTGTATATGATAATGATAAAAAAATTGATGATATCTAGTATTTATATAATATTTTAAGGTCAACAGAGCTATATATGTATTATCTCATTTGATCCTCACAGCAACCCTAAAAGGTGCTATTATCCCCATATTACAGATGAAGAAATTGATACTTAGGAAAGTTAAGTGATTTGGCCAGGTCACACAATCAATAAGTAAACATTTATTAAGTACCAAGTACACACCAGACAGGCAAAAGACGGACCCTTCCCTCAAGGAGATCATAATCTAATGAGAGAGACAGTGTGTAAACAAATGTATACCAAAAAAAGCTATATGCAGGATAAATGGGAGATGATTAACAGAGAGAAGGCACTGGAATTAAGAGGGTCTGGAAAGTGTCTGAGGAAGGTTTTGAATTAAGATCTTCCTGACCCTAAGGCTTCAGTACTTAATAATTACTTGCTAAACTGAATGAAAGCATTTGCTTTTAATTAACTCAGCACCCGGAATAGCAGAAGAGCGCTTGGAATAGCAGCTGTGGGTGGAGGAGGATCCCAAGGAGTAAGGATGCAACGTTTTCTGGGCTTTAGAAGAGAAGGTGATGGTGGCTCCCAGCAAGAACAGGAGAAGTAAGCCCCCTATTTAGAGGGGGTGAGCTGAAAGTGGACATGGGGAGATTTCCCCATCACCTCATTTTCTGCACACAAAGGCTCTGTGCATATCTGCCTCAGAGTAAGCAAAGAGAGCAGCCCAGGGACATTGTTTCCTGACCTGGCACAGACACCCCCACACATTCCAGCCACGATCATTTATCTTGGTACTAGTTAGCTCCAGATACAAAGGAAGGAAGAGGAACCACTTGTCCACTGACTTTTGAGCCCTCAAGGAAGTGCCTCTGTGGAAGTTATATCCCATTACAGATTTTGAAGCCTAACTGGGGTGTTAGAGAGCTGCAGACTTGAATTAATGGGGTGAGTCCCAGGCTGCTACCACTTCACTCTGTGCTTGCCAAGTGTGACTGACCACAGCTAACTTGTGCCCGAGGGCCGATGAATTGATGTTTGCATAGGAACTCACATGAAAATCCTACTCCAAAGTCTCTTGTCTTCAGAGGACAAACCTAGGTCTCTACCTGGCTGGAAAGATTTTGAGCATAAGCCTCGTGGCACTATCCATCATTTGAAGCCTGCCTCAGCTACATTTGGAGAGGATAAAGAGGTGAATTCAGCTGGTAGGTCAGTGATCATTTCTGTTATTGCAAGACTTGCTTATAAATGCTCAGAGTTAGTAGAAGGAATAACCACATTGAAGAAATTGAAATAAGAATGTGAATTAGTCCCATCATTTTCTGCAACGAATTCCATAAAGAGATCTAACCTGGAGAACTTTATTCAAGCCCTGAGATAAGATGCAGGAGAACTTTTTTTGTTTAAATTCAACTCTAGTGCAAAATGCAAAATACCACAATTTCCTTCAAAAAAAAGGCACAGAGATAATGTCATCTAGGTTCATGCATAAACACGAGATGAGTTTGTGGCCCTTATATTTTGAGAAAAGAAAAGAAGAAGGGACTGAGAAATGCATTTTTAGCTGACTCGAGAGAAAGAAGCACAACTACCTTAAAAGTCACAAAAATCTAGGGCTGTAAAAGAGAAATGAATCAGAAGCCACTTTCATGTATCCAAGAAAGATGGCAACTAAACCAACTTAGGAAAAAATAATGTCTCTCTACCCTTCTGAAAGCTATCTAGAAAAAAGTTCCTATATCTTGTTCAGTTACCTATGCCAATGGGCGTCAGTCTGCTATGAAGAATTTTCTCTGTGATCTAACCTGCATCCCACCTTGATGTAATTAATTTCTGCTTGCCCAGATCAGTCCTTTCCAAGATGGTTAATCTTAAATTGCTTTCACTTTTATATATGTCTTTTTTCTAGTGTTCTTTCTAGTTTTTTAGTCAGTTATTTTCTAAACTATCTAGAAATGGTTCTCATCTTTTGTTAGTGGTAGAAAGCAAGTCTCAACTTCAGTTTCCTCATTTGTAAAATGGGTTTACAATAATACCAATTTTGTTGTGAGATAAGGTGCAATAATATTTGTCAAATACTTGAAGAGCTAAATAAATTCTAATTGTTCTCTATTACCACCACCACCACCACCACTACTACTCCTACTCTTACTGCTACTGCTATCACTAGTACTATTGTTCTATTAGCCAGCTGAGGATCTCTATTTTGCTCACCTAGGAAATGACCTTGATAAATAACACAGTAAGGATTCAAAGAGCACCCCTGAATCCCAAGAAGGCTACGCACCCTCCTTCAATGATGAAGTATCTGAGCTTATCATTGCTGTCCCGGGAAGGGGTTGCGTAACATTTGTTCAGTGTCAGAATCAGGTGTGTGGAGTCCGCCCCGACCACGAAGACTCCCACGTACAGCACATCTCGAGTGGTCAGCACCACCTCGCCCTGCCGGTAGGGATGCTTGTAGGAGGCATTCTTGTACAGTGCCATCTTGGTGGTGAAGCTGCCTTCTTGGGTTGGGACGGTCAGGTTAATCACACTATAAGGTAAGCAATTCATGAGAAAGGAGGGCACCAGAAATGCTATATATTTTTTTCTAGTTTTTAACCATTTTTCAAGGTGAAAACAGAGGAAGCAATGGGACAGTGAATGCCTAGGGAACTTGCAATGAGGAGGTTTTTGATCTCATAGACTTAAAGAGAGCACTGAAATAGTTTCTTCCTGATGGAAGGAGCATGGGCCCCAAAAGCCTTTACCTCAGCATTGGTCTGACAACAGAGTCCAAGGAGATCTTGATGTCCAGTTCATAAGCACAAGAGAATTCCACATTGATTGTGCGATCCCTGGTGATGATGTTGCCGGTGTTATTGGCACTCTCAATCCAGACTGTGTTTTTATACATGATATGGGTACCATTTGACTGTGGAGCAGAAGAAGGTCAAAGAATCGTTAATCCCTAGAGTTAGCTATTCAGGTCTGTAGCCCTGAAAGTGGCAGAATGGCTTCATTCCATCTGTAACTCAGAGGCCTTTATAAATCAGTCTGGAGCAAGTCTAAGAATGACATCAAGTGTTTCCTGGAAAAAATATCACAATAGGTTTTGAGAGCACCCTTCATTCTCCTAACCTTGTACAGGTAGGGAGGTCCTTTCATCTGTCGCTAAATTACAACTGTGATTAATTCTCAACTGGGACATGCTCCCAAGGAGAGGAAACGGGATAATTAAAATCAAGAGAGAATCTCAGCCAAAATGTTCACCTTCTATCAAATTTTCCATCAGAGCTGTTATTAAGCATCAGTAGAAACTACTTGGAGTTTCTCCTCCTCTCTTCCCTGCTAAGGAGCAGAAGAGACCCAAAGGTGTTCAACATGAGTTGTACCAATCCATAAAGTAGGCCATTAAAGCCTGGGTAGCTACCAGTTGGCTATCCTTCATCAGCAGAACCCTTTTTAATGGCAAACTGGTTTGGGACAAAGAGGGAAGATGAATTCTGTGTCTGTTTGAAGGAGCAATGGGAATCCAGGAACTGTAACAGAGCTGAGCTGGAACTAGGCCAGGACATTTGAGAAATGCTCAGCCCCCAAAGCCCAAGTTTAAAGCTGCCTTTAGGCAAGTTGGAGAAAAGGCTGAAACCGAGAGACAGAAAAACGCGTCCACAGAGAATGCAAGGCAGACAAAACAAATCAAGAAAAGAAACATGAGTCAATTTCTGTGCCATTTCAGTGCCTACAAACTCCTTAACACTGAAATGACTGTTTCCTTTCCTGCTTTTCATTCCTTGTGTCTTTGTTTCCTGCCTTGATGTTTTCTAAGGACATTTTGCAGGAGTAGCCCGAACTCAAGTTAGCTTTGGAAGCACCTTGGCTTCCATCACCATCACTAGGGCTTTCCTCATCCACACGTGCTATTCTTCCTGTCCCATCTTCTCACCTGCACAATGTTGCCACAGTTCCCTTTCGTGTTGTTGATTTGAAAAGAGATGAAATCTTCCCCCTCGATGCCAGAGCAATGCCGATCATTGATCCTCACCCCCTCTCTCTCAAAGCCAAGCTGAAAGAGTTTGCACTTAGAGATGGAAACCTCCATCTGAGCAGCCTTGCAAGTGACCTCGGCATCAATGATATCATGCGAGTCTGTGGGAGACAAGAGATTTTGGAGGAAAAGTCACTGGGAATGAGTTCTGTTGTGTGGGGACAGAGGGGATGAGGAGAGAAAGGTAAAGGGGACAGCTAGGAACTCAGATGTTCCAGAGGCTGGAGGTGTCCATTCAAAGTCTCATGTATCTCTAGCATTCTTTAGTCTAAATGCACTCTCTAATTTATTTAAAAATAAATGTTATATATAGGACTGCTTGCCATTTTCGGGGGGGGGGGTGGAGGGAGGGAGGGGGAAAAACAAAACATAAGTGAGTGTAAGGGATAATGTTGTAAAAAATTACCCTGGCATGGATTCTGTCAATACAAAGTTATTATTAAATAAAATAAAATAAAATAAAAAAATAAAAATAAAAATAAATGTTAAACTGCACAGGCACCTATGTCTTGAGGGAACAAATGCCAATGCTTTTAAGAAATAAAAAACTGGTAATTTTCCTATTTGTCTTTTTCTGATAAAAAAAAATCTTTCTTAGAGCAGGCTTCCCTTGTGGGTACTGTGTATCACACACCTGCTTACAGTGACTTCCCAACACCAACTTAGTCGCTTTGTTGGCAGTGGTAACAGGAGCTCCTTCAACTTCCAGGTTGAGAACAGCCTGTCTGGCAGGATCCCCCCCATACCCTGTCCCACCACTTAACCCCTCAAATTAAAACAGACAAACCCAAAAAACAAACTTTGTATTACCGTGTGTGTGTGTGTGTGTGTGTGTGTGTGTGTGTATGAAAAATTTCACTTGTTTTCTGAGTTGTTGATACAGATACCATGTTGTATCAAATGACATTTTATCCCAGTACACAAACCTGTATTAATGGGCATCATAGAAAAAGAGAGGCTTCTGTCAATAAAGACCCAGCTCCTGAACTGCCTCTATTACCCCCTCCCATAGTGCTTTTGAGTCAATTAAGCTTTCATCCTTTAAGGTTATTAAATTTGGCACATTGTTTTTTAGTTCAATCAGAAAACAAAGGTCAGCTTGCAGATCATTGTATCTAGTTTTATACCACAACAGGGTATTTTCCATAGGGAAAACCCTGCAGAAAAGTTTGTGGTATTGCGAAGCAATGGAAAATAGAAGTAAAGAGGGCCTACCACAAGTCTATGATTGCCTGTGAGAGTTCAGACAGCAAATCATTTCTTTTCTCCCTTAAGGGAGATATAAGTATGGACATAGCTACATAGCCTCAGATATTTGTTTTTGGTTTCAGAAATTTCTGTTGGGTATTCAGGGCTGCAGAGCTCAGAATGGGAGATAAAAATCTCTAAGCTCAAACAAGTCTAATGAATGCACTGGAAACTCCTGATTACCAGCTTCTTTTTGTCTGTTCGGTTGGAAACATCTTTACTTCCCTGTGAAGCAAAATCTTAGATCGATTCTGATTTTTCTCATGTTGAAAATAGTCCTACTGGATTAGAAAGCCTTTGAGATTCCATCCAATTCTGTGACTCTGTTTTCAAATGTGTACAGTATTATTCTCTGAGGAGTATGCTTTGATTCAGGGGTGTGGTTTTAAATAAAAGTCTGTCTTGTTATTTAAGAAAAAAGAAAGAAAAAATAGCCCTCGATGGAATTAGTTGATTTTCTGCGTTCATGGATTTATCTAACCAGTCATAATTTACCCAACAGAAGGATTTAGCTATGTAGAGATGAATGTGAACCTCTTCTAAAGCAGTTTGACACCCTCCATGCTCTTCCTGAAATGGCAACAATGGCTCAGTAATTTGGCTTTTAATTATAGAATCTTATCTATAGTAACTGGAATGTCTATAGTACTTTAAGTTTTGCAAATCTCATTTGACCTTCATAATAATTCCCTGAGGTAAGTGCTGTAGGTGTTATTGTTATTTTTAATCCACATGCTGCAGATGAGTAAAAGTGAAGTTCAGGGAGGGTGACATCTCTGATAACAAAGCATGAAGTATCAAAGTAGGGATTTGAATCCAAGACTTCCTCACTCCAGGTCCAGCCCTCTGCCCACTAAACTATCCTGCTTCTTGAAGGTTTGCTTCCTCACATTGTTATTATTATTATTTTCATGTTGTGCTTCTCTAGATAGAATGATTGATTGAATTAATCACTCACTGTTTCCATATGGTGGAGGTTCAATGCAACCACACAGTTCTCCACCATTATCCAGTTCACAGCTACGATTGGGACAGTCAGCCCCCACACAGGGATCTTCAACCACTCCTGCTAAAAGGGAAAACAAAACAAGAACACACATAACTTTATTTTCACACCAAATAACAATTACTTTTGACTCCTGATGTTCTTTGCATCTACTGCATCTGTGCTTTTTGGAAAGGAGAAGATTCTAAGATAATAATAGCAAACCAACTGACTCTAGTAGCAATTGAGGACATCAACTGCTTGGTTACTCCCATCATGGTGGGACCATCAGTCTCCTCAGGGACAGTTAAAACCACAGGGATGATGGAAATATTTTGAGAACAATTATCAAGCTTTATAGCCTTCTTCCTCAAACTTTTTCCATTTAAAAAAAATGAAACCAGGGCAGCTGAGTGGCGCAGTGAATAGAGCATTAGTCCTGAAGTCAGGAGGACCTGAGTTCAAATTTGACCTCAGAAACTTAACACTTCCTAGCTGTGTTACCCTGGGCAAGTCACTTAACCCCCAATTGCCTCAGCAAAAAAAAAAAAAAAAAAGAAAAAAGAAACCAAGTAAATAAAAAACTCAGATTCAAATTCATTAAACCAAAGATACTATTTTATTAATAAGACAGACTGTGAGCTTATCAAGAGCAGAAAATATCTTTTGCCTTTCTTTGTAGCTCCAGAACTTAGCATAGTAGCTAGTACATGATAGTACTTAATAAATGCCTACTGACTGACAGTGGCTGTCAGTAAATCATCAATCTATGCAAGAATTCAAATCATAGACATCATCATACTGTAAACATTATTACTTCAAGGGACCCATCCTACAACCCCCTTGGAGCATTTCCTGAATTATATTAGTTCTTTATCTCCAAATGGAGCTACACTCAGTTGATAAGAACATATTCAAAAACCTCCAGAGAGGGCTTTCCACAATGGCTCATGGTAATATCCTTTCCCAACATATAGCAGCTGGCACTGACATTTAGTGCTGATATTCTGTGATTCTATGATCTATAAATATGTGGTGGTAAATGATCATTAGAGACTGCTTCTAAAATGGCTACAATCCCATTATAAACCCACTGCAGAGGGGAAACCTTTCCTTTGTCAGTCACAGATCCTATTCCTGCTGCCATTAAGTCATGTGCCAATTGTAAGCTCCTGATTACAGAGAACTAAGAAAATCTGATCCTCCCTTATAAATAAAAACAACTTTTTCATGATGTTGCTATTCCCTCAATTTGCTATCTTTTCTTTATTACTTCCATTGCCAAACTTCTATAAAGAATAGTAGTAGTCTACAAATGCTATCAACACATTCTCTTCAACTCCTTAGAGACTGACATCTATCACAACTGCTCTATTAAAATGGTTTTCTCCAAGATCACTAACAATCTTCTTAGTGCCAAATTCAACAACTTCCCCTCTAAGTCCTATGGTTGTATTTTGTTTTGTTTTTAATTCAATTTTACTTTATTTTCAGGTTCAATGTTTCTATCTCCCCCGTTCCTTCCTCCCCAGAACCATGAGAAAGCAAGAAAAATGAAACCTATAGAAACATTTACAGTTTAGCAAAAATAAAATTTCTTCATTTGACCCTATAGTTCATGACTTTTTAGTGGTATCTGACACCATAGAAAACGCCTTTTTTTGGGGGGAGGGTCAACCTTGTCTCTGTTGACATCTATAACATTCATTGCACTGTCATAGTTCTATACTAACCATTCTTCTCTTAACCTTACCCCATCCCTCAAAGTCATTTTCCTCTATTTTTTTTCCCTTGGGAAGAAAAGATAATGAGGTTAGGCAGGAAAGGGTCCAGAACACTATTTCCACTGTTGATTACTGGACCAATGAGATACAGGGAATAAAATGGCCCTAAGAGGTCCAGGAAGTAGACAAAGTTTACCATTAGAACCAGATTTAAGGGGCTATAGGTTAAATTTCCACACACATATTAGTAAGGAGACAGTCAAAGATTAATTGCAAATTTCTTATGAAAAATGGATTTACAAGCAACAAACACTGAAATTTGTGGCTTCTCTCTTTTCCTCTAGGTCTTTGGCCAAATAAGCACCCAGTTAACAGGTCATTGTTTTATTACAGAGAGTCTCTTCCTGGAAATTGGGAGAGCATTTTTCCAGGAGAAGGATCATCTCTTTCAGAAGATAGATTAGAGAACCTTAGTATATAAGAGGGACCTGGACCTATGATTATATACTTAATTTATTCAGTCTAGGCCTAGACAAATCATTTAATCTTTTCCATTGATCTTTTTTATGGATGTGTGTATGTGTCTTTTATACATAAGTCCAATGTGGGCAGCACACTGGCAAATGCTGGGCACAGAACAGGCATTTAGTAAATACAGGTTGACTGATTTATACAGTGTGAGAATGACCAATCAAATGGCATAATAGATGTAAAGTATATACTCAGTAGCACACATACAAAAACAGCCTATTTAGAAATGAGTTGGTTCATTTGCCAGTTGGCAGACATTACCTGCCCATGTGCAGAGAGAAGCTTGACTTGGATTTAAAAAGCAACAAGATTTATTAAAAAAAAATGCAAACATACAATACAAGTTAATTGAGTATAAAACAAGGTAAATTTTTAAATGCTGCTTCTGTTGACTTAACACAGTGAGTCACAAAAGTTGAGGCTAAGAAACTAAATGCTTCACTAAATTCCAACAGAGAGAACTGTGTTTATTAACTTATTTATAGAGTGTTTTTGAACTCATTGAAGGCACATTCTTCATTAACTTCATTGTTTTCTAAGTCTCAAATCATACTTTTTCCTGCATGTGAATCGATTGCTAATTTTCAGATTTATTATTCCTCAAATGGGCCAGATTGTAAACATGGTCTATGTGGGGTTCTGAGTCAACACTCGAGTACATACATGTATAGGGTCACGTTTTTCTACATACATGTACATGCAAGCATACACACATATATTCATATATACACTCATCCTTATATTTGACCTATACTAAGTGAAAATATGACCAAATGCCCACATAGAATATGTTCTTGTAATTTTTGATATATTACTGTACATAACACAGTACTCTATCTATATTTATCTCTCTCTCTCTCTCTCTTATTTTCTGTCTTTGTCTCTCTATCCGTCTCTCTGTTCTCTGTCTTTATCTGTTTTGTGTTTCTTTGTGTCCATGTGTCTATCTCCTAATTTACTTTCCTAAATCCAAATACAACATAACAGGCTCTTAGAAACTCATGTCTCCTGTCAGCTCCTCAGGCAGGACATGTCTAGCTATGTCTTTGAGTGATCTGTCTGTCACATTCCATATCCACTTTCCCTTCTGATCTCTGCCCAGAAGCTCTTCCCAGTATAGAGGGCATCCACAACTCAGGTCTGCAGCTGAAATCCATCAACATTGTTACCCTGGGCTTTTCAATTTTATCAGCTGCCAAATTGTCTATTCAGAGCTAGAAAATGTTACCTTTCAAAGGTTGCTTTCTAATTACTTTCTCTGGGCTCAAGCTACGGGTGAGTGAAATTTCACTAATGCTTTTCCACTCAAGTTTCTGTGGCCATTCATGGCCAAGTAACCCCGTAAGCAAGGTTGGTTACCCCAAAGGAAGGGAACTGTCCATCCCTAGGTCATGCTACATCTTCTTAAAGCCCATTCATTTAACTCAGGAAGCCTTGGTAGACAGAGATAAAAAGGACTCTTACAGCAATTCTCCTTCTCAATCCATTCAGTGCTGAGGATGCCGAAAGAGCGGCAGGCTTCTCCATAGGCAGCCAGGGAGCCACACAGCTGGAACTTCTTGTGGTTATAACAGCCATCCAAGAAGCACGACTCATAGAAGGGAAGGGGGTCCAGCAGCCCATAGCAGGGCTGGAAGAAACCCTTCATGTCCGTGAGTTTTAAGCAGTAGCCATCACCTTGCATCTTCTGGATATGCACGTTGTCACAGGTGGAAGCATACTGGGAGTACTGGAGCTCATTACAGCTGGGAGGCAAAGAGATTTTGTCAGTTTAATTGATACAGAAGAAAATTCTAGGGGTGCTGAGAAATCATTGATTTAAATTCAGTCCCTTCAATGAAAGACAAAGGGCAGAGGCAGAGCTAAGATGGTGGAATACAGGCAGGAACTTGCCCAGCCTTTCCCTTAAGCTTCTCCAAATTCCTCTAAATAATGAGTCTTAAACAATGAAAGACAAGGGCTGAAAAAAGGAGATCTGTTTGTCACTGTAATTAGTGCAGATGGGTCATGTTCCCCCCAAACTAGCTGGGTGTCCTTGCTCAAATCACAACCTCCTTGTGTTTTATTTGTTTCCATCCTTAAGATGTGATACTTTTTATTCTTTCCCTTCTCACTGGAATATTCTGAGATGAAGATGAAATGACAGTTAAAAATAAGTGTCATATTAAGGAAAGGTATTGTCAGGAGGAGACACTAAGTATCATAGATTTTGAATTGGAAGAGAAACAATGTACAAGGTATTGTCATGAGGAGACACTAAGTATCATAGATTTTGAGCTGGAAGAGAACAATGTACAAGGTATTGTCATTAGGAGACACCAAATATCATAGATTCTGGCTGAAAGGAACACAATTGAAGAAGGTGAAATTTAATGTCAAGTAACTTCAACAAGGTTGAGTAAGTGGAGAAGTGGACTTGAACTCGGATCTTCTAATTCCAGATGCAGAATACTGTCTACTGCACCATGCCATCTACCTTCCCTCTGGTGGAATCAGAGCATCCAAAGCAAGTCCAAGAGCACTTCAGCTCCATCTCCCCACCACTTACATTTCTATAGTGTTTTTCTGTTCACAAAGTAATCTTATACATATCATTCCATTTGATATCCACTGTAACCCTGAATGGTAAGTAGAAAAGGTATTAATTTGCCTCAGTTTACAGATGGGGAAATGGGCAGAGGGGAAGGTAAGTCATTTAACCAATGTCACATAGGTATAAGTAGTAAAGAGGGAACTAGAACCCAGGACTCTTCGCTACAGCTTGCCATCTCTCCAATAGCTAGGCTACTAGTATGGCTCTGGTCAAGTCACATAACTTCTTTGACCCTTAGATTCCTCATTGGTATACTGAGGCAGTCATACTAGGTGATCTCAAAGATCTTTCTTTAACTCATGAATTCTATGGATTTGTGATTCATGAGAAAGTCTATTCTACATATCTGATTCATTCTAGGGATATGGGAGGCCCAGAGAGATTCAATGTCCATTCTACTTGGGTACAAAATTGATTACTGGCATATTAGAGGATAAGGAAAGATGGTTTAGGGGCTCAAGATACAGCCATAAGGCTAAATAAATATTAAGAAAGATTAGCTGTTGAAATGCAAAAGAAGATTGTGATTGTAGCTGTCTGCTGGGCTGGACTGAGAAACTTCTCTGCAGTAATAGACATCTTGCTCATTTTCTATTCAACCAGAGCCAGAATTGCCCACTACCTGAAAGTGCCCTCTTTTCTGGCCTGGTGCTACAGAACACAATCATACCAACTCAATTCAACAAACCTTTATTGGGTGCCTGCCAGCTCCTCCCTCACATGGGCCCATCAAATTCCAGGAGCCTCTGCCTTGCCCATCCAGACATCAAAAACAATATTTGTTATAACTGACATTTATATAGCACTTTTAGGTTTTCAGAACAGTTTATATGCATGATCTTATCTGCTCACAACTTTAAGCAAAATATCACAAGCAACACTATTTTCCATGTCCAGATGTAGAAGCTGAAGATTAGAGAGAAAATAAGCTTTGGGGAATGTCACAGTAAATATTAGAGGCAGGATCTGAATCCAGATCTTTCTGACTTAAAAATCCAATGTGCTATTTCACCCTGTTACCTCATTAAAAGAAAGAAAGAAACAAACAAAAAAAAACTAGAGCAAACTGGAGCAGTTTTTAGTGGGAGACTAATACACTTTGGAAGTAGCTACTTGAGGCTCATTTGTTCTCTTTGTGTTTTCAGGACCTAGCTAAAAATAATAATAGTGCTTAACATTTATGTAGGCTTACTATGTGCCAGAGACTATGCTAAGTGCTTTGAAATCATTATCTTACTTGACTCTCATGATAACTTTGGGAGGTAGGTGCTATTATTATCTCCATTTTATAGATGAGGAAACTGAGGCAGACAGAAGTTAAGGGACTAGCCCAGATTCATAGAGTACTAAAGTGTCTGAGGTTGACTTTGAATTCAGAACTTCCTGACTCCAGGCCCAGTCCTCAGGCTCTATCCACTGAACTGCCTAACTGCACAGTTCATGAACATCTAGGTCCTATATAAATGTTGGATTGAATGGAAAGTTCCCTTTTCTAGGTCTTATTATTGAACTGTCCAATGTACTGAATGATTTTGGTTAAAACATCCCTTATTCACAGACAGGATCAGGTCCATGGCTTCCACAAGGCTGTAATTGTTTGGATGTGGGATTCTTTCAGGTTGCCCTCACCTCTTCTGCATGCCATTGGTTTTCCAGCTTTGGGCCAATACCACGCTGCTCACCACTGGCTTTCCCCTCAGGGTCACATAGTCATCCGTCAAGTCCCCGTTGAAGTTGCCACAGAGGCCACATACTTTGTTCTGTAGCCTTTCACTGATGCTGATCTTGATGACATTGAAACCATTATAATAAATTTGGATGTCTGGGCTAGTGTCAATCACCAAGAAGCCCTCACTGCTGTAAATTTTGGTTGCCAATCCTGTTATAAATGGCACATTAACCTGGGTCCCATTCACCTAATTGGGGAGGAAAAAAAGAAGAAAAAAATTAAGAACTGGGGGAGGGCAATGAAGGGAGTTACTCTTTTGGCTCCTGTTGTTTCTAGTTACCTGATGATGTCAGGGAACGTGGCAGTAGATAGTAGAGGAGAGAAAGAGAGAAAAAAATGTGTGGAAAAACACAATGAACAACTGGATTTTGTGTTCGTTTCACCAGCAAAAGCCAATTACTGAAAAATGAAATCCCAGTTCTCCATTAAGGGAGAGCCAAACACAACTAAAATGAAACTGGGTATCATTGCTATGTTTATTGTTTTCTTGCGTATAATGTTCAAACTGAAATTGCCCCCAGAGATCAGAGAGCCACATAGTATTTCCTACACTAGTCATTCTTCTGCTTATAATATTCTTTTTTCCTTAGCCCTTGGGAAATAGCATAACAAGGTTTTACTGTACTTACAAAATAAATTGTTTTTCTGGGTTGTTAGTAACACTACAGAGCCTTAACAACAAAAACATTTTTTTAAACCATGATTTTTTTGTTGTTGCATTTTTGGTTGGTTTGGGATGTTCCATTCAACACTATGTGATTTAACCAGCATTATCAATTTTGCTCTCTTAGATAATCAGTTTTCCTCTCTAGTTTTTGCACACTGGACTGTGTTTATGTTGACATTGATCAGAGAATAGAAAGAAGTGGGACTGTCAGAAAGCTCTGTAACTTGCAATAAAATTAAAAACGAACACTGAAATTCTGACTGTTCCTATCAGGCTTTTGCAAAACACTGACAGTGTAAAGCCTTATGTTTGATTGTGAGCTATTTGATCATTCTTAAAATCAAGATACATTCAACGCCTGACTATCTGTGCCAATAGAGGAAAGCAGCCATGCATAATAACCTATAATTCCCAAATCATTTATGTTTGGCTTTGAAATATAGACCGGGGAACATACAAACACACTCTAATCTTCTCTGCTCAGCTTCCTCCCTCCACCAGCTCAGCTTGACTATCAAGATTTGACTGAGGAAAGCTCTGGGTTTCTGAAGATAATTCAACAAAATGGATCATCCAGTTGAAGCTAATTGAGATTTGGACCTGGTGGGAGTCTAAAGTTCTAAAGCAGTTTATTTTAGAGGATCAAAATTTGTTTACATGCATAAACCAAGGCTTTAATGAATTCAGACAGCAGGTCTAAGAAATCTACACTGGTTTGCTTCTTCTGCCAGTTCATTTGATTTGATTTTTATGGAGGTCCTGGGTAACGGATCAGTTTTGTTTTTTGTAAATTTTTTGTTTCACTTTTTGTTTTAATGTTTAGACATATGCTTTCTCTGAGGGGATCCTCTTGCTTAGGGGCAGAAAAAAAAAGGATGGGAAGGTAAAGGGACACATGGTCCAGACCAATGCTAATTTTCAAGACTCATAAAAATGTTCTCAGATTAGGAGATTATGTACAATAAATCTATTGTATTAATTGAATTGTCTACTCTTCAATAAACTAGAACTTTTTATTAACCAACCAACACCTGGCACATCTACAATAAAATAAGTGATGGCCATAAGATTACCTGGAAGTACGATAAGCTCCTTAAGTGTCCTCTGAGACATCAAAGATAAATTCAGCTATGTCCATTGCAATGTAAGAAAAAGGAACAAAGAAGACTAGTAAAATAGGAAGAAAAAAGATTGAGAAATACCAAACAGATTTTACATGTGACCCTAGAGATAAAAGGGAGCCACCACTTTCCTGAGTAAAGGAATGAGGTGATCAGGCTTGCAATTTAGGAAAAGCATTCTAGTGGCTGAGTAGAGGATGTAATGGAGTGGGGTGAGACTTGAGGAAGGAAAACCACCCAAAAGTGAGATGATGAGGTAGGCATAAAGGCACTGGCGGAATGAGTGGAGAGGAGACATATGAGAAATGTTGTGAAGATATAAAAATAATACAACTATAGCAGATTGGATAGATGAAGTAAGTGTGAGGGTAGAGGCAAAGATGACACAAAGGTTGTGAGTCTGTGTGAGTGGGACAGTGATGAAGCTTTTGACAGCAAGAGAGAATCTTGGGAGAAGAATGGTTTAAGGGAAAAGAACTTAAGGCTGTTTTGTACATGCTGACTTGGGAATATCTATGTGACATCCAATTCAAAAGTCTAACAAGCAGACAAGCAATTAGTCAATTGAAACAGGTGCTCTGGAGGGCTGATCTTGTGGTCTTGGTTCAAGTACTGCCTTTGATACATGTATATATGTCTAGCCATCCTCTTAGACTAATATCTTTGTATCTCCATTTCCCTACATCAATGAAATCAAGTTTTGATTCCCACCACTGTATGTAGCCATGCTTTTTCAATTTAAAAATCAGTTTAATCAGAATATTCCATACCAGATAAAACATACTGTTAAATAAAATATGTCTACTTATCAGATATGATTGTTGGGCAAACAGACCTTACAAATGAAAGTTCTATCATTCAGTGTGGTGGTACCTTGACAGTATTCCGGTCATTGATCAGGATCTGTTCTTCATTGATGTAGAAGTAGACAGGAGAAATGATGGTGAGATTGGGGGAGGACCACTTGTCAAAGTTGATGATGAGCTGAAATGAGATATCAGGTAATTTCTGGCAGATGGTAGAGAGGACAAAGGCACAGTTGGCAGGGAAGCGGAGGAAGGCGCCATCAAAGGTGCGAAAGACGCCACCACCTGCTGCAATGCAGTAGGAAGTCTTGGTGCTGAAGCACCCCCGGACTCCATTCCGGAGGGCACATTCTTCATCTGACTTGCACTGCCGAGGGTCGCATTGAATGAGGTTGCGCCGGAAACAGCGGCATCTGCGGGTGCAATCGCTATTCCAGAACAGCTGCTTGGGCTAGAAGAGAGGGGAAAGGATAAGCCAGGGTGTGAGCTGGCTGGCATCTGCAGCACCAGGATCCTGCCCCAACGGTCATTTTGCCAGCCTGAGTCAGCCTATTTTAACAAAGCGGAAGCTTGGAACATTAGGGGAAAAGAAGGAGGCGTTGTGACAAGGAAGGAAAGGGTGACTTTTTGGAAGTCATTTATTTCATGAATTGTAAACAGATTGAGGGGCACGTTGGTGAAGTTAAGCATGCCTTTTTTTTAAGCCAATAATTCAGAACTTCTTCCCTGTTTGTTAGTTTGTCCAGAAGCAATTTTTAAAAATGCTTACCATGTGCCAAGTACCATGCCAAGCACTAGGAATACCCAGTTTTCATAATATTAATAATAATAAAAAGCAAAAACACAAAGTGCTTCCCCCAAGGAGCTCACATTCGAATGGGGAGATAATATGTGAATAATAATGCACATACAAGATATATACAGTATTAGTGGGAAGTGATCTCAAGAGAAAAGCTTTGGTAGTGTGGGAAAGGTTATTAAAGGTGGGAAGAGACTTGAAAAGTCCTCTTGAAAAAGGTGAGTCTGAGTCTGAGAGAATTCAGGGAAACCATGGAGTAGAGTTGGTGAGAGAGCATTCCAAGCATGAGGGACAGCCAAAAAAAAGGCAGAAAATTGGAAGGTGGAATGTGTCCAGCATTACAATCAACTTGAATACAGAATTGTCACAAGAGCCGACTGACTGAACAGGACAAACATTTGTATTGAGACCTTTTGCAAAGAACAGCTTCTGATAACATCTGGTCTCTCTCCCAGGACTAAACCCAAATTTGTCCCAGACAGATGGGTGTCTGTTCTATTATTAAAGATGCCAAGGAAAGCAATGCCATTATTTTGACTCCCAAGAAAACTGGAAGTTCTTTCTTGGGTCCAGATGAAGTGCCTCCATTTTCAAAGAAAATTGATTTATCCTCTCATACTCCATGGACTTAGAACTTCTAGTTTCACTCATCTGAAGAATAATCCTTTACTTTCTTTAAGGAGAGAAACTCAAAGCAATTCACACACCCTCTCCAAAATCATCTTACAAACCACTATGTGGAAATTTAAATTTATAATTCGATAATGAACCAACACTTGCACTTTTATATAGGATCTAAGAGTTCATGAGGGATGCTGAAAATTAGTTATCTCTGCCTTAGCTTAGAATAGGTAAGCAGAAAATCTCATCTCATGTGATGCCCCGCAACTCAGCAGGCACTCAATAAATATTAAATCAAATTGACCCCAAAGCAGTTCCACCAAGGAGAGATGGCTGTAGGCTAAGAAGATTTCCCTCCTTGGCCATTTTGCAGTTCTCTGCTTAAATCAGTGGCCTTTTCAAAGCCCTGGATACTAGGCGACTGATACTGCTTAAATACAGAGATCGATGACTGAAAAGATCTTTTAGGGAATTGTTCACAACTCAAGACACTCCATGTTGATCATTTTATCCAGAAAAAGAGAATGGTTCCCGGAACCACCTCTTTTCTCTCTCCAGTGCTATAAAATATTCTGGGTGCTGGCAACCTCACAAATCGACTTCATTTCTCTTATCAGATTTATGGAATAATTGAGTGGATGGTCTGGCTTCTCTCTGATAAGAAGTTAGACATTACATTGGTGGAAGGAGAAAAATTACCTCACTTGGGTGGATAGGATCAAGGGTAAATAACTCATCCTGCAGGAGAGCTTGATCATAAAACTAGCCTCATAGTAAAGTGATTGGCCCTGATATAGCTCTTTTTGCCCTAATTAGACATGACAAGGACGGCCAGGAGATTACACTAAGAGCTAATGACCTGAAATGTTTTTAGCCTGTATGTATATGTGTGAACATATGTGCTTGCATGCACATATGTAGTTTGTAAACTACTTCCCTTGCAGTTTGGATTATGAAAATAGACATGGATTATTTAGGTTATTGAAGTTTCTATGAATTGACCACCCTCCAGGGTTAGGAACTCTGGAAAATCATGAACTTTCTCTATTAGTGATTGATGAAACAATAATGATATTAATATTACAACCAGCATAGAGGCATCTGAAATAAAACAGGAAAAGCCTGGAATTTGGGGCTCTAAAATTTAGGTTTGAAAGACAGCATGACCAATTACGAGTTTTGTGATCTTAGGAAAGTTATTTAGATTTATGAGCCTTAGTTTATTCATCTGTAAAATAAGAATAATACTATTCCTACCTACCTCATTGGGTTGTGATGAGCATGGGAATGAAATAAAGTATATTGATGTTGGTTATTACATTAATATGTTTCTTATTGTCTAATATTTAATGGTAATTATATAATCGTTTTATTAATACTTTGAGTCACTTTCCCAACTCCACTTAATGCTAGTGCCTTTCCTCTGAGATTGTCTCCCACTTCCACTTTATGCACCTATCTTGAATATGCATAATTGTTTGCATGTCACTGGAATGTCAGAGAGCATGCCTTGACTTTCTTAAGAGCCCCGGCAGTTAGCACAGTGCCTGGTATATAATAAGTCTTAATAAATGTCTTTTGACTGATTGATATTCATCTAGATTATTTAATTATATTTTTAGGATCTTATAGAGGAAATAAAGAATATCCCTGTGAGATAGAAAGAGGCAAATATGTTATCTCCATTTAAAGCTGTATTAATTGAAGCACAGGGCAGTAAAGTAGTACAGGGGTTAGAGTGCCAGGCTTTAGAGTCAGGAGAACCTAAGTTTAAATACAGTTGCGGACACTTATTACCTGTGTGTCTCTGGGCAAGTCTCTTAACCCAGCTTGCCTCAGTTTCTTTATCTGTAAAAAATGATCTGAGAGAAGGAAATGGCAAATCATTCTAGTATCTTTGCCAGAAAAATCCCAAATGGCATCATAAAGAGTCAGACATGATTGAACAATAACAACAAAACTGAAGCAGAGAGAGGATAAGTGATCTTATGTGGCAAAGCTTCTTTTAGAAGACTATAATCTCCATTCCTAGCCTAGTGATCTATTCATCAGGTTGTTTGAAAATTAAATATGTTATTATTTTTACCCTTCTGACAATGCACATGCATCAGCTCTTTCAAGATATAGATAAAAATCTCCTTTTTCCAAGAGGCCTCCTTGGATCAATCCTATCCACCTGAGGCTCTGCAATGTATTATTTTGCATTTGGTAAAAGGCTTTTTGGTAACTGTTCTATCACTTTAATTGTATTTTCCCTGTCCATAAGTAGACTACAAGTACTGGAGGGAAAGAAACCATGTTTTAAAATTATTCCTTTCCTCAGTCATATGCTGGTAAATGTTTAATAATTGGCTCTCTTAAAAATGTTCCCACAATACATTTTTTAAAAAGTTTAATCTACATTATCATATTTTCCCATCACTTTATTTAGTCAAGACAATCAAAACAATAATTCAATTCTTGTTTGATAGTTTTTTTGGTTTCTGAGTTGTAAATGATCACAATGAAAATTTAGCAATTTGTTTTCTAGAGCTAGTTTGAGCTCTAGCACACTCTTAAATCTCTCTCTTTATTTTGTTCTTAGTACAATCTCCAGTACTTGTCAACAATTTATAATTATTGGAAGCTTGGAGGGGTGTGTGTGTGTGTGTGTTATGTGTGTGTGTACATGTACATACATATTGTTGTTGGCCCTTCATTCTCAAAGAGAACTAATGGCAACATTCTTCATGGTACCCAAAAAGTCCAAGGTTCTCCAGACAGGAAAAATGAAACCCCAAACTGGAAGAATATAAGACAGAACTCCCAGTCTCTGTTAATTCTCACATGAACTCTATACTGATTAAGAAAAAGACAATCCTGCTCCCTATCCCTCCATGCAACTCAAGGCTCTATATTTTCAAGTTAGAAATATATACAGATAAAAGAGCTGTAAATGACAGATTCATGGTCATCATATTTTCAATCCATACCCGTGTCAGGAGCTTTCAATGAAGATTCATGGTTGAAAGGAAATCAGGATTCAGACAGAAGCTAAGCAGGAAGAGAATAAGATTGTGGAGGAGGATAGGGTAGTAGCAGGGTCTCCTGGAGTCCCAAGGAAAATGGAAACCAAAATACTTCTAGATCTGGCCCTCAAGAAGTCATTGACCTTTTCTGTTTCAAATCCCCCTCCATGCAAAAGTAACACAGTACAAGAGATTAGCAAATATCGACCAACCTCTTTGCAGATGGAATGAAATATGGATAAGGAAAGAGGAAAACAAAGGACCCATCTCCCATACCTCATAGTATTTGCCGTCTGAGTAACAGCCACAGCTGTGAGGCAGGATGCAGCTCTTTCCATTTAGGACGTACCCAGCATCGCATTGACAGCCCTCCACGCAGTAATGATTACAGTCACTTTTCAGGCGGATAGCAGCACATCGGGGCTGACAGACACTCACACAACTCTCGTAATGGCTGTTTGGAGGGCAGGTGACAGCTGAAAGAATTTTTAAGAAAAGTGGTCTTGCTCAAGGAAAGGTGGGCCAGGAAGGAAGTCATGTCTTTCACTTGTTTAGGGACTATCTGAAGGAGACATACAGGAATGTCTGGGGCCAGTATTGTCCTGTCTATCAACTAATTGGGTCCCTCTCTGCCAAGGAGAAGACTTCACAGACCTAGGAGGATTTCAATCAAAGAGCAGATAAAGGAAAGTAAATTGGTGACTGATTTTCATGCATGAAATTCCCTTCTCTACCTGGCTTTTGAGTTGCTCTGTAATTTGTCCTCATCCAGGCCTTACCACATTACATCCCATTACTCATCAACAATCACATTCTACTCCTCATCAACAATCACATTCTCCTCCATTTAGGAAGGTCTCTTCACTCTTTGCTATATAACCATGCTCATTCTCACTTTTATGTCTTCATTCAGTTTTTTCTCTCTGTCAGTACCCTCTCCAAATGCTTTCCAGTTTGAAGGCACATTTCAATTTCCATCTCCTCCAGGAAGGCTTCTTTGACTACTATTGACTTTGTGTACTTTGAACACCTAAAACACCCTAATATATTACCAAATAATATATGCCAGGGGTGTACTGGAGCCAACTTATACACAGAGCTGATTATTTTCTGTGAGCATTTATATCTTGAAAATTGGCAAATTCTACAAATCAGGAATGATTTATAATCTTATCTATTGTCTAGACTTAAGAAAGTAATAGAGAAAATGTAAATAATGATGATTAACTTAAAAGTGTATTGGGCATACATTGTTTTTTGAGATCCAGCTGCCAAATATTTACTAGCACATTCCTGGATATATCCTATTAGACTCTAAGCTTTTTGAGGCCAGAGACTTTTGAATTAGCATAGTTGTGGTTTTCAGTCATTCAGTTATGTCAGACCTTTCATATTCTTGGCAAAAATACTAGAGGGCAAATGTAATTTAAATCATTTATCTAGTGTTACACAGCTAGTGAGTATCTAAGGTCAAATTTGAACTCTGGACTTCATTGACTCTAGGCCCAGCACTCTTATCTACTGAACCACCAATCTGCCTCCTGAGCCACCTAGCTGTTTAGCTATATTTAGCATAGTCTGTAGTATATAATAGGCACTTAATCCCTGCCTGTTGATGAACTGATTGCCCTAAATTGTTGTGCCCTAAATTGTTGGGTAAGGGATTGGCAAAAAAGGAATTCAAGTGGAATCTACAATCTGGGAACAGTAACCAATCACTACTATCATTACTGGAAAGGATATGTTAAATAATGACCCTATTGCTCCATTCACCATCCCTATGACTCCCAAGGCCAAAACATCCCTCTCTGAGTTATCACTTTCTAATGAGGGTGGTCTTCCACTATTAGAATATAAGTTCCTTTGGGGCAGAAACTGTCTTGCTTTTTGTATTTGGAGCCTAAAATTTAATATAGTGCTTGACACATGAAGGGCTTAATAAAATGCCTTTCATATATTCATTCAGGCCCAGAGTTTTAAAGTGGCTGCCTTTCCCCAGAAAGAAAAAGGGCTAGTGAGAATTCTCCAAAGAACTTGACCTTGGGACAAGTCCTACAATAAGCACTTAGGTGGGACTGAGGGGTAGAAATCAAAGCTCCCTATTATGCACACTCTCAATCTCTCCATAAGTCTCTGGCTACCTTTAAGACTAAATTAAATCCCTCTCCAACCCATGACCCCCCTCCATTTATGGGACAGAAAAAGCAATGGACCTATGTGACAATCTTAAAAGTGGTCAGTGATTCAAAGAATTTCCCTTCCTTAGCTTGGCAAACACAGTTTGCTCTCCCCTGACCTAAAAAGGTTTTTAGAGAGGAGAAAGGTAATTGGATAATAAATTGTTTTCTTATTGACAAGAAGAGCTGAAATCATTGGAAAACACTAGTATTTCTCCCTTGCTACCAATAAGGCTCAAGTGTAATGGAGGATTCTTACTTAACCTCTCTTTTTCAGTATTCCACCATTTGTCAAGAAGGGAATGTTGAATGCTTTTTACCACAAAGAGATTCAGGAAATATTTCTATTCTTGTTTTTTGGAAGACAATGCAATCTTCCCATTTTCTTTAGTCACATCCAGTGAAATAGTAACAAGGGCATTTTCTTTCTTTCTCTTTCTCTCTCTCTCCCCCCCTCCCCCCATCCCCATCTGTCTTGAATCTCTCTTTTTCTGTCTCTGCTTTCTCTTGTTTCTGAAATAAGTATTGATAGAGGGATGTCTCTGGCCACATCTCACATTTTCCTTTGGGCCAGTTCTTTCCTTTTTGGCATTATTTTCCATCCCCTCAGTATCTTTTATTAGCACTACCATTAAATGATAGCTTTGAGTCAACTATAAGTACTTTCAGGATTTACTTGACTCAATAATTTTGATACTGAGTGCAAATCTTCCATGACACACTTAGCTGTTCTAACTCTAAGTTAGATCTTGAAATTTGGCTTTATCAGAGCCTTAGCTACCTAAAGAAAGACCTTCTCACCTGGGAGAAGATAACCTGAACACAAGCCAGAGCTATGAAAATAAGAGCCCTTTTTATTCCCATTGTGTACTCAAAACTAAAAATTTTTCAGAGCATCAAGTAGGGTCTAAGTTCCTTCAGGACAGGGACTACACTATTCATTTTCTTCATTCAACCCTTTCCTATTCCTCAAGAATGCCCAGCACAATAATGGTTCATAAATACTTATTGATTAAGTAATTGGTGTAACTGGAATTCAAATCCTGAATGCCCTGTTAGTATTTTAACTCGCTTTTTGAAGCAAGATGAACCCTGAATAGTGCAAAAAAAAATGAACTAGGAAACAGGAGACTTAGTGTTTGGCCCAACTCTTCTATTAACTAGTTTTGTGACTGTGGACAATTCAATTACCCTTTCTTAATCTCACCTTTCTCAGTTGTGAAATGGATAATACCTATCTCACCTGTCTCTAAAGGTAGTTGGGATGACCAAATAAAATTAGATAGGAAAAACTCCTTTGCAAAAACATGAAATGTTATACAAATTATTAATATTTTTAAAATGCACTGGTTATTAACTTCTATACCCAAACTGAATTACTAAAGATTCCCAGAAGGAACTTTCTTTGGAAGTCCTCCCAGGACTAGCTGTAGAGTTATGCTATCATTGTTGATCCTGGCCAAATCAAAGTGAACTTGTATTTGTGCCCTTGAGGATCTATTATGTTTTTGGCCTTCTCCAATACAAGGTGCCTGAATTTTATAAAATTTGCATCTGATAAGAACCTGAAAGGACAGTAAACATCCTGGATGAAAGAACTAAGACTCAAATAGACTTCGATTACTTTCCAGTAGGAAAAGGCCAATGGATGGGTCTAAAGGAGTCTGAAATTATTTGGGGACTGTATAATCATTGAGTGGCTTCAGTTTACTCATTTTACAGATAACAAAATGGGCTCAGAAAAATGAAAGGATTTTTTGGTCCAAGCTCATATCACTACTTGGTGGATTCAAAGAGAAAACAGAGCACATCAGGCCATATAAAGGACAGGGAAAAACCTTTTTCATACCTCCTCCACTTTCTGCTTTCTTCAAATATTTGGGGAATAGCCAAAGCTAGAATAGATGCTGCTGGCTGAAAGGACTCTCTATTGTCAATGTATTGTGGTGGAAATTATACTACTTTGGACTTAGTAGAGATCTGGATTGTAATGTCACCACTGACACTTGACTACTTCTATCACTTTGGGCAACATCTTTTATCATCCTGGTCTTCAGTTTCCTCATCTGTAAAATAAGATGGCCTTTATGGTCCTTCTAACTCTAGGACTTATGAAAACCTATGTATGTCAGCCAGGTGACAGAGAAGGGAAAAAGTGACAAGGGGACAATAGCAAAGGAACCAAAGGGCTTTGAAAAGGGAGGGCCTTAGAAATGGCATTGTAACTGGGAAGGAATAAGCATGGAGTCTAGGACTTAGATTTATACCAGGGAATCCTAGGCTATGGATAGAGTTCCACCTTCCTTCTATTCATTTATTGTACAAAGTTGCAAACAGAGGGGAGAAACCTGATTCCTGTGACTGAGAAGTCCTCAAAGAGGAAATCAGCTAGGATATATCTTTTAAGTTCTCTGAGTCTCTGTTTCTCCATTTATAAAATGAAGGGTGAATTAGATGATATCAATGTTCCCTAGCCGACTTTGCCAACCTCACTGGTCTGGGATGCATTAAATATCCCCATATATAGTGATCATTTACTTTTTCCAGAAACACGCTCATTCTCTTGGTCTTAGTATTTTATTACTGCTGCCACCATTCATTCCAGCTCCCATATTTGACATACAGTTTGATAAAATAGCTCCTTTAATTTCCTCTTCATTGGTGGTAAATTTACTCTTTTCATTTTTTATCCTGGTAATTTAGTTTTCTTCTTTCTCTTTTCTAATCAAATTAACCAAAGGTTTATCTATTTCAGCATCTCTCTTATTTGAAACCCTTGGCTGAGAGATATGGAAGAGGAGTCAGTTACGAAGTATAAGTGATACTATGTACCACACCTCCATAATCTCTATCATCTGTTTCCTTCCAAAACATCCCCCACCTTGTCAAATCCAAGTATAGACATCATCTAGTTCAACCTCTCATTTTATAGATGAAGAAATGGAGTCTCAGAAAAATAAACAGACTTTGCTTAGCTGATTTCCCTTTTGCTACCCAGCTATCCTTCATATCACTGAAAGAAATACCTTTGTTATGTGTAGACCTAACTATACCACATCTCTGCTCTCAGATCTTCAATGGTTCTCCAAAACTGATCCAGTAAAATTCAGATACCTTCACCTGGCATTCAAGCTCTTCCATAATCTGGTATTGCTTTGCCTTTTAAAATCTTAGTCAATAAAACTGGACTACACTAACATCAGATAAACCCAGTACTTTCCTACCTCCATGGTTTTGTTGATAATTCACTTTGCTTAGAATGAATGTTCTTCCTATTTTTTCTTCACCTGCTCTTTAAACCCATCTCAAAAAAGTCTTCCTCAATTTTCCCAGTTGGAAACAATTTTCCCTTTTGGACCTCACAGAATATGCATTATGCATCTCTCCAATAGTGCTTCTCGTGTAATGTAATGTTATAATTTTCTTTGCTTGTATTTTATCCCTGTGATAGACTATAAATCCATAAGGGCAGGACCTCTGAATTTCCACACTGTTATTTCACCTAACATCTCTGGTTCTTAACCAAGGGTCTGTCACCTTAATTTATTTTTAAAAATTGATTATATTCAAAAAAGAATTGATTTTCTTCGAACTAAGGTCCTCTGACTCCAAATCTTTCCTCTACATAATAGGTACTTCAAAAATGTTAATTCAATTAATTAAAATTAAATGAGAAGAGCCCAATTACTTTGAACATATACTAATAATAGGTAAATTCTAGATGATATGCACAACAGGACCTCAATAGATAGCCAAGGTCATTAATGACAGGAAAATGCTTTATTGGCTTCGCTTCCTCTTCCTTCCCTTCTCCATTCCTTTGGGGACTCTTTTAAATCATGTTCTTTCATCTATATGCATTGAGTATCAATACATAACTTTTTACTATGTTAAGAGATTGTCTCTGTTGGTGGTAGTTAATAAAGAGTATCCAAGTGGGAAAAAAAAAAACTTATTTAGTAAGATGATAACAGAGTAATCTGGGTTATAAAGGTGACATGTCATATTTCCTGAGTTTGTTTCTATCAACAAATCAATTGTCTGCCTCTCATAAGGAATAAAACTGGTAATATTGGGGTCTGGATATTAACTTACAATAGTGAGATCATAAGGAGGGTACCATATTGTTTGCAGTGATGTAAGGTTCTGAACGTGTCAAAAAAAGTTCTGGGATAGGCCCAATGGGATACACTGAACATAAGCAGATAACTTTTTAATATGTTAGAGCTTCCAGAAATAAACTTGTTCATTTCTCATACATGCATTGTGCTAGGTACTGAGGGAGTTATAAGATTTCTTTCTTTACATTCTGCCTCATTAGATATAACTAAATTACTTTGGTAGATAATACTACCTTGTTTAGGTAGTGCTTTTTTTCCCCCAGAAAACCTCTATGCAAGTTATTTAATTTCCAACAATCCTGCAAAGTGTTCTGGGGTTGAGGGGAAGATTGAATAAGATGTGTCAGAGACTACCTTTGAACCCAGGCTTTCTTAACTCTGAGGGAGGCCCTCATCAAATCCATGAAGAGAAATCCTTGCTACAATATATCAACCAAGTGATCATCCAGCTTCTTCTGCTCACAGATCCCTAATTATATAGAATTGGCCACTTCCTGAAGCAGATCAGGCCATTTTATGACAGTGTTGATACTAACAGCTTGCATTTCAAAAGCGTTTTGAAGTTTAAAGACCACTTTTGTTCCATTCTCTGGAGTCATGTAAACAAGTTAATATGACAACCTTTCCAATATCTTGCCCCACCTATGACATCTACTCTTCAGGCTATAATCATCCCTAGTTCCCTTGATGGTTCTTCCTATGGCATGGTTTTACATCCCCTCACCATGGTGGCTTCTCTGAACAAGTTCCTTTGTCAAGAGATCTCCTAAATATGGCAGCCAGAAGAGGACATAGATGTATTTTAACTTAGGCAGAGTCCAACAGGATATTATTTCTCTTACACTGAAAGCTATATTTCTATCATACTGAGCTTGTGAGCTTACTGAACTACTAAAACTATTCTGATTTTTTATTTAAATTAACTGATTTCTAATTACATTTTCCTGATCCTATACTTGTGCAGTTAATTTTTTGGACACAAAGTATAGGATTTTACATTTATCTCTACTAAATATCATCTTACTAGACTGAGTCAACTGTTGCTGCTTAATTAGATGCTTCTGGAAGCTAATTTTGTCTTCCAGAGTAATTAATTATCCTTTTAGCTTCTGGGCAATTGCATATTTAATAATCGTGACTTCTCATATCTTCATAACCATAATAATTTGGCATGGAACTCATAATGCAGAAACATTCTTTTCTGATACATATAGGCATCTTTTCCTGTAAATTATAACTTTAGGCAGTTTGCTGGACCAATGAGACACTAAGTTGCTTACCCAAAACTTCAAAGGTGGGACTTCTACTTGGGTTTTCCTGTTTCCAATAGTCTGGCCCCTTGATCCACTACACTAGTAGTAATAATTCATTCATACACAGTGTCTCAAAAGTTTTAGCAATTTTAAGCTTTTAATTTCTTAGTGCTCAAAGTTTTATTAGTTAAAATGGCACCAAGACTTTCATAATGCTTTGCATAGTTTTAAAATTTACAAAACACTTTTCTTCAAAGAAACTTTGTGAGTGGATCATATAAATATTATTCCTATTATTGATGAAGAAATTGAGGTTTATGAAGGTTTAAGTGGCTTGTCCATGATCAGACCTTAAGCCCAAGTCTCCTAACAAGGTGTGTGAAATACATATTATAAATAACATACATTTTTTTCCTCAAGTCACTGAAAAATAGAATCCAAGACTCAGTAGGGACCTCTCTCATTAATCAACACTTACTGGGTCCAAATGATTAGCTAGTTGTGAATTGAAACTTTGTCAAATACATTCCTGAAATACACAAACACACATATATACCCATATATATATATATATGTATATATGTAGATAAATCGGTATCTATCAATATCTCTATTGATATAGATATGGGTATCTATAATGACTTACAGATAGCTATAGTTATCTGTAGATATAGTTATTACTATCTATAGAATTAGACTTAAATATGAGGATATCCACTATATTTGCCTTAAATATTACTCTAATAACTTGTTCTTGATGAATCTCTATTTCTTTTCTGTCTCTTTTTTCAGTGCCTTCTGGAATTTTATCAGGAGTTGACAAGATCAGTAGTTCAAAGTTGTAATTATCTGCCTTCTCCTTTTTGAAAATCAGGATAGCATTTCTCCAGTTTTGAGTCTGTGGTACCTTCATTAATGCCTATGATTCTTCAGAGCAGAAAAAAGTAAACCAAATATTATAAATTTTATAGATGAGAAAATTAAGATTTAGCCCAGGTTAATTGCTGATATCACACAGTAAATATGGGCTGAGCCAGGCTTAGCCTCCTACTTCCTAGACTCATACTACTCTTTTTAAGAATAACCTTAGCCCATGTAAATTGATGCAAGTTACATAATTTATCCTTAAATTATTTGCGTATGACTAGGCCCAGGAGGTTTTAGAATTATGGATTTATGTTCCTATGGCTTTTTTCTGTGTTAGAACCAATACTCTCACTTCAGAGTTTTTACTCTCAACTCTTAAAGAGATAGCTTCTGGTTCCACAAAATATTACTGCAACAAGAGAGAAGAATAGGTGGAAATGGAAAGAGGGTGGGCTTACAGCAGGATGTGTAGTTCCTCCAGCCAGTCACGGCAATCCCTTGAGTTTGGCAGGTGCTAGCATAGTTCTGCAACCAGCTGCATGCTGTCTGCACAGCTCCCCCATCAATACAGGAATCAAAGAGGCAGTTCTTGTAGAAGAAACTAGGATTGACTTTGCTGTGACACTTGGCAAAGCCTGCATTCTGATTAGGGATCAGGCTGCAGAGCTGCTGGACTTTGGAGAAACCTTCCACCTTGGCACAGGAAGGGCAGCGGTCCCCACAGCCCACCTGGCAAAAAGTGTCCCTCTTTACCCAGCTCTGCCCAAATTCATTGACACTTGAGGCCATCAGGCCCATGGGCATCTCCAGGTCATCATCAGGATTCCCATTGTAGCGGCCACACAGGCCAAATGTACCATTCTGCATATTCCGAGGCACAGTGACTGACAGAAAGGTTTTCCAGTCATATACAACCTTGAGCCCAAAGTCAGTTTCCACAACCACATGGAAGCCAAAGGAAAAGATGTTAATTTTTCCTTGGCTCAGCTTCAGGGGTAGATACAGACGCTCATTATTGACCTGCAAGAAGGAAAAGTGTTGAGGTAGAGAGATTCATTTTCCCCTAGGATGTCCCATATCCTATCCTAGTGGTCACTTACTAAAAGGCCTTATGCAAGTTTTTAATGAAACAAACTAAAGGAGAGACAGGAGATGGCATATTCCAAGCAAATCAAGCCTTGCTACCATCTCACCTCCAGCAGGGTCCAGAGGAAAGAACCTGGTATCCTGAGCCCTCAATCTAAGAAACTTGTGCCCTCCAGACCACTGCTTCCAACCCTGGCTCTCTAGCCATCACTGACGGGAGCAATTACTGTGGAGAAGGGGCCCATCATCCTTGCCATCATCAACATCAAATGCTGTT
Source organism: Antechinus stuartii (assembly GCA_016696395.1). Classification (NCBI taxonomy): domain Eukaryota; kingdom Metazoa; phylum Chordata; class Mammalia; order Dasyuromorphia; family Dasyuridae; genus Antechinus; species Antechinus stuartii. Next base: position 40,382,984 of record MU174354.1, read on the forward strand.
GCCACCAACTGGCAGGTAAACCCAAGGGTCCCAGGAACCATAGAAACTCCTAGATCACCAGCCCTGCTTCCAGCCTAGCCCCCAGACATTCGACAGAAGAAATGTTATCTGCTTTGTCACTGTGTCCTAAGGAGTTAGGATTCTTCCATTCCATTTGCTGCTGAAACCTTCTAAATGGATTGTTTTCCCCAGCAGAATGTGAGGTCCTGTAGAATAGAAGTTATCTCTATCTTGCTGTTTTTATCCCTAACACATAGCACAATGCTCTATCATTTGTTCTTTTATTCACTGTATTTCTTTTTGGATTTTCTATGATATATGATTGTAATTATAATAATTTATATAATATATAACAATATATATAATATATAATTATAACATACATATACGTAATATGTACAATATATTATATTTAATAATTATAATTTGTCATGGATTTAAATCACTATGAGTACATTAATGACTCTTTAGATTTATATAGCACCTATTCCCTAAATGTATAAATTGTTCCTTGGTAACTGTAGAGGAGAATATATTTTATAGATTCCTGAATGTTGAGAGTCAGAACCAAGAAGTGCGATTGTCTAATGCCATTCTTAATTTGAATTTACTTTTGGTAAATAGCAGGTCACAAATTCCTCACCTATGTAATGAAATTCCAGTGAACTTGGAAGTTCAGTCCAAGGATAACATCTAAAACCCCATTCAAGACAGCAATTTTATTGTAAGACTCTTCTGTCAAAGGATTGAGTTAGGTTTTGGTTTCTTTCCTTTTTTCTGTTTTAATGTTTTGTTTTTGTTGTTATTTATTGGTTTGGTTTGATATGAACCTTTATTTCTATGGGAACTTCCCTGTAGAAACTCCATCTCCTGATGCAGAACTGCTCTGCAGTTTACAACCTAAGACTTTCACTGTGATACTGATAGAGTAAAATAATTTGCCTAGTACCACATAGCTAGTATATGTCAGGGGTTGGATTTGAGTCCAGGACTTTTGTGATTCTGAGGCTTGTTTGCTATCTACTGAGGCTTGCTACATGGGCCATGGCTGGAGGACAGATGATAGATATCCTGCCAGTTGGCCTGAATGGACAACATTTGCTTCTCATAAGGAGTAGGGATTAAGGTTGCCAGCAGGCCTATATTTGCCTGGTTTGTCTGACACAAAAGTCAGCTGCTTCTTATTGATATGTCACATAAGGGTTTTGATCTTCTTAGTTGTCTGCTTCCATTTTTCATACCTCTGGATTTTTCATTCCAATGTCCTCTATATAGGTGAGCCAGATTAACAGGCTAATTTTTTTCTCAAAATAAAACCACAGTTCACTAAAACAAAAACTTTCTGAAGAACAGTCTGCTAATCTTTGAAAGTGAGCATAATGTTAGGGATATCAAAGCTTACAAAGCACCAAACATCCATGGTAGGCAATATGGCCCCAGCTTTCAAAGGCATGGGGCTTGGGAACAGAGACAGCTTTCTAATCTAGATGAAGTAGGTGGCTGGATGCCACTTGATAAGAAATACCTTTTTTACTTGCCCACTATGCCCCTTCCTTCTCTCCTCCTCGACCCCAAATACTCATTGCAGTCTCTTCTCCAGGGCAGACAACAAAGATAAAGACAAAGTCACTGTTTAAATGCATGTGGAAGAGAAAGGGAGGGAAAGCTCTGAATGGGGTCTACTCTTCCAGCCTTTTCATACTAGTACAGATTAATTTGTTGGTCAGATTAATTCATTATTTTAGATGACACAGAAAGCCTAGCTCTGTAAGTAGAATGAGATGTAGAACAAATAAGTTTTAAAGGATTAAAAAGCTTTGGGTAGAGTATGAAGAATAAGGGACACTTTGTCAGAGTAGCCCTGGTGCAGCATTATGTCAGAGTCAGAGAGCATAGATTTTAAGGGAAGCCTGGAGATGGTACAAAGGTGTGGCCATGCACCAACCCCCTCAAAAAGATGGCAGAATCCAGCCAGGCATGGGACAGGGTGAGAGTTATCTCCCTGCCTCCATTCCTGACATCATGCCAGAGAAAGCAACTATAGGCTAAGCCAGAAGAATTTGAATAAAATTCTCTGAAAAAGAGAGAACCCAGGACTGGACAGAATCATCCAGAAAACAAAACAAAAATGATCAAGTAGATAAAATTATTTTCTTATTTGATCATGAATCAGATCAGGAAATGAAATCAGAGGACACTTAAAAAAAATCAAAGCAATGAACATCAGACGAGATGCACACTTTAATAAGCACACACACACACATGTTATTCAATGAAGGAACAGGTTGGGGAGGAGTCTTAACACTTGAAGTCTAAAGGGAATAGCATGAAACTTGTGGCCTTGTTTCTCCCTTACATTATTATGGAAACCCAAAGCCAGTTTCTACAAGAGCACAGCTTTGCTATCTTCCCCAACTCTCCAGCCTCTGTTGGCTGTTGAGCCTGGAGAAACAGGGATGGAAGAGAGGGGATTCTTTGGGGATTCAATATGGTTGGATGAAACTAGGCAATTAATGAGCTGGTTGGTTTGGGGTTTGCTTTTATCTTTTCTGTCGTTTCTATGGTGAATCTTGGAGCAGGATACTACTTTGACTCTAGGAAACTCAGATTCTGTTTGATTTGACTCATTCCTAAGTCCCATGGATCCATGCTTCTGCCTTCACTATGCTACTTCATTTCAGTAAAGAGCAAAGGAAAAAGTAGGGAGGGCTAAGGGGGTGGAGAAGAGAGGAATCTGAAAGGAGAAATGAAGAGGAGCTAGAAAGATGAGGCAGGAAGAGAAACAGACAAAAAGAATCGCCAGCAGTTCCCTTTTTGCACTCTTACACCCTTAGTGCTGAACATGGTGGGAAGCTGCCCAGCACTGATGGGCTTCACTACAAATTCATTCAATTTGATCTCCCTGGGGCTTGTACTACCTCCAAGGCAATACTTTCCCTCCTCCCTAATTGATTTTCCATTTCATCCTCTCAGCAAATATTCTAAACTGTCTCTCCTTAAACACTACAAAGTAATTCTCTCATTTTCCTCTTAGCCCAAAACTTCTGCTTCATCTTTTATGAAAAAATAGAGACCATTGACTATAAATGTCAGCTCCTTACTAGTAAAAATTATTTCTAACTTTGTACTTATGTTGAGGGTGTCATATGTATTTAATAAACACTCTATTAATGAATTAATGACTCTATTATTCTCTTCTTTGCCATTCTACATCTTAAAACTTTAGACACCCCCACACACAATTTCCTTTCTCTTACTGTAATGAATGATGAAGATATGGCTCTTTTTGCCAAAATCAACTAATTTATGCCCTTGATTTTAGCTCCCTTTTCTCCTTCCATAGAATTCTCTTTTCTCCACCCCCCAACAACCCCCATCATCTTTTTAATATTTAATCTTTACTTACTTATTGATTCTTTTTTTGTTGCCTGAAAACTTAACTAGGGGTCCCTGTCCTTAAAACAAACAAACAAACCTCAGACCAAAAAAACCGCTGACTTGACCTTCATCTCTCTCTCTTTTCTTTCACAGATAAACTCTTAGGAAAAATAGCCAAGTTTCAAAAGAAACTGAGAAGATCTCTATGTACTGAGAATGACTGAGGTGAGCAAAACCAGGAAAACAATTTATGCAATGACAACATAGTGAAGAACAGCAGCCTGAAAAGACCGGCTTTTTGAGGGAAGTGCCCAGCCTTTAACTTAAAAATTTTTTATTTTTAGTTACAAATTCTCTCTAACCTCTCTCTAACCCTATTCCCATCCCATTTCAAAAGCAAGAAGATAGCTGGATGAAAAAACATGCAAATATTTTAAATACAGAAATGGGAAAACCATTTTCATATTAACCATGTGGCAAAAAAGAAAATGAAAAGAAAATGAAAAAAAACATGCTTCAATCTGTGCTCAGAGTTCATCATTTCTCTCTGATGGGAGAGGAAATAGAGGACCTATTATGAGTGCTTTGGAATTATCATGGATCATTGTATTGACCAGAATGTCTTTCACATTTGATTATAGTTACCATATTGCTGTTACTGTGTCCAATGTTCTCCTAGTTCTGTTCATTTCATTTTCTATCAGTTTATATAAACCTTCCCCAGTTTTCCTGAAATCATACCTATTGTAATTTCTTATAACACAATAGTACAGTATCCCTTCACAATATATTAGAATTTGTTCAACCATTCTCTATTGATGCATATCCCCTTGGTTTCCAATTCTTTGCCACCACAAAAGAGCTACTATATTTCCTAGACTTAAGTCCTTTTCCTTTTTCTTATATGTTTTTGGGCTAGTAGTGATATTGCTGGGTTAAATTTTATAAGCCTTTGGACATAGTTTCAAATTGTTCTAGAGAATGGTTGGACCAATGAATGCACAGTTTTACTGAGAGTGCATTAGTGCCCCTATTTTTCCACATTCCCTCTAACATTTGCCATTTCCTTTTCTATCATGTTAGTCAATCTGATGATTATGAGGCAACACCTCAGAGTTGGTTTAATTTGTAATTTTCTAATTATTTGTGATATAGCATTTTTATGTAACTACTAGTTTATCCTTTGACCATTTATCAATTATGGAATGGATTTTTTTTTTTTTTTTGCTAAGGCAATTGGGGTTACTCAGGTCCTACTGACTTCAGGGCTGGTGCTCTATCCATGACACCACCTAGCTGTCCTTGGATCTTTTTTTTTTTTCTTTTCAATCTCTTATAATCAGAAAAGTGAGACTTTTATTGGAGAAAATTGCTATAAAATTCCTTCCCCACCTCCCAATTTCCTGTTTTCCTTTTAATTTTGTTGTATTAGTTTTGTTTGTGCAAAAACTTAATTTTATGTAGTCAAAATTATCCATTTTTACCTACTGTGATCCTCTTTTTCTTTGGTTTGGATATGAACTCTTTTTCTCTAATCCATATATCTGATAAGTAACTTTTTCCATGTTTTCCTAATTTGTTTATTATATTTGAATAAATTTAGAACTTTAATACATTTAAGGATCAGTCATACTTTTAGAGGATCAAAAATCAATTAGGTGACCTATTTCTTCTAGGCAGAAGATGTGCATAAAATGCAGGATGAGACGCACATTTTTTTGTACATAACCTGTTTTGAGGATTTTCTTTTGTTGTTTAATTAGACAGAAGAAGTGAAAGGAATAAAAATATAAATGATTTTTAACTGGAAAATTGAAAAAAAAACCTGTCTATAATAATTTCCTCCACTTTCTTTTCATGCACTTCTCAACTCCTTACAATCTGGCTCCTAACTTCATCATTCAAATGATTCTGCTTTTTCCAAAGTTATTAGAGATCTCTCAATTACTAAAAACCAATGGTCTTTTCTATAATCTTATTTAATCTTGATCTTTCCAGGAAACTAGACAGCACCTTGGATAGACTGCTGGGCTTGGAATTAGGAAGACCTAAATTCACATGGAGTCTCAGTCACTTATTAGCTGTGTGACCCTGGGCAAATCTCTTAATCCTGTTTGTCTCGGTTTCCTCATTTGTCAAATGATCTGGGGAAGGAAATAGCAGACACTGGCATCTTTTCCAATAAAATGCCAAATGGGTTCATGAGAAGTTGGATATAACTGGACAACAACAGATTTCTGCTTTTGGTACTCCTCTAGGCGGTGCTAGGTGCTCTCTGTCTAATTACCCTGTCCTTAATTTCTTTACACAAGAGAGAAATAGACTTTTATTCCATGCGAGAGAAAGCCTTTTTTATACCTACTGTACACTTACCCTAATGAGGAAATACTCCTGCCTGGATGTTGGGGTTTCTGAAGTCAGCTTTTGCATTGATATGCAATTCATGGTCTGTATTCATTTGCCCCAGAACCATGATTTTATTGAAGTAGGAAACATCCAGGGAAGTTCTTCCTGGCCTTGTTCAGAATTACACACCTAGTAGGTGTCCAGGCTGGCCATGAATCGAGGATTTTTTTATCCTGAAGCTAGCTCCCTAGACACAACATTATATTCCCTCTCGTCTGCATTTCTCAGAAGTATAATGCTCCTAAGTGAGGTCATGAATATAATATGCTTTGGAAAGTAGCATCTATGACTATCAGCAACAGCATCAATAAACAGTGTGGTGTGGCAGATGGCTGCCCTGAGAGCCAGGAAAGTCTGAGTCCTACCTCTGACTCATTGTCTGGGTCACTTACCCCCTTAGTGCTTTATGAGATTCCTCAAGTCTACACATTGTAGATTGTTTCTGACTTGCAATGACAGAGGGAGTCTATTCACAAGTGGCTATGAACACCAATGAAACCAGAAGTGTGGACCAAACCATGTTACTACCACTACCATTATCATCACACCCATTGCTATTACCACTATTAGTTATTACTAGTACTACTATCACTATAACTACTACTACTGCTACTACTATTACTACTACTATTTCTGCAGACTTCTCTGTGACTTACAAATTAGATTTAAAGAGGCTATGTTTTATTCCTTTATCTTCCTAAATATATATTTAAATAAAAATAATAAGGTTTTAAAAGAGATAATGAGTGATTTCCTTATATAACTTTCATGACTACAGTTACTGAAGTTCCAATTAAAGAAGCAAACTGTTCCCATCAGAGAAGATGAGATTCACTGTCATCATTAATACCATGTTACTTATTAATGAGTATTATGCATCCTGAGATACTATACAATTAAGCCACAAATAACAACTAGCTTTTATCCACCTGAATGAATCCACATGAACTGGAGGTAAATTAAGGAATAAGATGCTGTGGGGGCTGAGGAAGCAAAAAATGACCTGTCTGCAGAGGGGGACTGGCTAGGAGAGGAGAGGAAAGCGCAAGGGGATGGGAATAATAAAACAGAACATGGATTAGAACTGAACTAGTGTGATGCTTTAAGACATTTAACTATAAGAGAAGGCTTCCAGGGAGCCCAAACAGTGCTTTCAAATACTTGCTAAACTGCAGTGTAGAAAAGGGATTAGATTTCTTTCTTATCCCAGAGGGGAAGAAATAGATGTAAGCGTTCAGTTGTAAATGCAAGGGGAAAAAATCCTAACATCCAGAGCTATTTCCAAGTCAGATGGGCTGCCTTGGAAAGTCGTGGGTTACCCTTCATAGAAGTTCTTTAAAGTTTTTAGACTTGATCATTTGTCAGAGATGTTGTAGGAGGGATATTTCTATTCAGTACATGTCGTACTAGCGGTGTTTGGAGATATCTAATTCTGAGATTCAATGATTCTTAACACATACAAGCCTGAGTACAGTTCAGCCCCAGTGGCAGTATATTGTAATGGAATGATTCAGGAAGTCTGGGTTCCAGATTCTGGTTTGTCCCTAGCTAACTGTACAATGTTGGGCAGATTACTCAATTTTTCTCAATTCAATTCAACAAAATGAGGCCATCCCTGGTCTTCTATTGCTTACTATATCAAATCCAAATTCTTTTGCCAAGTCTTAGAGACCCTATGATATGGTCCATCCTTCATGTCCAACTCACTTCTTCATCAGTCTCCAATATATACCTTTTCTTTTTTTTTTTTTCTGATTCACTCAGACCCAAGCCTCAATTTGGTCATTTGTAAAATTAGATGATTGGACAAGATAATTCCCAGGCTTGTTGAGCCTTCCCTTATTCCTACGTCTCTTCTCCTCCGGTCTAGCCTACCATCAACTTACCAGCACTGTATGCTTGTAGGCCCGGTGAATCACAATACTGTAGCCCAAAACAGCCACATCCACCTGTTTGACCCACAAGGCTAGTGATGGGTCCCGATCTTCATTCTTGGCTGTGACTGTGAATTTAGGAAACAGGTCCGTGCTCTGTCTACTTATGGTAGTGCACAAGATGAGTGGGCAGCTGCTCTGGAAGTCAAAGGGGTAGCCATCAAAGGTCAGATAGTGCCCATACCCTGAAACAATACAGGAGGCATCTGTGCGAGCCTGGCAGTAGTATAGGCCACTCTCCTCCATGCAGTATTCATCATCTTTGCAGGGGATGCTCTCACAGTGGACACTGTTGTCTGTCCCATTACAATAGCAGAAGAGCTGACAGTCCAGGTCTACCCAGAAGGTCTCATTCGTGGAGAGCTGGTGCCCCTCAAAGTTACAGCCACATTCGCTCCGGGGAATACACTGGGTGCCCCCAAAGGCATAGCCCTCATCACACTGGCACCCCTCAACACAGCTGTCCACACAAATGGGGCCGATGGCCAGGGTCTCACAGGTCTCAGTACATGTCATGCACTCCTCAAAGTGGCTGTTCTCAGGGCAGTCGAGAGCTGAAGGCAACCAAGGAGAAGGAAGACTCAAGAAAAGAACAGGAATCAGAAACATGTTTTTTAAAAGCCTGATTTTGTATAGCAAAATGAACATATGAGTGTTCAATCGGTCATCGGGGGAGGGACCTATTGTGAATGCTTTTTCTTCCTTTTTTTGTTTTTCAAGATTTCACTATAGACATTTGTGCACCATCTTTTCATGTCATCTTCTACATCTCTTTCATCATATCACCCCCATGTTCAAGAATCTGTAGTAACTCCCTATTGTCTACTATATCAAGTTAAAATTCCTAGAATTTTTCCGCTCTCCCCACAATCTGGTCCCATACTACATGGCCAATTTTAATCTTCCATTACTCCCTACCACTCTCTCTGATTACTAGATCCATGCTCATATGCTCTTACCTTCCAATATTCATTTTTTTCTATTCCTTCACTCAGCTTGCTATCCCAGATGCCCCCTTCCCATCTGATCTTTTCCACGAAGACTTTCTATGCATTCCAATCCCAACAGAGATATCTCTTTGCTTTCTTAAAGCCTCTGAGTCCTTAAGCAGCAGCATAATATAGTGACAGAGGGCAAGCAACTCAGAACTTATTTTCCATCTCTGACATTTAGCCCTTAGGTGACTGTGGGCAAGATATTTGAACTCTTTGAGCCTTTTGTTTGCTCATCTGCAAAATGAGATTGTTGGACTAGATGAGCTTCAAGGTGCCTTCCAGCTCTAAGCCTATGGCCCTATGATCAATATACTACTGTATTTAATTGTGTACTCTCCAGGATTGTTTATTCTTTTTTGGGATGGTGTTTGTCTCTTCCCTTAATTAGATTCTAACTTTTAGGTTTCAGTCTGGGTACAAAAACCTTTTGGTATGATTCTTTGGGGTTTTTTCAGTGCCTAGGATAGTGCTAAGAAAAAAGCAAGCACTTACTATATACTTAATGATTGGTTATTACCTTTTGTCTTTTCTATTTTTATCCATAAAAGTATTTTTTATCTCAGTCTAGAACAGTATGTCATAAAAAATAAGTTTTGACTTTTCTGGTTCTTATAATCACAACAGAGTAACCTAGTAATCCTGATAAGACTTCTTTCCTTCCCTCCCTCCTTTCTTCCTTCCTTCTTCCCTCCTTCCCTCCCTCTTTTCCTTCCTTCCTTTCTTCTTCTCTTTTTTCTTTTTCTTTCTTTCTTCCATCCATCAATTATACATCTCTCCATCTACCAATCATTTATCTATCTATAATTAGTTCCTCTCTCTGTTTTTCTGTCACTAAGGACTACATCTTAGATGGAATAATCTGACTTTTTCACAAGGATACCAGATTTTAAAAGGCACAAAAATCAGCCTAATAATAATAATAACTAATGTTTATATAATTTTTCAAAGTTTGCAAAGCAAAAAAAAAATACCCTATTTTCTCAATTGATCTTCACAACAATCTTAGAAAAAAGATGCTATTATTATCTCCACTTAACAATTGTGGAAACTGAGCCAGGTAGTGGTTAAATGACTTGCCTGGGATCATACTTCTAGGAAGTATCTCGGGTAGATTTCAAATTCAATTCTTCATGATTCTGATTCCAAGTCTGGAACTCTGACTACCATTATACCAAGCTGTTTTCCTACAATAACCTGAACTCACTATAATAAAGAATTTCCTTTCCCTCTCGGGTGGATTTTGAACAGAATTTTCAGTTGTTTATCCCAATGTGCTTAGTGCTTGTTGCACCAAGAGTAAATCTGGAATTACAGTCATGGTGGTTCTGTACTCTGAGACTCTACACTTGTTCCTCCCTGCTTCAGAGGTGGTGAGATCATGTCTTTAAAAAGCCTTCCCAAGCTCTTATAGTTATTGCCTCTTTTTAACAGTGTTTTACAACCCAAGGACATGAAGGACACTACAGAGATATAAATTTTACAGCAATAATAGTTTTGTCCACAAGTCCCAATGCCATAGCTTTGTACCGTGAACTGGAAGCAGTTCCCTTTCTACTAGCTGGAAGAGTATCTCTACTTCATTGCTTTCCCTCCATTGACTTCCAATAGCATGTGGCTTTTGAGTTGAAGGCTAGTTCAGTGCTGATTAAGTACATCTGTACAGAGGGATTTTCACATTTGTCTGAATTATGAATGTTATAACATCAACTGCAGGTTTATGGTGATAGCAAATAACATGACTTATTTAAATGACTCTCGGTTTATGACTTATTGTGTTGTCTGAATCCGTCTGCAAGTCTGGAACACACAGACGTGGGGTAATAAAACTTCCCCTGGCTCCCAAAATGCCTCTTTGAAATTACTTAATTGGGCAGCCTGTCTCTGCCAGCAACGGCGATAGTTAAAAATATCTAAACACAAAGACAATGGTTGTGTCTCTCTATCATCAAACACGATTAGGTTGCTGATACGCAGCTGCTGCCCATTCCGAACCTCCTAGATCCTGGCTCTCCAGGAATGGATTGGAATTAACTCCTTGGATCCTGGTGTACTTTCCAGGCTGCCTACACATACATGGAATAGATTAGACACCTCACAACATAGTCTCAACTTGAAGCTTCCTTCCAAGGAAATCATGTTCAATGTGTTTGTTTCTATCCATATCCTGCTACAAACTGCCTAGAAGCAAGATGGTAAAAAGCTATTCTTGGCATCTATACCACAGAGAGAAATAGGAAATTGTCAGTATTGTTTAGTATTTATAGAACATGCAAAAATATGTAGTATTCTGCTTGGTACCATGCAATGTCATACACATTCTCCATTTACTAGGAGCTAACAATTGAACAAGCAAAGGACAAATAATGCAATGGAATGGCTCAATGTGTCATGGAAATTAGGCAACTGGATTCAGATAATGAAGGAAAGTTGGAAATGTAGGAGTGGACAGAATATATGAGAACTAAATTCAATGGGCTATGGTACAAAAGAGAATTCTAGAGGGTAAGTAGAAGGGAACTTGGGACAATGACATGAGACAAGGGAAACTCTGGTTGAAGTGGGTTGGGTTGTCTTTTCCTGTGGAAATGGTAAAAGAATTATCTCAGAAACTCATAACTATAGAGCTCTTTTGACTTTTCCCTTTCTCGCAATCCCCTACATTCAATCAATTGCCAAGTCTTAAGCAATTTTTCTGGTGTTGTTTTGTTTGATTATTCAAGTCTGATTCTTCATAATCCCATTTGAGGTTTCCTTGGCAAAGATACTGGAGTGGTTTGCCATTTCCTTCTCTGAGTTATTTTACAGATGAGGAAACTGGGGAAAATGGAGTCACACAGTCTGAAGCCAAACTCAAGTATTCCTGACTCTGTAAGTCTGAGCCATTTATATATTGAGCCATTTAACTGTCCTTTACCTCCTCTGAACTTCTACAGCATTCTTTCCCTCCCCTTGCCAAGGCCAATTAAGTTAATATAGAAGACTCCTAAGCAGTTGTCTTGTGTCTAGTTTATGTTCTCTCCAATCCATTCTTTATACTACTACTTGACTCATTTTTATAACATGCTGTTTGGATGTCACTCCTCCACTCAAAACTTTTCAGTGGTTCCCTATTGTCTAACAAAGTATAACTCTTAATTGTGGAATTCAGGGCTGTCTACATTTTGCCTCTATCCTATCTTTCTGGTCTCATTTCATATTGTTTTACCACATGTGGCCTGTGGCTTGGCCAAATGGAATTTCCGTCTACACTCTCATTTTTTATTGTTTTGCCCTGATTTTCCGTCTTTGCAAGTATAATTAATCCATTCTTTATCTATTGAAGGTCCTGGCTTCTTTCAAGACCCAAGTTAACTATCATTTGCTCTGTAAAAATCTCTTTCCCTCCTTTCAGCCTCCACCCATTTGTCTCTGTAACTCTGTTTCTCTGTTTTTGTCTCTCTCTTTCTCTTTTTCTCTCTCCCCCCTTCTTTTCCTCCTCCCTCCTCTCCCTTTCCTTCTCTTTCTCTCTCTTCCTTTCTCTCCCACATTCTCTTAGAGATACTCCTCTTGGAGAAGAAAAGTAATTTCAAATTATGCCAAAGCCCAGATAGCCATGCTCTCCGGCTGCCCTCTTGGCCCTGCTTAGGTACATTAGCACTTCAGCCACTGTTTGATTCCCTCTGGACCTTGCTCCTCCCTGCAGCTTTACAGATAATCTGGGGTGTTGTCTTCTAAACATTTACTCTGATTACTATTGGTACAACTGTAGCCTTGGAAAGAGGAGCCAAGGGACCAAAAACCCCGCCAAAAATCACAGCTCTCTTAATGAGGACTCTCCTGTTTGCCCTGGGGACCAACACTATCTTTCTGAAGCAAGATGCACCCTGACTGGTCACCACCTAGTAAAACAAACGAGACTCTTTTTTGTTTTGTGTTTGTCAGGAGTGGAGACATCTTCTAAGCTAAAACGAAGATTCATATTCATTTCCTCATTGGGTTCAGGGCCACTAGAGCTGTGGTGAACATCCTTTGCTATTCTCAACTCCGCAGAATCTCACCTATTTCTTGATCCCCAACAGGTGAGATGTTCAAGTGAATGGTCAGGGTGAGAGACTGTGACTTAGGGAAACTACAAGAGGGAACTTCTTGAGTGTGTGTCTATATGTATTTATACACACATGTGGGACATATACATAGATACCTACACATATAGCAGCTAGGTGATTCAAAGGGCTGAGCCTGAAGTCAAGAAGACCCTGGCCTCCAACACATCCTAGCTGTGTGATCTTGGGCAAGTCCCTTAACCCTCTTTGCCTCAGTTTCCTCATCTGTAAAATGAGTTGGCAAAGGAAATGGCAAAAATAATCCATTCTCTCAGCCAAGAAAACTCCAAATGCGGTCCCAAAGAGTTAGACAGGAACTGAACAACAAGCTATAGACATGTTTATATTTATAGCTATAGCTCTATCTCCCTCTCTCCATCCATCTATGCATCTAGGTTTCCGTTCCTACCAGCTAATTAACCAGTAAAGTTTTTAATTATTTTTCTGAAAGTTTTTTCATCTGTAAATAGGAATAACTATGTTTGCCCTATCTATAACTCCCAAGGATGCCAGCACGGGGCTTTTTGTAAATTGAAAAATATCATCTAAATGTAAGCTAATACCACACAGAGCATCAGGCTGCCACTGAGGGCCGACGGCTCTGCGGAGGGGAGCACTGAGCAGCCAGGCTTTTGTCTGCCTCCTTACCCTCTCCCACCCCTCCCACAGACTTACGGCAGAAGTCGTAGGTCCGCCAGGGGCCCACCTCCACCTCGGCGTTCTTACAGGCGCCGGCGTAGCGGGCCACGGAGTCACAGAGCTCGGACTCGTTGCCGCCACTCTGGCACAGGCGGAAGAGGCAGGTCCGGTAGTAGGCGGTGACATTGACCACCCCGTGGCACTCCAGGAAGGAGCTGTTGGACGGGTCGTTGATGATGCCGCAGCGGGAGCGGCTGCGGTAGAATTTCAGCAGCTCCGAGTCGTTGTTGCAGGCCTTGAGCAGGTCCCCGCACTCCCCGTTGCAGATCTCCTCGAAGGTTGTCCAGCTCTCCAGGAACACCGCCACGTTGTCCGTGCACTTGCCGTTGGGGAAGCAGAGCTCGTCGGTGGCGTTCGCGTTGTAGAAGCCGCACAGGCCCCCGGTGCAGTTGAAGTAGATCGTGGACAGCCGGATTTGCAGCATACCCACGTCCGAGTACTGGACGGTGACGACGCCCTTGGACTCCACTGTGGTGCTGTTCTTGTTGCGAAAAATCTCCAGCTTCCCCGAAGAATGGTAAAAAGGTAATTCTACTTCCTGACCATTCAGCTGAAAACAAAAACAAAAACAAAACAAAGTATCCCTGTCAACACAAAGACATTAACTAAGCAATATACCAGCTGCCCGGTAATAAACCGCGGCCTCCTCCTCTCACGTGCTCCATCTGAGCGCCGCAGCCAGAGCTCGCCTCTTTGGCGCCTTTACAAAGCATTCTCCCCGCCCCTTCATGGGGTGTGGAGGGCAAGCTGCTCCCTTTCATAGCGAGGAAGCGGAGGCTCAGAGAAGGTGTAAGTGAGTTACGTATAGTCACACGGCACTAAGTGGTAGAGCTGATCCAGACCCCCGGGGCTGCTAACTCCAAGTGAAGGAAGCTTGACCTTGTTGTTTTTCCAGGAGATGCCGTTCGTGGGGGACCACATCTACTTTCCTAACTTTCCCTGGTGTGTGGGGTATTTTGGAAGGGCACTGCATCATCCACTTCCTTAGACCAAGGGCCTGCCTAAGAAAAGTTATAAAATAGACATATGCCTTCGCTCCAGCTCTTCTCAGCTGCCTGGCTCCTTTAGGGGGGCGTTTCCTGCCCTCAAAGGCATCACTTCCCTTGGATGGAACCTCCTTTTCTTTCACCATCTTCTTGGCTTCAGCTTTGTTCAACAAAACTTACCTTTCTAATTCTCCATTACCTCATAGCTCTCCTCTATTCCTTACCATGTGATAATTGTCTATAATTCAGTTAGGGAACATAGGAAGGCATTACATCCTGGTCCTCTCTCTCCTTCCAGCTTCAGACCAGCTATGAATATTATGTACAAGAATCTTAATTCTAGAAAGATCTTTGGAAACCAGTGAACTTAATCCGTTCATTTTGTGGATAAAGAAACTGAGGCCCAGGGAGGCTATATAATTTGTCCAAAGCCAAAAATGTATTGGTTTTCTCCTAGAGCTATTCCCTGGTCCTTTTAGTTCACCCAAAGCTTGTTTTTAATGGTGAGAATTCAGACCAAATAGGAGGAGAGGAAAGAAGCTGGTAATACCAAGACAAGTTGCTGGAAAAGATACTTTTCACATCATTTGGTATAGGCAACTCCACCTATGTCTATTGTTGGACCAGCCTCCATCTGCCTCATCTGAGAAAGTTCAGCCTGATAGTGGTCTACTAGGGGCTGGGAGTTGAAAAGGGCTTTTTTTTTTCCCCTAGGAGATATCTGTATAGATAATCATGGTCAGAGACAGGAAGCCACTAAATAACATAATATGATATCATATCATCATATCATATGTGATATGATATAATATCACAATAACATTGTATAATATAATACAATATGTTTCATTTATATAATTCTTTGGAATTTGGATGATATAAATGTCTCCTTTTTTCAGATGGGAAAGCTGAGGGTCAAAAAAATTCTGATTTGTCTTAAGTTCACACCACTAAGAAAAAACAAGATTCAAACCCAGATTCTTTTCATCTCTCATTCTGTGCCCCCAGATTAACCTTCAGAGACTGGCAAGCCCTTGTGTTTTGGATGGCACCACAGTAAGCCTATTTAAGCTCTCTCTCGGAGGTAAGAGTCTTACCCTGATTTCAGATGCACCAATCCCTCCAATCTTGATCTCCTGATCGGCTACCTGGATCCGAATGCCTCTTAACCAGGTTGGACCTGCATCTGGCTTCTTCTTATTGATGTCAATTTCCAAGTACTCAGGTCTCTCGGGGCATGTCTTCAGGAGGGTATAGGAGAACTCCATGGGGAAGGCATAGGCAACCCCATCAAAGGTGTGTAGCACCTGGTTTTGACTCACAAGGCACACAGTCTCCCTCTTGGGGAAGCAGCCCTGGTAGCCATCCTCCACAGAGCAGACCTCCCCCTCACGGCAGGTCTTATTAAAGCAATAGATGTCCCCGCCCTCCTCGCACAAGCATTGCACTGTGCAGTTGGCGGTGGCCCAGAAGAACTCCCCCATGGTATAGTAGTGGCCGTCAAAGTCACAGCCACACTTATGCAGTGGGACGCACTGGCTCGTGCTGAGGACGAAGCCTTCATTACATTCACAGCCCTCCGTGCAAGGTGTGAGGCAGGAAAGGGAGGCAGTCAGGTCAGAACATGTATCTGGGCAACTACTAGTACACACAGAGTAATGACTGAAGCTAGGGCACTGTACGGTCGACACTGATAGGGGAGAGAAGGAAGACACCAGGTTAACACGTGAATATGACCCAGTTCCAAAGCCAGGTTTGAACAGAGAATTAGACTTGGGGAAAAGTCATGTCTGTTACATAATATATAGGTCCAATGAGGAAAAAAGAAAGCCAGTGCTCCTTGCCTAGAGAAAATAGACCGTAGGCACTTACTCAACTGTTTGCAGATCAAATGCTGAACAAATGATTAGATTTTGAACTCATTTTGATCTTATCACCTTCAGAAAATGGGCCCATTTACTACCATAACTAACTGATTAAGTCAATTTACTACTTAGTGAACAATTGTTATGGAGAGCCCAGGTCTAAAATAAACCCTGACAAGAGTCACCATGATTATCCACAATGATCAAGACTTTAATCAAAATCTGGATGGAAATTAATTCACGTAGTAGATTTTAACCTACTTGAAGACTGGGATCATTTCATTTCCCCCACTCCTATCTTCAGTGCCTAGACAATGCCTGGCAAAAGGACTTAGTAAATGTTTGTTGAATTGAGCTGAATCTATTAACCAGGATGAAAGAAAATTTCAACTACAAAAGCAGACGTTGGGTGAAACGTAAGAAATTCCTAATGGGGACATTCTTAATACACTGAAATGATGGCCAAGGAAGACACAAATCTACTTCACTGGAGATGTTAAAAGTAATAAAGATTTCTATGTACTTGGTTTGGGTGTTCATCCTAACTACAGGTTAAGTGGAATCGGTAAGACCTTTGTAGACTTAGGAATCTGTGATTTTAATTTTTGGATATCTCCAATTGTACATTTCAGATATTCTGGTTGGAAGTATAAACAGAAGCCTTTGAAGGCCTAAGTTAGCTCAGAAATAAACTCTAAAGCTCTTTACAATGAGAAGGGGTTAACTGAGGATCTAGAAAAGTAGATAGTGAGAAGCAGAGTGGTGAGGACCTTATTTATCTTCAATCATTCTCTCTTTTAGTCAAACTGGTCTGTTGCCTGTAGATGACATTCTATCTTTTGCTTCAATGAACATGTGGTCCCCCATCCCTGGAATGAACTCTTTTCCTTACCCCTGTTTTACTGAACGTCTAATTTTCTTCAAAGCAGTGTTCAGATACCACCTCCCACACACAGGCTTTAAAAAAATCTCCTCATCATTAGCACTATTTCCTCTTGAAATTACTTTGCATCGCTTTACACATTCTTTGCATTTGCTTATTTGTCTGTGTTCATGTAGTATCTCCCAGCAGAATGTAAACTTCTTCAGGTCAGGAACTCTGTAGAGACTAGCATACTTCCTTACCTATAATAGATGTTTCATAAAAGTTTCTTGAGCTTGTCAAATAGGAGAAATACAGTTGGAAATTTTGATTAGAAACTTGATTACAATTTCACTCATTTGGGAGGGGATGAGACTAAAGAAGCTAAGTAGATTCCAGCTTGGATCAAACCAACAAATCTTCCCCTCAAAGATAATTGATTTGTTGGGAAAGGTCTAAGATGAAATTGAGACTAAATTGAAACTATCCAGTAATAGAGCTGGAAAAACAAATTGTCCCTTGTTGGTTTGACTGATATTCTAGGAGCTGACACAAATCTGAACCTCAACGAATAAGGCACTTTTAGAAATCATAACCTAAAATAATACAAGGAAGAAAAATCTCAAAGCTTAATATTCATCCAGATACTTCTACTAAAAGAGCTCAAAATGACTTTTAACATTATAACATTAATAGTAAATATTGCTTAGTGGAGAAAACCAAGGCCTGGAGAAGGAAATGTTTTGACAAACCCTTTTGTTGACATTGTGCATAGCTCTAGGAAAGACTAGGCAATTATAGGGCAGAGCAGAAGGAGAAGAACTGATATTTTTTTGTGATTTAAGATGTAGAGAAGTCAAAGTGCTAAGTCAGAAACTTGTTCTCCACCCTTAGAATCGTGGTCTTGGCTGACCTTTTGCCTTATGTTGGTGGAATCAGGCCTCCACACATAGTAAACATTTAATAAATGCTTTATCTGTCTGCCTATGAATCTGTTCTTAAAGGATATCTGAAAAGAATATGGGGTCTCTCACATTATTTCCTCATGAGTTTTGTTGATTAAACACTATTTTAGTAAATAAGTGGGGAGAATCAGATCCCAAAATATTGATTAAGAGACCAAAGTACCTTATTTACCCTCCCCAACTGGCTCATCTAATCTTTTGCCTCTTCTAGCAGTGGCCAAGATGTAATGTTTTTTTAACATGAAAGTAAAAAATAAAAACTATGTGTGGGGGGGGGGGCGGGAGGAGGGAGATAAAGTAATAGAATAAATACTTCATTCACTTTAGGTCTATTCTAGAGATACACACCAGTCAGGGGAGTTAGCTATTTTCTCTCTGAAAACTCCATCAATGTCACACAAGCTCCATGACCGCTATGGTCCCCCAACTCCATGTTTTCTGTGCAGCTGCTTCCCTTTACTCTATGTTTCAAGCTGCTTAATTTGATCAAGCATTCCCTTGTTCTCAGGTTATGAGGCCAGAGAGGGGGAAAGACTGAAGGATCCGCTTACAGACTGGCCTTTATCATGTGGAATACTTCAATCCCAGCCTCATTCCTGGGCAATTTGTCCTCAACAAAAATGTTCTTGAAGGGCCCTGAAACTCTATCCCTGTACCTCCCCACCTAGACAAGGGGATTCTTTCACTTGAATAGGGATGCCAGCTTACCACAACCGGTCTGGGTTCGCCAGTCCCCGATTGGAATGCCAAGGGCTTGGCACACGAGGGCATAGGCCTGGATAGCTTGGCAGAGGAGGGTGCCATTGTCCCGGACACTGCACAGGTCATAGACACAGCTGTGGATAAAAACCGTGGGGTCCACGATAGCCCCACACTCCCAGAGGGGGCCGTCTGACTTGTTGAGGAAACCGCAGTAGTCAGTACCAAAGTAGAGGGCTTCTGTGACGGCGTCGCACTGGGTACAGTTGTCTACGCAGCCAGAGGTACATTTCCAGTCGGGATGGTACACGCGCCAGCTTTCTCCCAGATCCAGAACTGACGTGGCTGGCTTCCCGTCTGGGCGGAGAAAATCATCCAGGGGATTTTTGTTATAGTTTCCACACAGCCCACAGGTAGAGTTTATGTAGGAGCCTGGGACGGAAATGGAGGCATAGTGCTGGCCATCAAACGTCACTAAGAGCCCAAAATCAGTTTCAACGGCAGTTGACATACCACTCTGGTAGATTTTCACAGCCCCCAAGTCTATGCTGACAGGCAAAGAAGCCACCAGGTCATTAACCTGCCGAAGGACATCAACAATTAGAGGCAGGTCAACAGGAGCCAGGGACAGTGTTTGCAAGCAAAGGAGGAGCTAGAAGGAACTTCTGAGCCATCAAGTCTAACTCCCTCCCTTTACAGATGAGTAAACCGAGGCACAGAGCTATTAAGTGATACTAGTACGTATCCAAGACAGCATGTGAATCCAGGTCCTTTCGAGTCCAGGTCCAATGTCCTGTCTGCTACCAGAGGCAAAAGAAGCCTAATTTGTGACTGATATCCAACAAAAATATTCCAGGTTCAAACTGTGGTGCTTTAATTTTGTTTTGATATAGCCTTGGCTTTGCTTGATTAGACTGGGATAGAATTCTTCCTGGCCTAGAGAACACCCTGGGTTTGCTTCAGATCAAACCTGTGTCAAACCTTGGAACTATATTCAAAAATCTTCATGTTTTTCTTTTCACCTAGAATTTATTCTCTTTCACCTATTGAAAATTCTACCTTTTTTTTACAAGTCAGCTCAGAATGGATTCTTAGAATGGACTATGGAGTTACCTAGTGTAACCTTCATTTTACAAATGAAGAAACTGAGACCAGAAACGTGAAATAAGTTATTTGAATTTCACCCATCTCCAGCAACCCCGCCTTCCCTGTTTACTTCACCTGATTTCCCTCCTCCTTTTTTTCTCTCTTCCTCTTTTCTGTCTCCTTCTTCCCTCTACCTTATTATTCTTTTTTTACTTCCCCTTTTCCTACTCTCCCACCTCTCTCTCTCTCTCTCTTTCTCTCTCTCTCTCTCTCTCTCTCTCTCTCTCTCTCTCTCTCTCTCTCTTCCCTAACACTTTGCCTTTTATATCACTTCCAGTTTACACTGTACAATTTAACAGAATTTTAAAGCATATTGCTTTATATGTTGGTCTTTGCTTTTTTTCTTGGTTCTCATTTTAATCTCCCCTAATAGGCAGCAAGTTTCTTGCAGGCTATAGGAAATGCTACTAACATGGCACGAGGCATGTATTCAGAGTGGATTGAGGAAGTACCTAGTGTATATTATCTTTCATATATATATTCCTTTTTCTCTATTCACTCTTCTGCTATCTTTGCACAGGCTCTCTTGCCTAGACTATGGCAATAGCCTTCTAATAGATTTCTGTCTTGAATTTCTTCTCACTCTGATCCATCCTTCACTCAGCTATCAAAGTAATTTTCTAAAAGCACAGATCTGATCCTCACCCCATCACGAACCACCCTCCCATTGCTTGAATCCAGGTGTTTTCCTAATAATGAGGTCTGGGCAGATCGCAGCTTCAGATGTATACCTTCACAGAGGTGTGCAGGGAAGAGATAGCAGAAAAAAGGGTCATATCACAGAAAAGTTAGAACAAGAAAAAAGGAAAGGAGTTGATTCATTTGCCCTCTTCACTACAGGCAAAGAGGCGAAGGAGGCAGGAGCTGCTAGGGGAGAAGCTTATCTCAAGCAAAAGCATAAATCCTAGGAAGTAAACATATATTATGGTGAATAGCAACCTTTTAAGATTTAACCAAAAACCCTCCCAACTCTTCCCCCCATATGCCAAGTACACCAACTTCCTTAAGCAATAGAATCTTTACTTACAGAGTATAAAGTTCTCTATTTTCTCCTTTAGGACCAATAGGTGGGCAGGGGTTATATATGAAACATGGATGAGTGGATGGGCTGAAAAATATTAGTTTCTTTACATAAAGACAACAAGATATTCAAATAGATAGTAAGGAGCTCCCCAAAAGTACTCCTAACTCCTCATATCTTTTCTGCAACATTCTTTCTCAGCCCTTTATTAATACAATTCATTACTCAAGGTTGGAAAAGCCACTTTGTGAATGATCCAAGCCTCTGTTTTTCCTCTGTTTCCATGCTTCTGGTTACTGCCATATTCATTAACATCTGTCTAGAGAGGAACTAAAATGAGTATCAGTCTGGATTTCTATTTGTGGCTTTCTGTTTTCCATAGCTGTGGCAAAGGGTCTGGTGGAGAAGGATGAAATTATTGGGCTAAAATGAGATTTGGAGCATCTATTGATTTCATTTATTTGGGCTTTCTCTCTCTCTGTCTGTCTCTGTCTCTGTCTCTCTCTCTCTGTCTGTCTCTGTCTCTCTGTCTCTCTCTCTGTCTCTGTCTCTCTCTCTCTCTCTCTCTCTCTCTCTGTCTCTCTCTCTCTCTCTCACACACACACACACACACACACACACACACACACACACACACACAC